>JAXGGA010000015.1:0-517707 GCA_038373865.1 Uloborus plumipes
AGGGAATATTTTAAAATTCAAGATACTATTTTGAACGAAGGTACAGAAAGTATTTCACGCGTTGAAAATATGTAATATGCTTCAAAAATGTAGTCAAGGGTCATTATACAAAAAACCTGCGTTTTTGAAGTTGGAATTTTCAAAAAAAAAAAGTTCTTCAATTTTCTTTTAGATGACTTAATAGTGTTCCTATTAGGCCCTTATTTACTCTCATATAGTTGGTCACATACTTTATTGATTATATTTTCATTTTTTTTGTAGTTAAAATTTTGAAACTGAATGGAGGATACACGCATGTAACGGAGAATACACTTTTATGAAGTCATCTTATAATTTTAGCTTTTTATAAATGCGTACATTGAACTTTCATAGATTAAATTAATTACATTAATTGTTCATTCCAAATGACTTACTGTACAATATAACAAAGACACATTTTTTTTTAATAATTGACCATTTTTATTTTAAATTATACATATTTAAACTTTCTCTGAACACATACTGTTTTTTTCTTTTTTTTTTGCTCATTGTTGGTTGCTGTAAAACTTTAATATCTCTAAGATATATTTCTGATATATTATCTTTTTTTAGGGAAAACAAAAGTGTCCTTGGAGTATTTTCGCATTAACTTTACATTATATTCATCAGGACACTCTTGTGATAGTATGAAAGCTACAAAAAATTTGAAGCTTCTCTTTCCTGCAAGTTTAACTATCACGAAATCATTTTGTCTAACGTTTGCACTGTTTACAACATTTCTATTTTCTTCGTCTTCAAAATCTGCAGTTGAATTTGAATAGGTGCTTTGAACCTGAATTTTTGAACTTGCGTTTCAAATTACTTATATGTTATATTATTATTTATATGTTGTAAGAGAATTCTGAAATCCTATTGTTAAATTTTCTTTTGAGCACTTTAACTCTTCTTTTGAAGTTTTTTTAGACAACTTTTTCTTTCCAGATAATATGTCAGATCTTTTCTCTCTACTTGTGGTCCATTGTAGATAACATTTTTTACAAATTCCTGAAATTCAATTTCTTTAAACTTGCATTTTGAGCAGTTTCTCTCTAGACTATCTTCAGTTCTTTTTTTTACAGACAACTGCCTTCACAATACGTCCTGTTCTGATAAATAAGTAATTGTGTTGGAACAGTAAATTTTCTTAACCAACAGTGAAAAATTCTCATGAACAATAGAGACCTGTGTCCCTAGTTTTAGCAGTTGGCATATTATCCAAAATGATCTGCAGCGGCAGAATAAAGTATAAGACATTTTGAAACTCGGGTACTCGAGATTAAATTTTTCATGAAGATTTTTCACGTATCATTTAAAAATCTTTTTTGTTTCTTTTTTTGTATTTTGTCTCCACTGTTTTTGTAATGCCCTTTCTCCCGTGCTGTCATTTTACTAGTAGCTGTCTTTATTTCATTTTCATTTACAACGCTTTTCCATCTCGCTCTTTCTTTTTGTTTCATTTCATCATACTTTTGAGGATTTTGTTTAATTCTATCTCTGTATTTTCTAATTTCCTTTGCACTTTCAGTTACTTTCTTTTTCCTAGCCATTACGCTAGAGAAGGAAAAAAGAAAACTGAATACATGCATTGAATATTCAAAATTCCCTTTGTTATTTATTTTCTTATTAAAGTAATATTTTAAATGACATTGAATAAAACAAAAAACCTAAAAGTTACTACCTTAACACAATTTTGTCAAATATATGTAAAATAAATATTTAAAACCTTTTATTTACATTAACTTGCATGATGATGAGGAACATGATTTGGGCGGATTTTAATTTACATATCTGTTTTAAAATTTAATTTTTTCCAAAAGTTGTATTCACCGTTACTAATTGTGTATCCTCCATTACGACTATACTGTAATGTACATCTAGTGCAACAATTAGCCTCTTTCTGCCCATTGGCATTTTTTTTTCTTTTTATCTTTTTGTTTATATTTATTTTTCCTAACTGGCCTCTCTGTTTTTCCCTCTCCTATCTGGTTTAAATTTACTGGTTTATCTAAAAGCTCCGACGCCCCTTTAAGAGCCTTTTCCATAGCCAAAGCAATTTTTAGCGTACCTTCTAAATTTGTATCATCTTCCTCAAAGATTCTGTTAAGGATAGCTTTATCACGCAAACCGCTAACAAAAACATCTTTTAACATTGTATTAAGCATTGTTTCCCTGTAACAACATGGAACTGAAAGGGATCGTAGCTCAGCCAAATAGTAACTTACTGTTTCCCCTTCTCGTTGTTTGCGATTTAAGATCACATGTCGACTGGGAATAATTAATGGTCTCGGATTTAAATGCTCTTTTAGTGTATTTTTTAAACACTTGAAATCCTAATCTGCCGGATTATCAGCAGATTCTTGAGCAAATTATACATTTTTGGGGATAAATTGGAAATAAATGCTAACCCACGTTTATCATCAGGAACATTTTGAACCTTTAAATATGCTTCAAAGCGTTCAAGAAACGAATCGAAATTCTCCTGACCTTCTGCAAACTTTTCAAAATGAACAGAAACCTTCAAACTTTCATTTGTTTTGGTTTCGGGCGTAACTGCCAGTCTGTCCATTAAAAGTTTATTTTGCTCAATTAAAGTCTGAACTAGTCCCTCCATGACAATTATTGAAACAGAAAAGATTTGCTGCTTTTACCTTGGCTGACTTGAGCTTTAGCCTAATGCATACAAATTCCATCACAGAACTTACGAGTTCCGCTGAAGAATTTCATTACTTCACGGGTTCTCACAACCATTCGTCACCAACTGTGATGTATTTATCCTCTGGGATGGGGAGGTGCATGATTATTTGCTAATAGTAGACGGCAAACATTCTTAGAGACGGCACAAAACTTCATTATCTAACTACAACATTAATAACGACGAACACATCACTATATACATTCCAAAGTAGCACGAAACTCTCTACTCAAAACCCCAAGAACGCTTTGGTTACAGTTAACCGAGCTCGCTTCGATTAAGGTTCTCATATCGACACACAACACTTAACTTAAAAAAAAACATCGGCCTAGGAAAACATCTAAATGCCAATGATTTTTAGGGGAAAAAATACCTAACTTTTCTTAATCTCTCTATTTAATTTATAATTGAAAGAATGTACTGTAAGGTGGACTGAAAAAATCGAAATTCTGCAGAGTACCTAGGCGTAGTGCGGAAAATTTGTGACTCCCCAACACTAATTACTGAGCAACATTTCTTGCCTCTAAGTTAATGCTTTCTGCTCTGGCTAGAAGCTTGAAGTTTAGAGATTTTGGAAAAAAATCGAAAAAAGGGAAACTTTACAAAATATTTGAAATCCATGGAATGTTAAGCCTTAATGCGGAAATTTTGTTACTTCCTAGTACTAATTACTGAGAAAAATGTTGTGACTCTAAGTTAATGTCTTCCGCTTTGCAAGAATCTTGAATTTTAGAGACTTTCAATAAAAAATCGAAAAAGAGAATGTTAAGAATTAGTAGGAAAAATTTGTGACTTCTTAATGCTAATATCAGAGAAAAATGTTGCGACTCTTAGTTAATGTCTTCCGCTCAGTAGCGTAGCTAGGGGGCCTAGTGCCTGTGGCGAACTGTAAAAATTGCACCACCCCCCAGAGGTAGCTCTGATGGAAGGTCATTGTGTCCTCCCAAACTGTCCTTACTCCAAAAATTTGGATTTATTTATTCGAAAAAAATGTAGATAATGCTGCAAACTTTTTTTTCTTTCTCAGTGTTCCCTTTCATGTTATGTGTGCATGATATGTCTGCTTGTTCGTATTATTGGGTAAAATTCAAGTTTTATTTCTTACATTTTTGTCTTTATAACAATTTCAGTTCGGTGTGTTCCAGCCTTTCCTCATCATTTCACATAAATTCAAAAAACAAGTCATTTTTGCAATTTGTTACTGAACATAGTGTTTTTCCCCCACACAACAGCTGTTTTAAAACATTAGAAGAATGTTTAAAGTAAACATAATTTGTGCATTCTAAATAAAAATCAAAGCATTGATTCTATTGTAATTAGGAAATCAAAGAGCATATGAAAAGCATAATTAATCTGAATTTCTCTTAGTAAATAAAACTCCTTGCATACAGGAAAAAAGTGCTCTGTAGAAATGTCCCACCCTAATGTACAGCATATGGCCCGAAATCAGGTAACAACAGGACCAACACAGTTCTAGGTTTTTGGAACTTTCCGAATTTCGAGCATATCCTCTTCAGTCCCAGTTGAAGGTACACATATGTGTACCTTCTAAGTTTTTTCTTTATATTTGGTTACAAAGCAAATTATAACGAAAAACACTATGCATTATGAAATCTAAGATTGTAGCATTTATTTTTTCTCAATTCCAATTTTTTTCTAGGTATTATTCAGACCTAACAGGTTTAAAAACTTGAAATTCAAATGGTTGAAAAAATCAGGACTGAAGAGGATATGCCGAAGTTTTCACAGCACAGCAGACACTTTTCGAATGATCAGTCTGATGAGCGTTTTAAGAATTACAGTAAAATGCCCGAATAACAGGACAATCACAGAACCAGAAATTTTATCTGCTATTAGGGATTACTTTTTGAGATTTTTGCTGTTCCAGATTTTACCTATTAATTTCATGCAATTTTTTAAAATTAAAAATGTACCATTGCCATGATCACGCACTATGATACTTATAATTGCTCATTATTTACTATATCACGTTTTAACTCATTTCATTTACCTTTGTATTTTAAAATGCTAGTGCACCATTTGAAAAAAGCTAAATCCTTTAACTCCCCCCCCCCTTCTTTTACCTTATTTTTAGCATATTTCGGCTGCTTATGCATTTTTCTCTGCTTTTCTGTGTGATATTCGCATTAAAAAATAGAATTGTAAATATGTTGGCGGACCTTATCTTACTATCATGTTTATATACCCAGTCATTTTTATTTAGACTATAGCTTGCATAGATTTCTCAATATACTGAATTATTTTTTGTTCGAAAAAATGTTTAAAACGCACATTTCAGCAGTCATTTTTCCATCATTATTTTTTTTCTCGTCAGCATCGGCAGCCAATGCTAACTTGGCAAAAACATTAGCCATCAGTCGAGCCCTACTTATTATTGTGGGTAAAACCACAGGCACAGTTATGCCCTAATAAAGGTTTTTGAAGCCAATTTATATCCATTATAACACAACGGAACTCTTTTTTCTCATTTTTTGTTCAAGTTTTGTTCAGAAGTAGCCCGTGCAACGCCGGGCCACGCAGTTAGTTAAAAATAAAACATTTTAAACTTCAAATGCACTTTTCTTGTAATTTAAATTGATTATTTCAATTTCAAGTAAAAACATGAGCATGAGCTAATTTTATTTTCAAAGATAAATAATTTATAATGTGTATCCATTTATTGTGAATGTGACAGATGTTAAATAATTTCTATGCTTTAAATTTTGAAGTTTTTTTTAATGAAACAAAGTGTGTTTATTGAGCCTAAAATCTGCATTTTAAGGAATTTTTTTTTTTTTTACTTTTTCATGTTATTAGTTTGGAGATAATTTCAGATTGAATAATTATTTTTTATCAATGTCTTGAGTCTGCGTAACATCAATTTTTTTTTATTCCCATTAATTTTATTAAAAAAATTTTCTCATGTCTGAAAACTACTGTGGGAGCACTAAAATACTGTAGTACTGTGTCACCTTAGATCAATTCAGAAGAAATTAGATTTAACTTCAAGGCAGAGTAATATATATATTTGTCAAATTGCAATGTCAGTCACTGTGGAATGACCCTTCTTTACATTTTTTAAGATATTGATTATGTTAGCCTTCGTTCAATGTCTCTTGCATTTATAAATTTTAAATGAAACTAATAAGTGATAAGTGTCATGTATTCCTTGAAAAGTAAAAACTAAAAAGGAGAGCATTTATTTGAGATTATGCCACCCACTTTAGTTTTTGTATCACGTTTAAAAGCTTGAAACTTCTTTCCTGAAACGTCAAAAATATTTTTCTGCTGCAGAAGAAAAATTTTTTTTTCTCCTGCAAAATAAATTATTTTCCTGCTGAAAAAGAAATGTTTTCCTTCTGAAAAAGAAATGTTTTCCTTCTGAAAAAGAAATGTTTTCTTTCTGAAAAAGAAATTTACTCCTTCTGAAAAAGAAATTTCTCCTTTTCTGAAAAAGAAATATATTTCTTCTGAAAAAGAAATTTCTTCCTGTTACAAGGAAAAATTTTTCCTGCTAAAAAACCGTAATTTTCTGTTTTTACTGTTGCATAAAATACCGATTTATTGGACCAAATGTGATGATGCAACTTAAAAGAAAACAAGTAATTCATTTTAAATTTTATTTCATGCGAAATAACCAATTATTCATTATTGCAGATAACATGGTGTTGATATGACACATATATTGAAGATAACATTCATAATTTTCAATATTCGTCTTCTGGATACAGGCGGCGCAGATTCTGGAGTCGCACCGGCGACTCCTGTCGCTCGACACTGGGGTAGGTCACCGGAACTTTGTAAAAGTTTCTCCTATAAGAGAAAAAGTAAAACATTGGATCGACTTGGGTTGAGGCAGGGCTTAAAATTATCAGTAGACTGCTGGTCCAAGACCCGAAAAATGTTCATTGGACCAGCAGTATATAAATTTTATTGGTCCACAACCCACGAGAGAGTTCACACACACACACACACACATTGAAAAATTCCTGTTTTATTTTCGAAAGTTGTAAGTATCATAGATTTTTTGCGTAAACACAAATAATTCGTGGCTGTGGCCTTTAAGAGAGTTGGGGGGGATAGCCCCCCCCCCAACTCTTAGTTATAATATCTAATTATAGTTATCTCTTAGTTATATTTTCAGTTATCATAAATGAGTTTAAAATAAAACATTTTTATTTTATTTACATTTTTATCATTCTAAACTAATTTTTAGATTATTGATTAAAGAAAGGGCGAAAGTCTTTTTTTTTTTTTTTTTTCAAAATTTAGTATCAGTAGTAAAATGATATATAATTTAAGGGGAAATAATGATCCTACTTATGGCAAGATGAGTTCTTGTAAAATTTAATTCACTTATGAATGAAATAAACACTTTGTTAAATCTTCAAAAGTTTCATTTTTGGGACTTACGCCCTTTCTAAAAAAAGTTTTAAATATGAACAAAGCTTAGGCAGAATTACAAGCAAATACCAAACATCTTACTTTTCTGCAATTCACCCAAAGCTACAATATCTAGTAACCAGTCGCCCTCGTTTGAGGTTCAGTCAATCTCTTAGCATGTTTCCTTTCACCCAAAAGTCTACTCAATAGAAACACCTCATCTATTTACTCTTGAGGTTGATGTAAGTACTTAATCACACTATGCACAATCAGTTAAAAAGCTTAGGAAGTTTCACACTTATAGTAATCAAATTGTGGCCCTTAACTTGCATGTAACCCACTAAATTTCAAATGTAATCTCACATCTTTGAAAAGAATCATACAAAAAAAAAAAACTAATTATCGGTGTCAGGACGCCATATTAAAAGCTGCAACATAAATGACTAAGAATTTTGAAGAACAATGAGAAGAAGAGTTAATAGCAAAAGTTAATCTCAAAAATGAACTTACCAGCAGCATATACACCAGATGATTCCCACTATAATGCCAACCCCCGCCAACCAGCCTAGATTGGCAAAAGAAATTGGGTTAGACGGGTTAGGCATTATGAAACAGTGGGAGAGAAGGCAATTTAAAAATATAATGATCAATAAAATACTACAAATTCGCCAACTGCGATGAATCAATATGTGAAAGGTGAAACGCTGTTGCCAGTAAAGTTTTCAGAAATTTGGAATCAGTGCTAGTTTTTACTAGGCTCACCTGATTATTAATTAACAAAAAACTTTTTTCTATATGAAGCATCAAAAGAGATCGAGTTATCTGAAACTAAATTGTACTGGAAGAAATATAATCCTCTTTACTGTTACTTTATGAGAAGTTGACGAGTTTCAAAAATATTAGAGGACTTTGAACATTGTGTCGTGCCTTCATAAAAGTCTACAGGAAGTATTTGTATCACAAAGAGAAGGGAATAACATTTAGATCATTGGTGGGAATCGAACCCACGACCTTCTGTACTCCGCGCGGGCTGCTGAGCGAGCGCTTCCCCCCGCTCCGCCACGGAATCCGTAGTTTGTATTTCAAACAGATCTCAATAATTAGCGCTGAAAAAGCAGAAAAGTAGAATTTATTCAGAGAAATAAACGTAGTATTTCGGGAAGATTATTTTTGTGAAAAGTTAAAAAATATTTCCGGTTATTTTAAATCATAAGTTTCTTTTAACAGTCTAAATATTTTGATCATCCTTCACCTACTAGCTGCAAGTTATTCGACGTTTTTATGGAGCATAAAATGTGCTACGAGGAAGGTTTACATTTGCAAAAGTGAATTGCATCAATATCCAGGGCTGCTGAAGCTCGAGGTTTGCCCCTTTAGTCTGTGGGCCAAGCACCGATATCGTTCAAGTTCGTTTGCCAATCTGTGGGACTACGGGAACTTGCTTGAAATCTATTAATAGTGATGTACTCAATCGAAAAATCCAATGATCCCAAGCAGAGATTGTCTCATTAAGTTTTAATTAATAACTGAAATAGGGACTATATTCCTTAGCCTGTTGGCTCTTTTCCGACAAAAATTGCCTCTTGGTGACGCTTTTGCACAAAATATTTGCAATTTAAAATTTCAAACAGTTTTTCTACCTTAATTTTTCTTTTCCATACGATTTTATGTTGCAAAATATATTAATAAGTTACAATATACGTACTTCATATCTTTTGTGATTTAATAACAAAGAAAATCGAAAAATGTATCAATCCGCATTTCCGTTTGTTCTTAATCTCGTTGTTTCGTTAATTGCACTACCGTAGCCTACGCGGATGGACGCTTCTTGTTTTTATGTTAAACTATAGTGCCTAGAAGGGGTAGTGTTCGGATCGGCCATTGAGCGTATGTTAAAAATATCGCACTCCAAAAGAGGAAACCGCGAGAGGGCGCGCGAGCTCTCGCCGGTGTCGCCGTTGAATGCTTACGTTAGCTTGAAATGCGCATGTTGTTCTGGAACGGTGTTTTTTAAATCATTATTGTTGCAGAAAGTTTGTTACATTTATATAAATTAGTTTTATCTTTCGAACTAAAATGTTTGATTGCTTTTAAATTGCGTCAAACAATAAAATGAAGAAGAGCGATAGAACATGATTTGTTCCTGGATGTACGAGCAACTGGTCAAAGAATGACACAAGCGTACTAATAATTTATAATAAAAGGTTTCAGCTATTAATAAATTTGTAGAAAGAAATCATTTAAATTTAATTATCTTTTTCTGAGTCATCAAGTTCCTCATTTTTTCCTCTCTGTATTAACATATCATAGTTCAAATTTTACTTTTTGAAAATTTAAATGTCATTGAAGTATTTACTTTGTGAAATAGTCTTCTATTAAAATAATTTGTATATATTCTATCACTTTGTATTGATGCAAATATTTTGTCTCATTCTCATCATTTGTATTGTAATAAATTTATTATTTTATTCTGAGAATGTTGGGTTCAATGAATCTTATTTAAAATGTTTGAAAATTTTGTTTTTATACATCTAGATTTTAATATTTTATTCATACATTTTCTGTAAAAAGCCAGCAGCAGTGGTGCCCACTGGAGGGGGGGGGGGGAGAAATTTTTTAAACCAATTTATTTATTTTTTTTTAATTAAATTATTTACTGATTTTTTTTAATGTAAATTATTCATTGATTTATTTTTTTTAATTTAAGTTATTTCTTTATTATTATTTATTTATTTATTTATTTAGTGTGTGTGTGTGCTTGGAATATCTGGAAGAGAAAAAAAGAGATTCTATTCTGCGCATAATTAGTACTTTAAAAAAATTAATAATACATATCAAAAAATAATAGTTTTAATTTAAAAAAAAAACAGATAAAAATATAAATAAATAATATTTTACAAAATAAATAAATAATAGTTAAAAAAATAATCAATGGCATTTAAAAAAAAATAAAAAAGAGGGATAAAAATCGCACTAGGGATGAGAGAAATTTGTGTGGGGGGGGGGGGGAATTTGCGCCATTGAGCTTGGGGGGGGGCACCCCTGGCCAGCAGTTTCATATTGTTTTACATTATTTTAAATCTCCAGTTACTACTTGCTTTATTTAAGCTACAAGCTTTATAAGGGGGGGGGGGGATGAGTGAAGCTGAATAACTATTCCATTAATCAAAATAGAGTTACCTAATTAAATTGTATTATATATTGCATAAAAACATGTTGGGGCATCAAGTACCTACGTAATCAAATTTGCAAGTATGTAATACTGAAAGTATACAAGAGTAATTGTAAATATGAATTATTTTATTCAGAGAATTTAAATAGATTTAAGTTCTGAAAATGTACCGAATACTTTTGAGCTTTTGTAAATATGAAATTTTCTTTTTATGATAAGTAGAGAACGTTTTCACCGTTACAACATTCCATTTTGCTTGGTTTGCTTTTTCCCTGATATGTTTTATTAAAGCAAAAAAAAAAAAAAAAAAAAAACTGAGATAAATTTAAACAAAAGTATAATCGAATTTTGTACACGATTATTGATTTTATTTATTTATTATTTGATATGCCGAAAATGATGGAAAAAAAAAGATTACATAATTAAATAGAAAATATATGTATCGATAAGTTGTTTCAACAACATTTTCTGGGAATTTTAGTTCAAGTAATCATTACTTAAGTAAAATATACTTTTCAAATACATATTTTGTATTGTTTTTTCCTTGATTGATAAGATTTCTTGCAATTTAAAAAACAAAACACGACAGAAAATAGCATTGAAACAAGGTGATGTATAACATCGGCGGGGACATCAGCGCCATCTAGTTGTTTCCTCCGTTTAGGTGCTACGGTTTTCGTTTCGGTCGCAACACTACCCCTTCTAGGCACTATAGTTAAACCTCTATGTTTCTTATCATTGCTGCATTTTTTTAACAGACGATATTTTAAAAGTTAATTTTGTATGACTGTTTTATAACTTGGCATGCAGTTTTATTTCTAATTAATATTATAATACACCTTACTGTTGGTTGGAAAAATAACACATTGGGTCTTTACTTATCATATCGACTACGCTCAATATTTACCCATTTATTTACATGAAATACTAAATTTGCGTGTGATACATGCGTATGCTCACAGTGAATAAGTGTTTGTAAATTTGTGGCTGATATCGTCGCCACCATGCTAAACTAACGAATGTGAAAATTGGCACTTTTCAGGAGAGCCAAAACACTGCATATAACTTATTCCAACCTGCCGTGTTTGGTTATTTTCCATTTTTAAACTTTTATAGATACCTTTAAGTGCAAAACTAACGTTCGAAGGTATCATTTTAATTATAATTATTTGTAAAATTTGAACTTGAAAAACGAACTTGAAAAACGTGATTTTTCACATTCGTTAGTTTAGCATGGTGCCGACGATATATAAACTATGAATGTATTTTGTAGCATAAAGAAAGACCAGGTTATAGCATGGATCAATCAAATTCATAAATAGCAATCATTATCCCAATCCATCCACGCATTTTAACATCAATGCTGTAAATATATTTGATTTATATCTTCCCTTGCCTAATCTCGCGAACTCTGAACTTTCCACAGTTTTCGTTTTGTTATACAACGTGCTGCCGTGAACCAGTTTTGGAGGCGTGGCTTTCAGCATCAAGCAGAACAGTGAAACTTCTTTCAAGTAGCTATGCTGTTACTGCCGTACTACACTGCGATTCAAAAGTTTAGACAAAATGCGAATATGTGAATAAAAAGAAAACTATTCAACGAAATGCTTTCAAATTTCTACTGCGGGTACACAATATGGTCCCAAATACGTGTCTGGAGTTCTTATAACTATAACTGGAATCAAATTTTGGATATTACAGAAGATAGTTTTTTTCATTGTTGCAAAAGTTTAGATAATAGTCAGATTTTATGCAAATATCCCTCGAAATGTGATTGGTGGAGGAAATGCGGGACTGTATTATTCATTTATAAAGTGCAGAGATTGCTGAACAAATAATCAAAATCTCAAAAGCTCTTTAGTTCTCGTGTAAAGAAGATGAGAAAGTTCTGAAGCCGAAATTTTAAAATGAACCTATTTTATTAATTTTTTGTCTTTTAAATCGGCTCTAGTGTGGTAGTACATTGTTTTTTGTCGAAGCTCTAAAAAAAATTCTAAAACAGATTCGTAAAAATGCTAATTTTTTTTTAAAGTCGGCGCACTTTGTGATGATTCGGGATTTCTCCTCTGCAAATTTAAAAATATTTATGACATCGTTAGTAATATGGGCAGAGCTGGGGGGGGGGGGGGGCTCTTCCAAAACAATTCCAAAAGAGAAGTTTTGGAAACAATAAATTAGGCAGTCGGTGTGGGAAAGAGTGTCGGAAATATCTTCAAAATTGAAGCGAGCGTGACATTTGGAATTCCCCCCTGGGCGGGAGGGGGTTAAAAATCTATACTCAATGTGAATTTTTCCAAAAAATCATCACCTGAATGGGAAAATCTTCAGTTCCTCTTGTGTTTCTTTTAAAAATTAATAAATATTCGAAAGAGTACCAAGTTAAAAATATTTCTTCTTCATGAATGCGGTTTCCGGAGAGCACAACCGATCCTGACATCATTAAAAATCGTCTAAATTTGCGGAAGATGCACACAAACTCCTGGGAAAACTACCTGGAAATACCGTATTTTTCGCCGCATAAGACGCACTTTTTCTCCCCAAAATCGGGGGGGGGGGAGTGCCTGCGTCTTATACGCAGGCACTTTTTATTCTTTTAGAATTCTTATGTAGATTTGCCTCCTTTAAAATTGGGTGCGTCTTATCCGGCGAAAAATACGGTAACACTTATCTAAATTCTTGGGACCCCTTGAATTTTTCAAGTTTTCCTTGGAATTATGGCGAATTGAAACTGACGCATCTTCAATCAAGTTTGCAATTGGCTAGAAAAAGAAATCATTACGTTTTGATTACTGAACATAAAGAATAATTGGCGCCCAATATAGTCAGTCTCACTGCGGCGCCGCATAAATGACAATGTCGCACCGCCTCATGAGCTGATACATCATAGCTATGGACGCTATGGAGCATGATAGTACAAACGAAAAAAGAGCGCCATTAGCATATTTTTTGGACAGAGCAAAACTAAAAATAAAAAAGAAATAAGTCGGTGAGGTTTTGAAAAATGGTATTGCTGTTTTCATTTATTTTTGTGTTTTTCAACGTGCGATCTCGTTCAAAGGATTAATTCCTTTTGCGATTACGGTTTTTGCTGATTGTTGCTTTTATCAATATGAGTGCAAATTCAGCTATTGAATTACGTGTTGTCTTGTTACTTTCGTTTTTTTTAACACATCCATGGATCCGTGTTTAGGTTTGCGGTAATTCCTTACATTTTTTATGCAACTTGGATTTTCTTCTGGACCCTTCGGATTTTTTTTTTTTTTTTTGATGAAATATGTACGAACCCAGATTTCAACTTTTGGAGCTTCAATTCCAAAATAATTCCGAGAATCCTCAACCCTCCTCTTGCTAATATTTTTTTGCGATAGTCTGAATTGCGCTTTTGGAATCGACAGTCTCAAAAGAAGCCTCTGAACCCCATTCCTTCCCTTTACGTTACCAAAATGGCCGACAATCGCGTACCGACACTAGCGTGTTGGTGTCGCGTGTATGTAAGTCGGCCCCCTACTTTTTGACGGAAAATCGGAAAAAATCGAAAACCCGCGTATAAGTCGAGACCGCACTTTTTGAAACGATCGGGAACGTTTTGTTGCGATTTTTGAATATAAACATTTTGAAAAGAACGAAAATGAAATGCACTGAACATTCGTGTGTTAAAAACAGCACGGTTGTTATTCTTTTTCACAAAAAGAGTTCATTTTTGCGATCGCGATTTTTGTAAATCGGGACCGATCCGGAAACGTTTCACCGCGATTAAAAAAAAAAAAAAAACGTTTTAAAAAGAAGGAAAATGAAATGCAGTGAGCATTCTTGTGTTGAAAATATCACGATTGTTATTCTTTTTCAGAAAAAGGGTTCATTTTTGAGATCGCGATTTTTGTAAAGGATTCGATTTTACGATCGCGGTTTTCGTAAGGGTTCGATTTTGCGGTTACAATTTTTACTATCTGTTGCTTTTATTTTGCATTATTACCAATAAAATTTTGCGATTTAGCCGTATCATATTCTGTTTTAAAAATATAAACACCATCAATCGGAAAATTCGCGAATGCGGCAATTCCCGCAATTTTCGCGCCGTCAGTCCGTTTATTGTAATTATTTATTCTTTATTTCACAATCAAACCATGCAAAAATACAGAAGAATGTTTGAGTATTTACACTTCTTTAGCGTCTGTTTAAAACAGTAAGATTGAATGGAAAAAATCTTATCGTTTTTGAGTGTTTTTTTCCAAGAGTTTTTCGGGAAAAATTTTCTGAAATTCTGCCCGCGTATAAGTCGACCCCCTAACTTTATACTTCATTTTTTGGACTAAATTTCTCGACTTATACGCGAGTACATACGGTATTGTGGCAATTTTTTTTCAAAAACTCCGGCAGAGCCTCCCGTATTATTGACATTCATTCAATTTTACGTTTTCGGAGCCACGATGCGATGTAGAAAACCCGCGACACCCTGCACACATAACAAAATGCTTGAAATGCTTCACCTAAAAGAAGGCTCACATTGTTACAAAAAAATAATTAAAAAAATCACATTAAGCAACAACACAAATATTCAAAAATTGCAAAAAAAAAAAAAAAAAAAAAAATCAAGTAGCATGTGTGTGTGGGGGGGGGGGGGGCTCAAAATATTTTCCGTCTTGAACACATCACTAAACTTGCACCCATGGGTTATAGAGCAAGCAGGTTACTGAAATTAAAAAACAAGGAGAGGATTGACAAGAATAGAGGGTGGGGCTAACAAAATAAAGGCAGGAGCCCTATAGTCTTCAAAACCTATTTTTGAACGTAAAAAACCTGAATTTCGACTGAAATACAAAAATTCAGCTACAATTGAAACGAAGTGCAGGAACTCAGCTCCAATGAGCTCTGTAGAAAGTTTAACCCTGTTATAAGAGCATCTCTCTCTATCTTGTGTGTAATTTGCTGGAAGAACAAAAAAAATAAAAATAATAAAAAATTTAGGAAAAAAGATTTTTAACCTGCAGAAATCCAAAAAAAGGAATCAATGGTAACTAATTCATTGAGTACACACTACAAATACTGACATCATTGAAATAGTGACATACTATTTCTATTGCACTAGATAATTTGCAAAACACATCTTCAATGCATACTAGAAAACGCCTTCTTCAAAAAAAATGTGCATGAAGTTGCAAAAATATTCATTAAATGAAGCTCTTGTGTCAGCATAAGTGCATAAATGATTTTCCTAATCATGATAATTCAGTTAGAATTAATATTTGATAAATTTAACGAAGAATTTCATCCATAAACTCACATTTTTAGTATTGAAAAGGGTGTTCCTTGTAACGCCGAAACACGTGTATGCCGTTTTCCTGCTCATTTGCGTTTAATATGTATTTTCATATGCTTTTTTTCATTACACAAAGGTATTTATTTTCTTTTTTCAAATTTATATTTAAATTGAAAAATTGTTTACTTATTTTTGTTAACTTTTTTTTTTATAAATATCTATCTAGTATCCGACCTCGAAACCCGCGCTTATCACCGTTGAACGGTTCTATTTTAAAAAAGCAGGTAGCTTGATTACGAAAATGCACGATGGCAGCAATTCTACTTTGTCCGATATCATTTTATTTTCATAAACCTGATAAGGAAGAGAAATTTGAAAAAAATAAATAAATAAATAAAACATCAAGAGGATTGACAAGAATCGATCAACACCTCAAATAAACGAATCCAACGAAAAACAAAACAAAACAAAGAAAAATCCCTTCCCATTCCTTATCTCTCTTATCACAATCACCCGTAGTTTCACAATGTCAATTGAGACCTGACGCATGCGCAAATTCGAGGAAGGTCACCGAAAAGAATATCAAACAGTATCTATCTATCATAAATATATAGATAGAGACACACATTTTTATGATATTTAACGTAATTATCCGCCTCTAGAATTTCATTTTCGCCTTTTTGTCATGTATTTTTAATGGTCTGTAAAAAATTAATGAGACAGTATTTTTTGGGGAACATTGTGTTTTTTTCATCTGTAGACTCTAAGGATTCAGAAAAATAACTCATTTTGTAGTCCCCGAAGTTGGCAAACGAAACCATGTTTCTAAGCATCTTTTGTGCCTTCGTTCCCACAGACTACTTGTCAGGTTCTTTGCTGGGCCTCCTTCCTCCCCATAAAACTTGTGGTTCTCCGATTCGGAGCCGCCATCTTCGCTGCGCCCCTTGTTTCCAACAAAGTTGACATGACCCCTTGTCGGCCCAGTTTATCTCTTTTTTAAATTTACTTTGATAATAGAAATAACCTATGCTAAAATTTTAATTTTTAGCTTTTTATCATGACTTCCTTCATTCGATATCTGGTAATTTAAGCAAACATTGTTAAACCGACAGTTAGCGTTTAAATATGAACTACACACTTGAATTGTTTTCAGATGAAAAAAAAAAACTACTCCATCTTTTTTTTTTTTAACTTTATGGTCGTGTGAGTGGATTGTGTAATTAAGAAATCACACGCTCGAGGAAATAATACATTATCTGAAATAAATCCGTCACACTTATATATTTTAGTTCCATCTCTCAAGTGAGCAAGGAATTAAGAAGTGTATGTGTTAAATTTTGGCTTGAATCGCTTTTTCGTCTGTACTGTAGCCCTGTCAAAGAACAGGAAAACTGAAAAATAGCGATTTTCTGTTATTACTCCTCCTCCTGCTAGTCTCGGGAAATGAATATTTTTATTCTCCGTCAGGGGCCACTGAAGATCGAGTTTACTGAAAATCAACCTAGGAATCTGCATGGGGGTCAGATACAGTGGAGGGAACAACCCAACTTGTTATGTCGTATAAATTGTTTTTAATCGCGTCTTTTTTTTTTCTTTCGTTTTGCTTTGGCTACGGGTATTTTGCTTTTCTGGTTAAAATCGGGATTGAAAATTTATTTTGTTGGCTTAGTTCCCTTACTTTCATTACCTTTTAACTTCGTTTTCTTCTACTACAGCCTTCATTTTAAGAAAAAATATAATCATGAACGCCTATATAGTAAATGCAGGCAAAACATGGAGTTTATGAAATTACATGATTATCACACAACTTCAAATGTTCCGTTAGGCTCATGGACATTTGATACTCCCAATTTAAAGTACATCGATATGAAGTAGTAATGTATTGGAGTTTTGGTGAAATTGTAGCTATCAACATTCAGGTTTTCGTTCAAAAGAGCACATTGTCCCATTTTTCAAACAAAACAGCACATATCCTAAATTAAAATAGCGATATCTCCTTAACTTTTTAACGTGAAGATTTCTTACTCACGGACATAATCTGTTATGCAGTTGTCTTCAAATATGTACCCAGAAGAAAGTATAGTAAAAATATTTAGCTGTTAACCTAATTAGTTTTTTTTTTTTTCATCTCCTGAACATTTTTGGAAAATGGGTAGGTTCTCTTTTGATAAAGTTGGCATTTAATATCAGGGTTGAGTGATTTAAATCATTATTTTAATTCAAAAGAATGAATTTGATAGGCAGGAAGTTCAGAATATTTTTATTAGAAAAAACCAATTAACAAGCAAATATTAATTATAAACGCTTTTTTACGCAAAAAAGAACGATTCATATTGTTTTTTAAAAAGGACAATTTAAACCAAAGAAAAAAATTAAAAATAAAATCATGATATCAATAAATTTAAAAAAGAAAATGTAAAGGATATATAAAACAAGCTGCTTCTTTTAAAAGTTAGTTGCAATTTAGCTGTTAGGAGTTAAGCTATTAAGATATTAATTTAAAAATACACTTGTCATACTATCCTCTCAACGTTTAAAAAATAATAATTTTCTGTCCCTGATGAATTTTATTAAAGATTTAGAAGTCAAGATGCAGGTGTTCTTTCTTTAATCATGGATTTTATTTTATAGGTCTTTAAAAAAAGAGTTAAATAAACGAATTTGCTGCAGTTCGCGATGATCACCATATCACCGATTTTTACTTGAGAGGCAAATTTATGATTGCTGTTTTTTCATGTCTTGAAAAATCATCTGCTTTCGGACAATCACTTTTATTTTCTGGCCGTAAAATTATTAGAACGGCCAGTATCGATGCATCACATGCGCAATCAAGTGATTTTTTTTCTTTTCTCATGTGGCCGATCATTAGTATTCAGATCTTCAGCTTTTGTTTCTCGATTCGGGAACATAGTCTAAACTAGACGGATCCAAAAAGAAAATAAACGGCCACGTACTGTTTAACATTTTTTCGCGAAACCTTCATCGAATCTGCGCAAGCGCCAAGTCTCTTGAGACTGTCTCGAAATAGGGAGGAAATGCAACGAGGAAGAAGCAAGCGAGCAAAAACGAAAGGCATCGGGAAGTGCGCTAGATTAGTAGTACTAAATAGTATTACTTCACTCGATTGGTGGAGAAGTCACTTCTTCTCTACAAATGGGGAAATCAATCACCTGAAACAAGCTCTCAACCAACTGTTGACTGCCAGAGCATCAATTGCCTCGATTGAGAGGATTTTTTCAACCTAACGCGTTGGTACAATCAAAGCTTCGTAACATGCTTGGCGACGATAAAGCTGCAAAACTTGTGTTCGTTTATAAGTCACTGAATTAACCCCCTGAATAAAAAATAATAACAGTAAAATTTTCTTTAAAATAAATATTATTGTGGTTTCTTGGGTATTTCTCTAACAATTCTATGATTGAAGGAGTAAAATGTCTAAATTAACATGAAGCATTCTTTATATGATAATTAAAACTAGGAAAAATACTTACATAGTAAGTAATTATTTTCTATTTATTTATGATACTCTTATATTTTTAATTACATGTATTAAAAATATTGGATGATGATATTGAACTTGAACAGTGTAATCTGTTAGTATCAAATATACTTTATAAAAAGAAAAAAAAATGTATAAAAATAGCTATTTAAAAAAAATAAATAAAAATCTGATTTAAATCAAATAAATCCGATTTTTTTTATTAAAAAAAAATCGTGAGTTTTATCAACCCTGTTAAATATTCAATTGTTAACTTAAAAAGTGATCGTTTTAACTTTTAAGGGATTCGGATTGTTATTTTATACTTGAGAACGAAGTGAAATACAAATACGATTATTTTTATTTGCTCTTTAATAACTTTAGATTCAGAAATATTATGTAGTTAGAAATTGTTCGGTGATTGAAATCTTTATTGACAGATGTGATTAACTTAATCTATCCGACTGGCACAGGTTGTCTTATTAACAAAACGTTTTTAAAATGAGGAGACCAGCTGGTTGCTTATAGCAGTGGTGCCCGAATGGGAAGTCATAGGGGGGCACTGCGACCTCTAAAAATTTCCTCATTCAACAAATCTTGTCTGACTGTTCGGAAAATTTTGGGACGTAATTGCAATTTTGAAATGCCGGAATGGACCTTTTCATTAGATCAGGGTTGCTACACCACTGGGAAATCTTTTTCTCCTCCACTCCCCACCTCTTAGCATGAAGCCTTAGGTTCCATCATCCGGAGGTAGGAGAAAACCAGGGAAAATACGTGAAATTTTGAACATTTTCTGGAGGTTTTTTTTTTTTTAACTGATGTTGCAAAAATCAACGGCCAAATATGCATAATAAACAATCAAAAATAAATTAATCGAAAATACTGATAAAGTTTAAAAAGTAGTAATTTTATTTTTAAAAAATATTTAAAATTATTATTTTTTTTACTGAAGTTGCAAAAATCAACGGCCAAATATACATAATAAACAATCAAAAACAAATTAATCAAAAATAATAAAATTTAAAAAAAATTAATTATAATTAAAAAAATATTAAAATGTCTATTATAAAAGCAAAAATTAATGTTTTATTTTGCGTGCATCTTTAATGTTAGGTAGATTTAATATAAAGGGCATGGGATTATTGTTCAGTTTAACGTGTATATTTTTCATGTTTGAAGGTCCAAGTAACGAATTGTTGAAAAAAGTCTTGTTTTTTAATATAAAAATTTAAACAAAAATACTCGGTTGAAATTCTATTTTAGCTGAAGTGATACCTTATTTTATTTATTTATTTTCGGCCTTCAATAAAACTGTCAGGATGTTGATGTTCTTATACAGGGAATCACATAGAATTTTACCCACCGAATCGAGTGGCAACCCTGTAGATATGTGTCTGTGTATGTCGGTATTTTTTCATTCAGTAAAATGTCGAGTTCCATTCAGGAAATTGAAAATTTCCGCGCACTTCTAAAAATTTAAATCTTGGTGGCACTGGCAAATGTTAGTTTTTTTTTTTTTTTTTTTTTACAGGCACGATTTGGGTATGTTATCGTCCAATTAGTCCACTTTTTTTTTTTTTTTTGAAAAAGAAAAACAAATAGGAAAGTCGCCATGTTTTTTAGCTACTTTTCTGACATCACACACCACACACAGATCTCTTTATCTTCACCAAAACAAATTCATTGAATCCTGCTGCCATCTGTGAAGAGAATTGGTAAATAAAACTTTCGTTTAAGGAATATTTTAAAATTCAAGATACTATTTTGAACCACTGTACAAAATGTATTTCACACGTTGAAAATAGGAAGTATGCTTCAAAAATGTAGTAAAACGTAGTGTCGAGCTTTGTAGCTTTTCTCCAAATAAATATTTAGCACCGTGGATTTTGGGAAAAAAAGCTATTGATTTTTTTTTATGTTACAATAGAATTGTTTGTCGTAATTTTAGATACAAAATACAGTCGAACCTGCTTATCTCGAAAACCTGTCTGTGTCGAAATTTTTCAATTTCTCTGCTTTTACAGCATTAATTTAATGTTTTTTCTCATGTTTATCTTGAATGATTTTTCCCGAAAGCCTCTATATCTCGAATTTTCACGACATACATTTTTAAATATCATCTCCAGCCACCTTTATCAACAGTATAACTTGGAGACAAAAATCATCTGTTGCACAATACTTCAGACTAATTTCGTACTTAAAGGTATGCATTAACTTGCTACCGATATAGTCATCACAATTAGTAAAACATGAACTAACAACATATGTACAGTAAAATATTCAACAATATCAATGCAAAACAATTTATTAAGAAGTTGTTCCAATTACTTATTTTTGTAAATTTTATCACAACCTCTGTATCTCGAAACCTCCGTAACTTGAATTTTTTTTCTGTTCCGTGAAATTTGAGATAAAGGTTTGACAGTATCAAACATTATTCGTGTTAAAAATCAGAAGCACCTCTTACTTCCCTGCCATTTTCCATTTGATTCTTGTTTCTGTTTTTTTTTTTTTTTTTCTTTGTGTGTTCAATACAGGGTGTCCACTCCTATCGTGGACCAATAGCTAATTTCTAAACCGTTAGAGATAAGCATATAGTTCATTTAGGAAAAAATCTCCAAATTTCGAAAGGAATTTTGGGTCTATTCAATGTTTTTCAAAAAATCAAATTTTGCAAGAGTTACGAATTTTAAATTTTTATACAGCCCCCCAGTCCTATCAATCATATTTAGTAAAACATTCTTGACACTGTAACTTTTAAAACTAAAAAAAAAAATCACTGTTCTACCACAAAAATTGACCGAGTTATTACGTTTTGAAAAATCAAGATTTTGCATTATTTCATGACGTCATCGAGAGATCGCTAGTAGGGACCGTATGCGAAATCCTTCAAAATCTTGATTTTTCAAAACGTCATAACTCGGTCAATTTTTGTGGTAGAACAGTGATTTTTTTTAGTTTTAAACGTTACAGTGTCAAGAATGTTTTACTAAATAGGATTGATAGGACTGGGGGGCTGTATAAAAATTTAAATTTTGTAACTCTTTCAAAATTTGATTTTTTGAAAAACATTGAATAGACCCAAAATTCCTTTCGTAATTTGGAGATTTTTTCCTAAATGAACTATATGCTTATCTCTAACGGTTTAGAAATTAGCTATTGGTCCACGATAGGAGTGGACACCCTGTATAATTGATCACTGTTGTAGACTTAACTCCAGGGGTGCCCACAGGGGGGGGGGGGATTATGGCGCAAGTTGCGCCATCAAAATATTTGGGGGGGGGGGGATTTTTTAAACTAATTTATTTATTTAATTTATTTATTAATTTATTTTTCAAATTAAATTATTTACTGATTTGTTTTAATGCAAATTATTTACTAAGTTAGAGCTGTGGGTGCATTTGCTACAGTTCTGCCTCAGCCCTGGCTTATGGGCGGTAACTTATTGCACATTACCCAGCTTTTGCCTTCAAATTTCGAGTTGAGCCGCACCATAGTTTGCGGACGCTTCGCTGGTAAGATAAATTCATTTTATCTACCAGTTTGTTGGCTATCTTAGCTACATTAAGAGGATTTTTGCCTCCGGCTCGATCATTGGCTATTCCTAACTGAGGAGTCCATAATAAGGGCGAAACTGCAGTCTTAGGATGCTATGATCGAGCTGTGGGTGCATTTGCTACAAGGTAACTACTGATTTCTTATATAAAATACTAGCTGCGTTTCCCGGCTCTGCTGGTCTATATTGAGAATGAAACTTTTGTCAAGTGACACGTGTCTATAAAAGTCCCGATTAGATTAAAGTCGACATTTTTCGCAGTACGAAAAATTAATCAATAGCCAAAATAGTTTTAAATCCCTCGCTACAGGAAAACCCTAAAGCAAAAGCAAGAATTTTATTTGTTTACGTTCAAGAAAAACATGACACCTTTTTCTCATCAATAATTTCCTTCACGCTATTTAATTTCTTTCACACTCGCGTGCAGACGATATTAATAAATCCGATTTAAAGTGGATATTTCCAAATTTAAAAATGCCCATATCTTTTTTCTGGGTGCAGTTAGCGCTTAGGAGTTTTCGAAACCTTCGGAAGGAAATCCCCCTATGAGGTATTTTTTGCGAACTTTCCAATCAGACTAAAATCGAGAAAATGCGATAATTATTTCAAGTAGAAAAAGCAGTTTTAAACCATTTTTGGGTACTTAAATAGGAATTCGAACGGTTCGGTACCTTTTTGTCGTTCGAAAAGCCCCCTACTACCGTTCTCGAGTAACCAAGTACCTCCCTCCCAAATTTCGTCCAGATCGGACGCAAACTGTGGATTTGTCTACACATATATTACAAACATAAGGAACATACATACCCACATGTTCTTTGTTTTATTTATACGGATTGGCTTCTCAGAAAATGTTTCACTCAAAGAGCCTCATTTTCATCCGTCACTTGTTATAAATCGGAACTTTTGTTATCTTCTCATTTTATTAACTGATGAAGTCGAACCTCAATCAAGCTACATATCTGAAGCTTAGACACAAGTTTTTTTTCAACGTGGTTTTCGTACACATACTCATATCACGGCTGTAACCAGGTATTTATTTCGTGGAAAGTTTTACCAAACACTTCTCTCGTGAAGTCAAATTTGATTTCATTCATATCTTTTCATTTTTATTACAATTGGAGGGGGTGCTGTTTTAACGCCATTAACATGAGCAAATGCAAAAGATGACATGTCTATTAAATAAACAGATCTGATGTGTCTACATAACTTTACCCCTGTTCAAAACTTGATGTATGTTTAAGAACCCAAAAGAATAGATGCTTGTACTCATGTATGTTCATTCAAAGTAACACGTGTTAACGGGGTGCCTACCGCGGGGGATTATGGCGCAAGTTGCGCCATGAAATTTTTTTTTTTTTTGGGGGGGGGGGATTTTTTAGACTAATTTATTTATTTAAAAAATTTATTTTTTTTAATTCAAATTATTTGCTGTTTTTTCTCAATTTAAATTATTAATTAATTTATTTTTTTTTAATTTAAATTATTTTTTTATTTCTTTATTTTTATTATTTATTTATTTATTTATTTATTTGTGTGTGTGTGTGTGTGTCTGGAAGGGAAAAAAAAAGCGAATCTATTCTGCGCATAATTAGTACTTTTAAAAAATTAATAATATATAAAAAAATAATAGTTATAATTTAAATAAATAAGTGAATAATATTTTTAAAAATAAACATAATTTAAAAAAATAATAAATAATATTTAAAAATAATAATAAAATGATAAAGAGGGGTCCTTTTTATTTTTATTTTTGTAAAAAACAAAAAAGACGAGGGTTGTAAAAAATTTTGGGAGGGGGGGGGGATTTGCGCCATTGAGCTTGGGGGGGGGACATCCTGCTTGTTAAATTCATATGTTTTTGTCCCCCGTGAAATATGTTAAATATAGAGTTTGGCACTTCCAAATTTAAAGAATTTTTATATTTTTCTTAGAGTCAAGTACTGAAAATCTGAAGGAAAGAACTGCAATGTATAAAATAAATGCAGATAAAGCACCGAATTGATACAATTCTTCATTAATAATAATTTCATTTTTCAAATGAATTTAAAATAAATAATAAACGGAAATAATATTTTTTCAACAAATATGTTTCTAATGAAAAGAATTTTCGGGAACAGTTTTGTAAAATTTTGAACCCTAAAAACCCTCCCCTTAAATACGGCATTGACTCATATGATCATGCGTACACCTTTGGAACCAAAAATGTCGGATGAGTTAGCTCTCCTAAAATAGTGTCCCTTGCTATAGCAGCTTTAGACTCTTGTTTTTTCGCTTTCATTTCAGATTTAATGAAGGGCTCTCCTTTTTCTCCCAAATGTCCATACTTCATGAAAATAGTTTATGAAAAATTGTTCATTTTCTGTCCTGGAAAAAAACAAATAAAGGAACTGATATTTTGAAAAAAAAATAAGCGGAGTAGGCATGAGGCCAGTTGTTTGAAAATGGTTAAGTTAGAATATGCTTTTACTGCAGCTAAAACAAGAATTTAAACATCATCCAAATGTGTTTTAAATGCTCCCATTTTTATCCACCGACGCAACAAGGAAGGGGATTATAAATTTGACTTGCCTGTGTATCTGTCTGTGGCACTCTAGCGCCTAAGCGAATGGACCGATTTTGAAACATTTTTTGTTTAAAAAGAGAATTGAGCGAGAGTGTTCTTAGCTAGGTCGCGTCTTCGGATGACATTAACGAAGATATCAATTAAAAACTTTTAAAACGTTTTTTGTGATTTTTGAAGTGAAAACATACTTGAAAATTTAAAACTATTGTTCCAAAAGAAAAAAAAATTCTGCTTCTGGTAAAATGTGTTTGGAATAGAACTTGAATTATAACGTTTTTTTTTTTTTGGCCTTTTGGCAAAGGTGGCTAAGTTTTTTTAGGTGATGTAAAACCGATGTCATTGTTGACCGACAAGGAAAGAAAACTCCATGATTTTAAGTGTTTATCTATTGTCAGTTTCTATTTATTAACAACTGGCCGGGTACCCGGCTCTGCCGGGTTTCTGCCTCGTAATGTGTTTCAGTGAAACTCATTCATAATTCTTTCAACATTAAAGTGCACATCTATTTACATAAATTTCTACTTCTGTAAACAATGGCTATTTTTTCTGTCTAGATAACTTAAAAAAACTGCATTACGCACCCTAAATACAAATGCAAGCTACAAATAATGTTAAGGTAAATAGGAAATGTTATGAGCTTGTATAAATATATATTTACAGTATCAATCGCAATTCGTAATGGAGTCAACCATTTCCAAATATTGCACGTTAAATAAGTCCCATTATTATAGTTTCTATTATTGTGACTCAATTGCTGAAAACCATCTTATGTACCTAATTTAGAAATTTTTTTGACTATAAACACTTTCCATTTTCTATGTGTTGCCAAAATCAATTCCCTTTTTATTTTCCCCGTTAGCGATTTTTGGCATAGATGAATATAAAAATCCTAAGAAAGCAATAAATTTCATACTTACTCCAGAGAAGAATTGGTTCAGAATTTTGATTGGCAACAAATTTTTGCAACAATGGACTGAAAATGTAATCATTTAATGGGGAAACTATAAGAAATTTACTGTTTTTTATAATAACTTTTTAAAACTGAGTTTTTTAGAAATAAATTGTAGCCTATCCTGATTCATGTTAATGTAGCTATCTACGATGAAAAAATAGTTAAAATCGGTCCAGTACTTTTGAAGATTACCCCGGACATACATACATATATACAAAAGTAGTCATTTATGTATATAAATTAAAATACTTGTTATTGATTTTACATAAGGATTTTTAATTTTCCCTCTTTACTCTGCTTTTGTGACTAGCAAATTTTAACAGTAAGGATTATCTTTCCTTTTCCGTGTTTATCATGTCCTCTCGAAAACAATTCTTTCTGACCAGTGAAGTTCGTTTTAGTATAGAGTCGGCAATCAGTGTCGGCGGGGGGGGGGGGGGGGAGAGAAGGTCCTCCCGAATTTCTCTTACTGTCTGTTTGCGTTTTGTGCGCCTGACAGTAAAAAGGGGAGTTAGGTTTTGGATGCGCAGTACCCGATGCCTTCAGCTTTTGTTCGCTTACTACTTCCTCGTTGCTTTTCCCCCCTATTTCGAGAAAGTCCGAAGAGACTTGGCGCGTGCGCAGATGTGGCGGAGGTCGTACGAAAAAATTTTAGACAGTACACAAAGAGTCATACTTCATGAAAATAGTTTGAAAAATTGCTCATTTTCTGTCTATGGGAAAAAACATAAGAGAACTTGTTTTGAAAAAAAAATATCGGAGATAATAAATATGATGCTAATTGTTTGAAAGCGGTTAAGTTTAAATATGATTTTACTGTACCTAGAATAATTATTTAAACATCATCTGCATGTGTTTTAAATTCTCTCATTTTCAAAGTATCAACAGTATCTGGTTGCAATGGTGGTTTGGTGGACTTCCAATAAATTACATCTCTGCATAGTTAAGCATTAAAAGGAAGTTTTTTTATTATTATTTTCTTTACATTCCATGCACCCGTACTGTTATTTTGTCCACTGTTTTTTGTAAAACGGCGAGGATGCGGGAATGCAATGGAAGAACTGTACAAAATTCAAGCTCACTCATTTTCCATAAGTTTGATACATGAAATTATTATTATAGTTTAATATATACCCACTCGTTGTGCCACTTTTATAGTGTAATAAATACTTTTCTGTTACATTGATATTCTATGATATAATTAGTTGAACAAATGTTAAATTAACCATTTAAGTAAAATACAATGATTGTATATTGATCATAATCTTATTTAATTATAATCAATAAGAAGATCAATCCAAAAAGACAACCGTTTCTTGCACTTTATACAACTAATTTTAAGCAATTTTTTGCTGTTGAGATAATCAAACTTCATAAAATCAATGGTCTATTGAACATTATCTCATTATTACTGTCTAATCTTTTATCGTAAAACCTTCCTCGCATCTGCGCATGCCTGAGGTCTCTTTGGATTTCCTCAAAATAGGGGAGAAATGCGAAGTAACATTCAACAGGAAGTAAGAAGCGAAATCACCGGCAAGTGCGTCTCCTTAGCCTATCACCCCTTTTTCAAATGGAAGCGATCGTGACGGCCAGGCGCGCAAAACGCAGCTAGACAGTACATTGTATTGTAGTAGAAAATAAAACTTGACTTTCCGGTGGTACAAATATTTTTAAAGTAAATAATAAATATAAATAATCAGTTAAAATCAAATACTGTCACATTTGTTATTTATGAAACACATTACAATGTAATATAACACGTATTAATAATAAGCAAACATGTTAGTGTCCCGTTCAGAGTGTCAATGGTAAAAATTAGGTGATTTTTTTCCCTTTAGAATAAATAAAATCAATGATTTAAACATTTTCTTATATAAACCCATAAAAGTATTAATGAAAGTTCTAAATTTCACTACATCTACCTCTTTCTTCAATCTACAGCATTTTTTCAGTATTTTTGATTTGGTTCCTTGGGGTTATCCTCCCTTTACCAGTTTTATCCATTCAAAATCTCTCCCTCAATTTGAAATTTAAAATTTTTTGTTCAGTAATTTAGTTGTCTCTCTTTTTCAATTTTCCCGCGTTTTGAGAAAAGAAACATAAATAAGCAGTGAACTTGAGATATATTTTTTTTAAATTCTACTTGTGTTTTTATATTTAAATATTTAAATATTTTATATTTTATATTTAAATATTTATTAATATGTTTTGGTGTGAAAGCATTCTGGTATTAACTTGATGCAAGTTGTTGCAAGCGCTACACTGTGGTTCTTCTTAATTGTTTATAGTTACTTCATCTGGGCTATATTTAGTGTTCTTTCTGGGACTAAGGATTCTAAAATGTTCTACAAATTTTTGCTGCTTAATTTTTTGCGTCAGAAAGTCTTTATTTCCACTAAATTCATTTATTTCAAATGTTAGTAAGATATTTCATTCCTCTCAGTCGTATGTATTTAAGTGTATGCAGTCATTATATTAACGTCTTTTTTTTCCCTGCAAATTATCTGGAATGATTTTGAATGCTGCTTTTATAATAACCTGTGATATATGCAGGGTGTTCCTTCTTAACTTGCAAGACCTTTATTTTCACAACCGTTCATCTAGATCAGTGGTTCCCAACCTGGGGGCGATTTGGCTCCTCAAAGGGGCGGTAAACTCTTAAGGGGGCGATGGGTATTTAGAAGAGAAAACTAGTAATAAAAGGGTAGCGAAAATCGAAATTGTAAACATGCACGAAACCGATTGTTCAGGGTTCGGACAACTAATTACAAGTTGAGAAAGAAACAAATTGAAGTTCAAAAGCTTCCTCATTGCACCTCGGATGAACCTAAGGAAGTATTTTGTCATTTATTGTCAATTTTATGAAATTCCAGATTTTCAATTTATTTTCCTTCAAATTTTTAGTTTCAATGATTTTAATTCCCTCAGATTCCAGTGTAGAAAAGAAAATAATTTCTTGAAAAATGTACTCATGTTTTTAGAAACGTATATCGATGATCGTAGTTAATTGTTATCCTTAAAATGGTAATGAGTTCGCTTTGTGAAAGAAAAAAAAATAAAGGTATTTTATTTATTTATTAATGTTTTTAGTTTAAGAGTGATTGGTTATAATTGCTTCATTGCGTACATTTTACTTCAAATTAAAGTTGGGTACTTAAATTGTTAATCATATCGATGTTCACTTGCGCCAACTTATTGTTATTTCGAAGAAGAGGGGGGGGGAGGCGATAGGTGTCAGTCAGTGTTTTGAAGGGGGCGATGAACTCAAAAAGGTTGAGAAACACTGGTCTAGGTGCATACTTCAAATTGCAAAAATGATCAAAATGAGGTGCAGAGTTAACATATTAAAAGTTTGAAACGAAAAAAAAGTCCAAAAATTAATTTTTCAGCCACACTCCATCAGGTCCTCTAACTTATGTCAAAAGAAGAAAAAAAATTCTTTAAAAAATAGCTCCATCACAAAAAAAAAAAAAAAAAAAAATTGAAGAATTAGCGATTAAAACTCAATGAGATATTAGAGTTCAAAGTTTTCCATCCCTTGCAGAAAATAAGATTGGAACGTATCATCCTTTCAGCAAAATGAATGGTTGTCATTCTACTGAAGACGTTATCTATATTTTCTCCCAAAAGTTTTGTTGGCAGCGAGTGTAAAGTGGTGTAAGTCACAAAGCGCACCGTTTCATACCTCGGTGAATATTGGTCATACTAATGTCTAACATTTTGTGTTCGAATTACTTTTTTATGATCTTGATTGCCCTAAATATAGGTTAGGAGGCTTAGGATATGTACAAAAAGTTACATTTCGTATTCTTTGTTTTTTTTTTGCTTCAAACTTTTATAATCTTAACTCTGCTCCTCAGTTTGAGCACTTTTGCATTTGGAAGTATGCATCTAGGACGAACGGTTGCGAAAATAAAGGTCAGGCAAGTTAAAACGGAACAGCCTGTATATTTATTTATTCGCATTTTATCAGAATCCGTATTTGTATGCAATGTTTCTTAATGAGCATTATTCATTTATAGTTGTGTTCCTGATGACATAAGAATTTTTGCATCGTCCACAAGACCTGTAAGAAGATTTTGTCAGCATGGCTGGAAAAAGCGATCTGCTGTCTACCTGCTCACCCATTCTGTAGCGTATTTGTTATTACTTAAATTATTTTTACAAAAAAAAAAGAGCTAACTTTTGTACATTTTGATACAGACGAAGTTTCTTGCAAATAAATTTGATACATTTTCATGTGTGCTTGAATTGCTTTTTTCTTTTTGTTTTCCTTTCGTATGTTATTCGAATTTTTGTAAGGACAGCATCATCTCTTCTTACCTTTCATCACCTCTCATTCATTATGAGTACATACGTATACAGGGATAAATTCGGAAATTTTCCTGTACCGAAACGTAAAGATCAAGATTGGGGCAATTTTTCTGTCCTCAATGTACAGCAGAAGAAAAATTTGCTGATCACCCCTGCTGTTTTTTTTCAATAAACAACTTTTTGTAAACCAAAAGAAAACTAAACCTCAAATTAGTCTCAATATTGATATTAGAACATAATCGGTTTCAATAAAGACTAATGTAGCAAATGGATGTCATTAGCATGAATCAATAACGCAGGAGGAATTGAGAGAAGGGGTAAATATTACTAAGGTTTTTAGTCGGCATTTTTAAAATTTAGTCGTCTTGTGTAAGTTGGGCCCTCTAACCTTGATCTTTATCTGAACGCCACTGAGAAATAATAGCGATCTGAATAGTGAGCAATTTACTGTGAATTTACTAAATTATCTTTATTTACTAAAACAAGATCTAGGTTAGAAGGTGTAGTACTGACCCTGTTGAAAATTGACCCTCCTCACAAAAATTTCTTAACCCTCCCTTGAAGAGCAACTGGGTGATTTTCTCAACACGTTAACTTGCCAATGCCAAGTAGGAAAAATTCAACTTGTAATTAATTAATTATTGTTAATATTTGTTTAAAGACAACTCATTTAAGATCACAAATCAGTGCTCAGCAACGAAAAAAACTTAAAAATAAAATTTTAATGAGAGTTTTAAGTTTAAGTTTAATGTAAAAAGTGTAATTACCATCTCCCGGCTTAAACACTTCCCTAACTCAAGAAATATTTTTAAAACTTTATTCATTTGATAAATAATGACATAGAAAGCAAAATACACCATTTAGAATATTGCTTCATATATTTTTTTTTACATTATTTACAAACAAAACAGATTAAATCTAATTTTTTAAAGAAATAGTAGTATTTTTCGTTGGAATTTTAAACTTTTACAATACCAACTTTTTTTTACTGCAAAGGGTTACAAGTTTCTTTATTTTTTCATTTGTCTGTTTTACATTTATTTTTATTTAGTCTATAAAATATTAACTGTAGGCGGACTCGAAGCATAATGAGTACAAGAAAGATCGGTTTCGCAAGAAAGGCAAGTTAGCATGCGTAAACCTAACACTGATTTGTTAAGAAAAGAAGAAAATAAATACCTTTGTGCGATAGATGTAAAGTTTAAATCCAACGTTAAAAATGTACAGTATACCTGTATATTTGTGCATTTTTAACGTTGGATTTAAACTTTACTGATTTGTTATTTTCATTCCAAACCATCTGATGAAGCTTCATGATATTTGGAACTGACTTCAGATTTTTTGGTAGCAGGGTTTCAACTCGCTTTATATCAGTCTCTGTGACGGTGAAGAGCCTTACTTTTAATGCTTAACGCAATTTAACATAAAAGTAAACATAATTACAAAATAGAACGAATAATTATTATTATATAAGTATTTTAAGTCATAAGTTAGCTAAAATAATAATGAATTTGTTCTAAATTATTCTAAGAATGAAAAAAAAACAGAATTATATAACTAACAAGGAGAAATTTAATTCAGATTTTAAAAATTTACTTTTGAAAAATATATTCCTTTAATGTTGATCTGTTTCGTAGATAAAAACTATTTTGGAGTTCAAAATATTCTAAACTACTTTTTTCATCTCCATTATATCATTTGAACTTTACCTAAAGAGTATAATAATTTAACAACTAACAGTTTGAAAAAATAAATAAACAAAATCCAAATATAAAAAATAAAATTTCGAATTTATACTTGAATTGTTAACCATAACTAAACAATAATGTAAATGTTACAGACTGTTCTTAGAATAGAAGAGACAAACAAAATTGTGTAGAAAACTTACCATGAAAAATTTCGTGGAAATAAAATACAATTAACGTTTGGATTTATTTTTAAATGCTTAATTTTGTTCTACTCAGTGAGAGAAAAACACTTTGAAACACAAAATATTCTAAACTACTTTTAAAATATTGATTAGAATAGTTAAATTTATAAAATTTTATTCTTATTAAGTTTTAAAATTTAGATGTAACTAATTAAACAACTAACAACTTCCATACAACTAAATATCATTCTTTCTAAATTATAATGAATTTTAAAGATTGAACAATGTGCCTAACTTATTGCCATTTGAATTTGCTAAAAGTATTAAAAAATAACACAACAATATAAATAACGTGCATTAAAATTTTTGAAATCCATTAAAATGTCACTCTCCCGAAACCACTTCGTAAGTGGGGACGGAAATGACAGGGACGGAAATGACAAAACAGTGGGTTTTCGAAAACAGTGTGAAAAGTGTTTCATATCTTTAATTTAACTGTTGATACCTTAAAAGTGTTCGCAAGAACAAATTCGGCAGTGGAATTTTTTTTAATTTTATTTAAATTTTCTGGAAGATAACCAGGGGGACGGAAATGACATTGAATAAAGTCACGCATAGAATTTTTAAGATAAAACAAGCCTCACACACCCTAAAAGTTGTGTAAACTTTGTTTAAAGCGTATTTTTCTGCTGAGAAGAATGTTCTTAAACATTTTGAGCTATTTTATTATGAACTAGCACCATTTATAGGATTTTATTGAAGGTTTTTCTACTTGGGAGAATTTTTTTTCAAAACCTGGGGACACGTATAAGTTGAGCTCTCTATCAAAATATGTAAATATGATAAGGAATGCTTATATGGAACATTGAAGTACACACTTGTACTGTATCATAATGCATATGTATTAATTTTTAAAAATGTTTCTTCATATAGTAATTTTTTTTTAAAGTTGACAAATGTGTGTGGGGACAGGGGACGGAAATGACATTTTGCATATATATTATTTTTTTAAATATATAATTTAAGTGCAAAATAGTGCCAATGCACGTTGTCATTACTCTTTATGAGCATCTTGAATAGAACATAGCATTAGATAATGAAAATAGGTGTTTAATTGGAAGATATGGATGAAGGACACAAAAGTTAACGAATTGAGAAAATAACCCAACTATTCATTTTAAGTAGGCTAATTCAACCAATGCATGCTTTGTTTCAACGTATTTTTTCCAGAATCATATTTGTTACGAAATATGCAGCTACTAAGAGACAGAAAAATATATGCTACTCTTGGTCATGGACCATACTTTTCTAAACAAATTATCGATGAATTTGTGAAAACTTCATTGAATATTTTTCTGAGGTGTTGGGGTTGGTGAAGAATAATGCAAACTACCCTGATGTGCAAAAAATAAGGACGAAGTTAAGTAATTAGCATATCAGCGAAACGAAAAGGCAGAGTGGTCTGCTGGTCTATTTGCCCAATCACTTGTACTGTGTGCACCTTAAACGCCTACTCATCGGAGAAAGTTTAATGTGGTACTGAGTACTCCAAAAAATATTCGTATAATGTGTCCTGTAAATTTCATGGAAAAGGTCCTATATGTTACAAGTTAATCCCTTTTACCCCAGCAGTAGAGGGGCTGAGTATCAAGCTAGCATTCAAAATTACCAGGAATTTCTCTTTGGCAGATTGTCAGAGAATTTAGACTTATCTTCATTACCACTGAATGATCCAGAGGTGGAATAGGGGATTTCAGCCCCTCCCAAAATGGTGGTGCCCCTTCACACCATATAAAATATGGTCGGGTTATTGATAAACCATTTTTTTTCACTTGTGCGAAGATTATAATTGTTCTTATCTTTTTTAGTTTAGTACGACATCAAATTCATAGGGCAATTAGCTGTGTTGCACGGTCTACCTAAAAAATAAAGTCAAGTGACGCATGTTCACCAATCATACTAGAAGAAAAGAAAGTGCAAAAAGATCAATTTTGTGATTCAAAATTTAAATACAGAGCTCTTTGGACTTTTTAAAATTCTAAAAATTTTCTTTGAATTTCAAATTTGGCAAAGATCCGATGCAAACTGGATTTGTATAAGGACTACATAAGGTTCCCTATGGGGGGTTGCCACCCATAGGGATGAAAACCCTTGTATGTGCATTCCCGAGCATCAAAGTACCTCTGTATCAAAGTTGGGAAATTTTTGACGTAAGCAGCATTTGTATAAGGAACAAATACGCGCTCAATTTCGTACTCGTTTTGAGAGGCTAGATTAGCCATCTTCGGTAGCTCGTGCATCCTGCCCGTTGTGGGTCGGTGTACATCGACTTCGGCGGTATATTTCAGGGGCTTCGACCCTTTTGCCGCCTACGGCAGTACATTGATTTTCATTGTGGACCACCTGTAGAATCATTCCATTCCCAGTCCACCGTTCGCCTCCAACTTAAAAAGAAACTCGAACCATTGAAAAGTTAAATCACTTCCTGTTCAAGCAAAAAAAAGGGGGGCAGAGAAATTATACTAGCCGTAAATTTGCTGAGGCGAGAGATGGATTCCCTTGAAAAAGAAGAGCAAGGACAGAATTTGGTAGGCTGTCAGCTTTTTTTTTTTTTTTTTTCACGGAGCACAAAAAACGTCCTTGAGAATTTTCTTTTTGAGTAATATCTCCGATGATGTTTCATACTTTATATATACTTGCTTTATATATATTTATTGTCAAAATATAAGGAAGTATTTTGACAATAAATGACAAAATACTTCCTTAGGTTCATCCGAGGTGCAAGGAGGAAGCTTTTGAACTTCAATTTGTTTCTTTCTCAACTTGTGATTAGTTGTCTGAACCCTGAACAATCGGTTTCGTACATGTTTACAATTTCGATTTTCGCTACCCTTTTATTACTAGTTTTCTCTTCTAAATACCCATCGCCCCTTAAGAATTTACCGCCCCTTTGAGGAGATATTACTCAAAACGAAGAAAGATACATATTCTGTTTTGTTTCCGTAAGAAATCGCATTGCTTTCTCAAGTTTCAATTTTGCAATTCCTTACGAGACATCAAAATCAATTTTGGTTGGTTTGTGTTGACCACCCGTTAGCTGTTGAAGTTAAAAATTTCCTATTCTGAAGAAAAACGTTTACATTTATACAATGGAGTAATTTTTATGTAAATTCAGCATTATTTTTTATATATTTTATTAAATTTTAAAGAATTTTTAGCTAATATGAATTAAAATAAATTTGAAAAGTAGTGATTTTTTATGAAAAAAAAGAGGGTTACAGATCGCTTTTTGAAACTTGGAAACTTTTTTTGACTTTATTACTAATTTTAAACTGGAAATTAATTGTATGATTGACACGCAGCTAAACACTCAAAATCCAGTTCTTGATCAAATTGTATTTCGAGTAGTGACAGTTGGTTATAGCTTCCGTAGTATACTACAAAGATTCGCTACGTCCAGCACTCTCTGTAATAAACTGAAAAATGGAATTGGTCACATCGACTCCTTTTTTTTTCAGTTGGTAGTTTGTATTTGAAAACTTTCTTCATCTTTCAAAATTAATATAATTATGTTTTTACTTTATTCAATTCAAATCTTGCTTAAATCTCCTAGTACTGTTCCACAGCGATTTTTACTGAGTGTTTAATAAAGAAATGTGATATTATAATCCGGTTTGGTCCCAAGGAAGAAAAAGTGCGTGTTACTGAATTGCTGTCGCTCCAAACGCTCTTTTTCTCGCTTGTCACATCAGTCTGTGAAGTTTGCGACGGAGCAACAAAAACCTTATGGTGTTCTACGCTTTGCGAAGTGTAGTGTGAATCCATGATAATGTGTACATGAGTCAGCATTCAGCGGTGAATCTACTGAAGCAAAGTACATTAGAAGATTGTATTCAAAAACATAGGATATACGAAAAAGAAATATTGTTATCCGTTCAATATAAAATTTATCTGAAGTGTCTACGTTCGATATTTTTTCATAATGTGCACACATTTCAAACCTGGTCTTTCTTTCAAAATACTTCGTATTTCGGAAAGTGGCGTGAAGAAAAATGTGGCGTTTCGGAAAGTGGAGAGAGATTTGGGGATATGTCCCCCTCTGAAACTTAGAAATTTTAATTTATTGATCTTAGAAAAGAACTAAAACTAGTCGCTCACCCCGAATTTTGTTTTCTGACTACGCCATTGATGAATTCTAAGCTATTTTTCGTTGGGAATAGTTTGAATTTTACAAACTATTACAGGGACTCCATTACTGAGATTCAGGAACGTATCCAAGGCGTGGGGACTAGAGGATAAAAAAAACCTTCGAAACTCAGAAGTTGACTATAGAAAGTATTGAAATTAACAATATTCTCTTCCAAAATTTTATATCAGTATCTCAATTCGATTTCTTTTTCAGGCTACGCCACTGATCTCGAGCATATAATCAAAACAGGAGCTGAAAAATCATGCAAGCGTTATTCATTAATTTACTGTACCTGGAAGCTTTAACCGCTTCACTTACATTTTTTTTTTTTTTTTTTTTTTGGAAAACATTGCAAAAAAAAAATTCACATGTTTTTAGTTTGATTTTTAAATACAAAGAAATGAAACAAAATATGTAGGTTTCAAGTTGAATTTTTAATTTTTTATAGGTTTAAAATCATTTAGCTTCACCTGAGTTTTCTCGGGATAATCAGGTAAGCGGTTAATGTTTCCTTTAAAAATCTGAAAATGCAGTCACTCTTTTGTTTGAATATTAAAATTCCGAAATTCCTTTGAAACTTAAATTTTAAACATACAACTCATTCTTTGGAATCCAAATCCAACTAAAATCTCTTATCCAAGTGTGGGGCATTTAGTATTTGGTGGAGTTCTTTTGTAACAAGCTTCCGTCGGAGTTAATCGTAATGCAGTGGCCGTTATGCCGCATGAGCTTCGGAAAACCGAATGGCTAGCCATTGTCCCTTTGTGCTAAGAATTCGGCCATTGTCCGTTGCTCCGGTCAAAGCATTCCTGGCTCATTTTTTCCCGCCTATCATTTTTCTATCGAATTCTCTGAAAAGGCTTCCCATTGTCTGTCTCCATTCCTTGAAGGGGGGTTGAAAGTGCGAACGGGGGGCTGGAAAACCACGAAAGCCTAGCTTTTCACATCTCTCCAGTCACGTGACATGATATCAACCTATTTTCGCCTCGGCAGTATCTTCTTTTTTTAGATTATTATTATTTTTACTATTCTTTCTTTAGTGTAATTCAATTTTTCAACAGAGGATGAGGAAAAAAAAGAATGGCAGGGGAGTGTGAAGTCGAGTATACGTTCGTGGACACAGAAAATAGAATGAAAGAGGATTTTTGGTACGGTGGGGTTCTGAACCGTAGAAGTGGAGGTGGGGGCATTGAAGTTAGCTATTGTGAAGTGTTGCCTACCACAGAGTATAGCTTTGGAAATGGAATTTACCCCCATTGATTCTGCTCATCCGTACGCCCACATATCCCCCATTTTTCTCCCTTTTTTTTAAAAAGATTTTTCTTTTATGTTGGTGTTTGTGCTCAGTGTCCATCTCTCTCACGTTTTGTTATCCACAAAATGCGCTCTATAATGTGGATTTCGAGACGATAGTTTCAATCGGCTCCATTAGTTGTTGTGCAAACTCGGGCCCTAGATTTCTATTCTCTGAAGATATATTTCTTCCACACGCACACAAATGTTGAATTCAAAGGAACACGCGCGACTACTGTTACTCATTCTGCCATTGTTCCTTCTTTCTCAGGATAACAGACGCATCTGTTTATGTTTGAAATTTTCCGATTTATGGTTAGAATTTCATCTGATAAAAGTTTGCTTGCTTTTTCTTTTTTTCCATGTAGAAAAAGATGAGAGAAATGAGACATTCCATAAAATGTTTTGTATCCGTTTAAATAAAAAGTGCTCTTTGAAGCGAAACCTTACTCTTTTATATTTGTTTCCCATTGATGTTGTTCTTGATTGATCTGTGGTGTATTACATTTGAGACTCAAAAAACGATCAATACGGATTTAGTGAAAATTCAGAGGTACATTATTTTACTGTGTTGTAATTAGTCAATTAGACTATGGGGATAAGCAGCTCTTTCCTCAATGAGCCTATTAATGCACGGTCCTGTAGGTTCGTGGACCTTAGTGTCATAATTTTTGTTGAATCAAAACCGAGTAAAGTTCTTTCTCTCTTCCCTTTTTCTGAAATAACTGTTTTAAAAACATGCAGATTTTTTTGCGTGAGTGGCACCAAATTTTGATAGGACATAGGCACCACTTTGGCTTGATCGGGCCCTGCGTGAGCCTCTGCTAACTGTTTTGAAGTCGATCAAATACTAAAAGGAGCCCTTTGAAAGAGAAAAATGCTGATGTTTGGAAAATAATAAATATATACTCAAAAAAAAAAAAAAAAACACCTGCTCAATTTTTTACTGTAACTTTTTATATATATATTTTAGATATAAAATGTTTAATTTCATTCATTTATGGATATTTAAGATACGTGCCTACAGAAAAAAAAAATAGTGGATTCTTACACTGTAATTTGCATTTTTAAAACTGAAAACACGACGAAGAGCTTTCCAAAATTAGCTATAAATTTTTGAAATATTTTGAGTTTTTCCAAAACATACTTTGTTGAGCATGTCATTTTGCACTAGATTCAAGGCATTAGGAACAGGTTTTGGTGAATACGTTACTTCAAAATGTGACACTATAACAATCAAGGTAGTTTCAAATACATTTTGGCGAACCTGTTTTTGATACATTAGAAATGCTGACACTGAAAGCAATTTGAAAGATTTTGACGAACAAATTATTTTATACATGAAAATGACAGCGGTCCTCAAGAAGCTCGTTTGAAATAAATTTTACTGAATGTAATAAAACCTATAAAATTCCATATGGTCTTGTCTGAGTAACCATTTAAATGTACCGAGGAGGACTTGGATAAAGCGTCTAATACACCGTACAGAGAGCTTCACAACATTAGAAAGTACATTGTAAAATAAACAAATTTACAGAGTGCGCTGTGCCGAGAGTGCAATGGAATTAGACGCTTTGTCCGAGTTTCTATAAAATTACATATTGTCATGTCTGGTGAGTAGAGATATAAATGTACCGAAGGGGACTCGGACAAAGCGTTTAATTCCATTACTCTCTCGACTCAGCGCACTGTAAATTGTTTATTTTACAATATACTTTCTAATGCTGTGAAGTTCGTTGTACGGTCTCCGTCAGAGCACATAACAAAGAGGAAGTCGTTTCTACCTCGAAAAATAATTTTTAGCTGAAACATATTAACTTTGCAACTAAAATTGACAGAATAAATATACATGGGGAGTATTATTCAATCCAGCTTCAAAAAAGCGTTTCTGAAATGAATAATACAATTTTTAGAGAATTATTTTCCCTTACTATTACGTTTACTTAATTTAGTAATAGCACTTAGCACAAAAAGAAAAACACTTTCATAAAATGCTTATGTTACTATTCTTACTCATTCTGGTGTAAAATGACTCCCAGAAGCTAAGCAGCTCCATCGTTCGCCCTATCACCCACCATGTTTTGGAGATAGCTCCCTCTTATTTTTTTCACTTTCCACCATTTCATAGGGAGTATTATATTAATCATTAACATTCTTTTTAGGGACTACAGAGGTGAAAAGTTTAAAAGCATGAACATTTGTAGCAAGAAGGGACACAGGAGGGTCATTCCCAATACAATATTCAGAAAATTATCGCAAACGATCTCTATTTCTGAGCCCCCAAATTCTTTCACTTATTTTACGGCTTGAAACCAGAGCATCTGCCTCACTCCTATGAGCCCCACGTCTACAAAAAAATTTCACGTGGTTTTTTTTTTTCCTTTTGTAAATCTTGGAAGCATTAGATACTACATACGAGGTTCATCGCAAATTTTTAGAAAAGAAACTCCCCCCTTTTTTTAGTTCTTAAAGTTGCACTCATATTGATGCATATATATATTTTTACTGTTACTTTTTTTTGAGTCGAAATTATTTATTTTAGCTGTAAAATGTTTACTTTTATTCATTTATGTATTTTTAGATGAGTACGTGCACTGCCAAAAGATTTAGGGGATTCAAAATGCAATTTACAATTTTAAAAACTTAAAACGTGATCCGGAGCTTTCCAAAATTAGCCGTAAATTTCTATAATATTCAGCCTTTGTTCAGAGTATATTTTGTTGAGCACATTATTTCACTCTTGAATATACATATTTTAACAAAAATGCTATTTCAAAATGTAACACTTCACTTCACACTCTCCAGGGTCCCCCGTACCTACCACAGCTTCGTGGTTTAACCGGGATAGGGCCCTGAAGAGCGCTCTGTTCTTAATTTTGAACCAGAACCTAGGGTCGAGCAAACCCTAGGGCCCAGCACCCCCAGAGGTATCGTTTCACTTGGAGGACTTTGTGACCACGACATTTTTAACGCCTCCCAGCCACCATTAATCAAAATGTAACACTGTAACCGTCAAGGCAGTTTCAAATACATTTTAGCGAATATTATTTAATACATTAAAACAGGGGTGGCCAACCTTTTTAGGGAGAGTGCCACTATCTGGAGAGAAAAAGCTCAGCGTGCCACATTGTATTTTTGAATAAAACGGAAAATTAAAAAAAAAAATAAAAATAGATTTTAGGTTGGCTGACTATGCAATTCTTACTCAAATGAAACATTTTCTCTCGTAAATCTGAGCAATTGAAATCTAAATGATAACAAAGATAAAACAAGTCCGAACTTGAGAGTTCTCGTTATTAAACACTTTTATAAGTTCTGTCAGTTGACTTATGCTTAAAAAAGAAACAAATAACATCAAACATTCTATTTTAAAAGTTAAACAGTCTGTACTTAATGTAGTTTATGAGTTTGTATCTGTTTTATCAAGACCTTAATTTCAGGATTAGTTCTTGAGAATCCTAAGAAGTTTAAGTGTTTGAACTGCATTCATTACAAAAAATATTTGTTTAGAAGCGTATTTTGAACCAAATCTACAACAGCATCAGACGGTTAAAGTTTGTAAATGTGAAAAAAAAAATTTGTTGGTATAAATTTCCAAATTTTTATATAACGTAGATGACTTTCTATTGAAGTTCGCTCTTATATTTGATTACCAATGCAAAAGGTCAGTAATTCCGATTCGGATTTCAGAAGGGTAACAAGTAGTGTCTTGCAGAGAAATAGACAAAGAATGTGAAAAGATCAGCATTTTTTTTATGATCCTGAAAATCATCAAACCTATTTATGAATATATACTTAAAATGGGTGCAAATTTTTTTTCATATATCAGTGGAAAATTATTGAATTTGAGTTGATACTTTCAGTATTTTTGTTTTTCTTTTTTTCCAAAGTAGAGAGAAAGAAACTGAAATTTCGTCATAAAAGAATGCAGATGGCCTATACTGGTTTAGGAACCTTTTTTTGTACTATCTTAAATTTAAATTACTTTAACGCCGGATAATAAGAGATGACATAGCTAAATTCATTTGCTATTCTTCATTCCTAAGTAGCAAGTCCTCATCGCTTTCCTTCCAGACATTTTAAAAAACACACTCCCTAAAATTCTTAAGAGCAAGAATCTGAGAAACTGTCACGCCTAGCATTATGAGGTGATTCATGACCTCTCAGATTTTCTCCCAAAAATTACCAAATGTTTATTATCCTATTGAAAGACCAAATCCAGAATGTTTTGCTCTAAAGTTGAGTTGTTTAGTTTTTATGGACCCCTAAAGTTGAAGGTGCGGCATCAAAAATTAAGCGGATTTTCAAGACATGGAAATTTCTGTGAGCCAAAACTCTTACCAGGAACTGTTTAACTCCAATTTTCTTTTTGTACATGGAATATAGAAGGTTGAAACTTTACAAAATGAATGTTAAATTTGTGGTAAGTTGTTGCCGTAAGGTCAGTGAAGGCCCTCAAAACAGGGCATTTTTGACGTTTTTTAGCGTTTTTGAGGTCCAAAAACAGCTTGTACATTTCAGTTGGCACGGCAAAAACAGTGTCGTTTGAAAGACCAGTGTAAGCACTTTAAAATAATGTATAAATAACCGAGGAAAGTTCAACGTGCTTTTAGTTGCGTAAGGCCGAAATATGAAAAATGTCATATTTTACCGATATTCAAACGGTCATAACTTCCTCTGCCAACAACATATTGAAATATTTTTTTCGCCAATGTCATGCTCTATTCTTTGTCTTAACAGAACAGTTGAGTCCATTGAGGCGAAATGTGAAAAAATTGTTTACAAAAAATGCACAGAAAAAAATTAATTTTTTGTAAAAAAATTTTTCACATTTCGCCTCAAAGGACTCAACTGTTCTGTTAAGACAAAGAATAGAGTATGACATTGGTGAAAAAAATATTTCAATATGTTGTTGGCAGAGGAAGTTATGACCGTTTGAATATCGGTAAAATATGACATTTTTCATATTTCGGCCTTACGAAACTAAAAGCACGTTGAACTTTCCTCGGTTATTTATACATTATTTTAAAGTGCTTACACTGGTCTTTCAAACGACACTACTTTTGCCGTGCCAACTGAAATGTATAAACTGTTTTTGGACCTCAAAAACGCTAAAAAACGTCAAAAATGCCCTGTTTTGAGGGCCTTCACTGACCTTACGGCAACAACTTAGCACAAATTTAACATTCATTTTGTAAAGTTTCAACCTTCTATATTCCATGTACAAAAAGAAAATTGGAGTTAAACAGTTCCTGGTAAGAGTTTTGGCTCACAGCAATTTCCATGTCTTGAAAATCCGCTTAATTTTTGATGCCGCACTTTCAACTTTAGGGGTCCATAAAAACTAAACAACTCAACTTTAGAGCAAAACATTCTGGATTTGGTCTTTCAATAAGATAATAAACATTTGGTAATTTTTTGGAAAAAATCTGAGAGGTCATGAATCACAGGCGTGACACTCTCTCAGATTCTTGCTCTTAATGGTTAATTTAAATTTATGACTATTTATCCTGTGGACAGCTATTGCACATTTCAGTGAAGGAGTAACTTGCCATACTCTCCTCTTTCTCCTGGGAAAAATTCACAAAACATTCAGAGCTCTAATTCGTAGTTTGCTAATACAGTGAACTCTACAGGGTCACCAGCAGAGAAAAAGTCTCATTCTGTGGCAAGGAGTTTGTGATAAATAATTCGATGATACTTTTGAAGTTTTTTCCCAAATTATTTTCAAGTAATGTAACAAAAACAATTTAAGGATGTTCATTTGTGCTTCATTGTGCAACAATACCGAATTTTGTTTAACCTGGTTTCTAAATTTTACTTGCAGAGTTAACTTTTTTAAGAAATGTCATCACCCGTAGCTGAAACTATTGCAGATCAAAAATCCATTCTGCAGCATCGAAAGTTTCATTCGTGTCAAGCACAAATATGCTTTACAAAGCATTGTCTGTAGCGTCACAGCTTTCGTCGGATGTCCGAAGCTAACGCTAAGTACTTTACAATATTGTAGTTAAGACAATTTGTAAGCCAACCTCCTGACTCTTAATCGTCATAATGTCATTCTATTTATCAATTCAAGGGTTTCAGTTTTTTTTTTTTTCAATATTTTTGAGATCGACATTTTCCTCTCAATTTCGGAATTTTTTCAAGAAGTTTTCGCGTGCCACTGCTACTGCTCTGCCGTGCCACATTATGGCATGCGTGCCGCGAGTTGGCCACCCCTGCATTAGAAATAACATTCAAAACCGTTTAAAAGATTTTGACAAACAAATTATTTGATGCATGAAAATGACAATTTTACTCAAGAAGTCCGTTTGAAATATACTGTGGTGAATGTAATAAAATCTTTAAAACTCCACGTGGTCTTGTTTGGTTAGTAGCTATTCAAACAGGGTGACCCGGACAAAGCGTCTAATTCCATTGGACTCTCGGATCCCTCTCCACACTGTAAATTTGTTTAATTTACAATGTACTTCCTAATGCTGTGAAGCTCGTTGTACGGTGTCCTTCGTCCATTATGGCGCAAGTTGCGCCAACAAAAATTTTTGCGGGGAATTTTTTTAATCTAATTTATTTATTTATTTATTTAAATTATTTATTAATTTCATTTTTGATTTAATTTATTTACTGATTATTTTTAATAAAAATTATTCATTAATTTATTTTTTGGTTTAAATTTTTCCTTTTATTTTTTTATTATTATTTATTTATTTTTTCGTCTAGAAGGGGAAAAAAGCGATTCTATTCTGCGCAAAATTCGCGCTTTTAAAAAATTAATAATCTATAAACAATAATAGTTATAGTTAAAAAAATAATAATATTTAAATAAATAAATAAAATAAAAAAGAGGAATAACAGTATGAATAAAAAGCGCAAGAGGGTTGTGAAAAATTTGTGTGTGGGGGTGAGGAGTTTGCGCTATTGAGCTTAGGGGGGGAGATGGACACCCCTGTTCGTCAACACCACCAATCAAAACGAAAACACATTGCTGTACTGAAATTAAACAACATGAGCAATATTGTTTCTCCACTCATTTCAAGTTAAGTAGTACTCTCAGTCGGTGTAACTCTTGCGTCATTATAAAAATAAGAAAACAAGTGAAAAATTCTGTCGAGTCTTTTTTCCATCGAAAATCTTGTTTGAAGGAATATGGAAACTTTGAATATTAATTTTTGACCTTTTCCAAAACAGAAAATTTAGTTAAATGACGAAGTATTCAACATTAATCTAAACACCTGAAGAAATGTCTAGAGTTAAAAAAAGGACATTACGAGACAAGGAGCTGTCTTTTCAATCTTTGGAAAAGTTTGTGAATTTAGAAAACAAGGTTATTAATTTAATCTGATCTGCTTTTTTATCATTTATTTTTGAAGCGTAAAATGAATGTGATGGTACTTTGTGAGTCGACAATAGTTGAAAGTGCTGAAGTAGTTTTTTAAAAGATTGAGTTAATTCAAGTTCACATGTCTATTCCCCGTATACTTCATAATAGAGGTACGTTGTTTTTACAGTATAATACAGTTACTTTCATAGTAATAAACTGTAAAAATTACTAATTTTACAGTAACAAGCTGTAAAATTGATAATTTTGCATTAACCAACTGGCCGGTCAGCAGTTCCAGAATTACATGTTAAATGGACGTGATAACACGTCTAGAACCGTCAGGGGGTTAGTAAACGGTGAAATTGCCAATTTAACAATTTATTACGGTACATTTTACAGTTTTAAACTGGAACGTCTGCTGCCTGCATTATACTGTTGTTTTTTCAGTATAATACAGCTAAACTTTACGGCAATAAACTGTGAAATTACTAACTATAAAGTAAGAAGCTGTAAAATTGCTAGTTTTACAGTTTATTACTGTGCATTTCATTTTTTGCAGTGTAGGAACCTCCTATAATAAATATCGAAACGTTATAAAGCCTTACAAAGGACAAAGATGTGATTAAAAAAAAATACCTACCACGGAATGGAAAATTTTCGTGTCGAATCTTCTTTGTTTTTCGATGTTTTACTTTGAAAGTGCACAAATCTGTGCTCACACAAGATCAAAGGTTAGAGAGGTAAATGGTTATAGAAAAAATTGATGTAATTTTCAATGAAAAACAGATTTCCAAAAAAATAAAAATAAATAAGGCAATTGAAAGACGAATGTTAAAACGTAAAATATTTTTCAATAATACTTACGCTGAAGCCCATTCTCAGTCATCAGTGTTACTTTCTCAATATATGAGTACAGACACATACAAAGATGTCGAACTATTTGTGGTTTCTTCGACATCTTCGTCTTTTATGTGGATACAAGTGTAATTGAAGGGGCAGTGGATAAAGGTGATATGTGACATTTTTTTTTAATTTCTAGAAAAAACTTTAAAAAAATGTTGAGTTATTTTTTTAATGGATTTTTCTCAACGGGTAAAATGGCGTCATATTTTTAGTTACCAACCATTTCTGTGACTAAGGGGACATGATACTGATGGTTTAATCACCTTCAGACATGGCAAAAAGTAAGTTTTAAAAATTATCACCTGTCACCTTTATCCACTTGCCCATTCAATACTAATAATCTCTCGGATCACAAAACCGTTCCTCAACAGTTTTGATCCTGAAAGTCCCCCAGATGGCATGTTCCACCTTAAAGTGACCGAAAATAACCTTAAACTGCGATTTTGGAGATTTCAGTTTCGACAAATGACCGGACGAAAACCCGAGAGGAAGTATTTGTACCCGAATATTTCACTCAGTGTGGCCATAGTTTCTTGATGGCTGCCTCCAAAGTCAGAAGTTCGATCAACTCTTGGCTACTTTATAAGGAATTGAAATTGTACTTCTGAAGAACAGAAGGGAACTAGTAGTAATTGGATGAGCAGGAGCACATGTTAAAACTGAGCAATTCTGTCACATTTTATGAGCAAAGTATATGATTTTACACTTATATTACATGATCATTAACATGTTGCTTTTTGACGTGTTTTGGAACACCAGAAGATATGAGTGGGTTTTAAATTTAAAAAATATGTTAACTTATATTCCTACATATCATATAACTTTCCACACCTCTCCACCAAAAAAAAATGAAAAATTTGTTTTTATAAGTTTTCGTAAAGTTATTAATTTGAACTGTGCTTGAGACGGCTGGGGCACCGAAAGACATGAATGGATTTGGATGGAAAAAATACATAATTTGGTATATCTAAAACACAACTTTCCCACCCAACTCCAAAATATTTTTTTTTTAATTTCATAAAATTATCAAGTTTTGTAATTGAGGCCCTTGGGGCACCGCAAGATATGAATACATTTTGAGCAAAAAATATCTAAACTAACACAGTAGTACCTCTTTTAAATTACACCTCTATTTAAGCGACACTTTTTCTGGTCCTAGTCCCTTTGTGTAAGGACCTCCATGCACTTACTACTGATTAAGGGACACTATTTAAGGGGCACTCTCAAAGAAAATGTATGACTTCCTGAAAAAAATATTTAATTTATTGAAATTTAAGTTTTCCTTTGTATAACAATTAACTTGTAAAAGTTTATCTTTACATTAATATGGAAAAAAACAATGTATTTTGAAATTCTTGTTGATATTTACAATTTTGCTTTTTCCTCTCTTCGATTTACTCATATATATTCAAGTCGAATGAATATTGCACCTCCCATGACAAACCATTTATAAAACACATGAAGTGCAATGCTACTGTTATCTACATTGTAATAACAGTTGTATAAGTGTACCGTTCTAAATTACATGACATGAAGCAAATCCGCAGAACAAATTTCGTCAAAATAACTTCTAAAGATTACAAAACCTAGATTCTACTTAACTTTTGATTGCATTTTTATTATTAAAATAATGATTTTTCCAGTTTGAAAAATTTGGAATTTTATTTAGCATATATGAAACATTTTCAATATTCAGTCTTAAATGTTACATTCATCATGATATTATACTGAGTTAAATACATGGCATGCCTCAATTTATCTATCGCCTAACAAGGGACACCTATATTTAAGGGATAAAAAGTTCAGTGCTCTTAGTGTTCTTTATTAAAGAGGTTCTAATGTATATCTAAAACACAACTTTCCCATTCCGAGGCCAAAAGTAAATTTCAAAATAAAAAAACCGCTTCACCTTACTGCATAATTGTATAAAGAAAAGTAGAAAGGTTTTTGTTAATTCAAGTTATTTTTAAACATACTTTATATTAATTTAAAACTTTAAGTTTGTTAAACAAATGTTTGTAGCTGAAAAAATACCGTAGACATACCGTAGACTTCTATTTAAGGGATAAAAAGTTCAGTCCTCTTAGTGTCCTTTATTAAAGAGCTTCTAATGTATATCTAAAACACAACTTTCCCATTCCGAGGCCAAAAATACAAATACAAATACAAATGTGGCGACCAGCAGCAGGCTCTGGGCCCAACTTGGCTGGTCCTAGTCAAATTAAAGACCCCAATGAAGATCAATGGCCCTCTTAAAGCCATCTACTCCATTGCTCTTTACCGCCTCTTCCGGTAAGCTGTTCCAAGTTCCCACTACCCTGCTAAAATAGTAATTTTTTCGAATTTCAAGATTAGCCTGAGATTTAAGCAGCTTAAAACAATGACCCCTTGTCCTGCTTTCCGTGCGAAAATCTAACCCCGTAACATCATTCATTTTAATAAATTTAAACAACTGAATCATGTCCCCTCTGGCTCTCCTTCGCTCAAGACTATACATATTAAGCATTCTAAGTCTGGAATCATAGTCTAAATTAGAAAACCCATTTACTAACCTTGTAGCCCTTCTTTGCACCCTTTCCAATAAATTAATGTCTTTCTTCAGATAAGGAGACCAAAACTGAACAGCATACTCCAAATGAGGTCTTACCAAACTTCTATATAGAGGCAGAAGAACCTTCTTAGATTTGTTTGAAATAGATCTATTAATAAACCCAAGCATCCTATTGGCTTTGTTACTAGCTATGCTGCACTGTTGACTAGACTTGAAATCCTGATTTATTAAGACACCTAGATCCATAACATTATCTGCCCTACTAATGACTGAACCCTGTAAATAATAGCTTGTATGCTTATTTCCATGACCGAAATGCAGCACTTGACATTTCCCAACATTAACTGCCATACCCCACTTGTCTGCCCATTTAGTAATATGATCCAAATCCTGTTGCAGCTGATTTATTTGTTCGTCATTTTCTACAACCCCCATAAGTTTGACATCATCGGCAAAACAATTCATGTTTCCAGAAACATTTTCATGAATGTCATTCATAAAAATAATAAACAAAAGGGGACCTAAAACTGATCCTTGGGGAACCCCACTTAAAACCTCACTCCATTTAGAATAGTTACCCCTAACAACTACTCTTTGTTTCCTTCCTGTCAGCCAATTCCTAACCCAAACTAGAATTTTACCTCCTACCCCTATACCAGCTAATTTGCTGAGTAGTGCTACATGCGGTACCTTATCGAAAGCTTTTTGAAAATCTATGTAAACAACATCTACGCATTTTTTGCTATCTAAAGCCAAGGTAACCTTGTCGTAGAAATGTAATAAATTAGTAGCACACGATTTACCTTTTCTGAAACCATACTGCAAACTACTCAACAGCCCATTATTTTCTAAGAAATTCATAATCTTAATTTTGATCAAAAATTAAATTTCAAAATAAAAAAATCGCTTCACCTTACTGCATAATTGTATAAACAAAAGTAGAAAGGTTTTTGTTAATTCAAGTTATTTTTAAACATGCTTTATATTAATTTAAAACTTTAAGTTAGTTAAAGAAATGTTTGTAGCTGAAAAAATACCGTAGACATTTATGAAAGTAAGCCAAGTTAGAGAACTTCAAGAGCAAGTTGATGAAACGAAATGAAACTGATTTTCATTTCAATTAAAATTAAAAAGAGAAGCCTACTGAAGGATAGTTTCTGAGAATAATAACTGATTTTCAAAACAAGTATGACAAAATTATTCTTTCGCTTGGTTAAAAAGATGCGGAAGAGCAAAATATATACACTTCTCCCACTAGATGGCAATAGTGTGGCCATCTTTTGCGTGTGTTTCAAAAATCAGTCTTACGACCGTCATAATTAATCATGTTTGGCCCGAAACATAGAATAAAAAACAAACTATTGCTATTTACGGCAAGGTTTTGAATAATACTTACGAAGCCCGTATTTTTCCAGGTGTCATTACTAATAAAATGCTAAATGGGAGCATTACTTGATCCTCCAATATTTGGATGTATTTGGTTGAACGTAGAAGTTTTTGGCCCTAACATTTAAACTGTACTAATGCAGAAATCTTAAGTATTTACATTGTTGGATATTACAAGTGGTAGATATGTGTTAAATAAATCCGCAGTTTGTGTTATAATAACTTGCGGTCAACAGAGTAAAATGCTGTGCATTGAACACTTAAATAGTTGCAATACAATACACCGCCAACTCGTTCATTTCGATCCATGGACTGCAGTTTCGGGCTTATTATGCCTTCATCAGCATGGAATACGAAAGTAAACGAGTTGGAGGCAAAAATCCTCTTATAGATCAAAGAGAGCCGAAAAAAACTGGTAGCTAATGTGAAATTAGAATACCAGCGAGCGACCGCACAAGGGAACGGTACAACTCAAAAAATATTCACTACTCGTTACTTAAATAGTTATTGGAATCAAGTGTTACTAGAAAATTTAGTATAACTCTAACAAAGAGGGAATAAAATAGCTGAACTACACTTGCACCATTTCAATCATGCGTAGAAATCAAAAGTAAAGCATTTCAAATTTTTAATAATTGGGATAAAGAAAAACTTACAGTGAAATATTAGAATATTTCAGCTGTGAAAACAAGTGTATTTAACAATTAATATTATTTTTACATTAAACTTATAGAATTAAAATTTTAATAATGATTATGAATTTTTAATCATTTGAATAATTATGAACATTATGACAGTTTTAAAATGTGAAGGTTCTACGTTAACTAATGAGGTGAGAAGTGTTACAAGATAGAAAATTTTAAATCCTAAAATTCAACTTTTTTTTCCTAGGAAATTACGCTGCTAGATGGATAAGATACACACTAGTGTACTTAATTCTGTATGCTTTTCATTATTTTAAGAATTTCACGATTAAACATTGCATAGTGAATTTTTAGATTTTTTCATTTCACTTGAATAATTTCTTTATAACTTCTCTAATATGCAAGGATTCAGTTCAATTGAATATTACTTTTTTTTCTTTTTCAATATGCAAATTATATACATAAATCGTTTTCAAATGAATTTGTATTTATTTTAATAATTAGATTTGGCAACGAAATGTGATTAAAAAGTAATGGTTTTCCTACAAAATATTGACTTAATGTAATGATTGTGTTTTGCTATAATTTAGTATTGACTATTAGACTTGATTCAATATTGTGAAATTATATTATATTATTGTTATTGTAACATTTGTTGTTTCTTGATAATTAAAAATATATGTATATAATATTCTCATGAAATGAATACGAATATATTAGGGAAGTTATAAATAAATGACTTAAGGGGACTAGGTAAGCCAATTTCGACCGAAAATGCGATTTTTACTTTTTTATATCATTAAAAGTTTAAACTTTTAGCTTTGCAACCACATATTACACTTGTTTATCAAAAAATAGCAGCATTAGCACTTTTTGTTCTTTCAAAAGCATTCACCGTGTTCATCACATTAATAAAATATTTAAATGCGTTTATCTTGAAATATGAATTTTTCATGTTCATCTCCCTTTTTCTCAATATCTATCAAACTTACAGGGACAATTTTTTAATGACGCTTATATTATGTAATTTTTTACATCTTAACGAAAAGATTTGACGATATATTGACTCATCCCTTTCCTTCCATTTACGTCATCAAAGATGGCCTACAATTTCGCTTATGAAACTTTAATTTCGAAAAACTTCTGGGGAGATAACTCCTGTGACTATACAACTATTTTTAAGTACATTTCCTCTGACTTTACGCAACTGTCAGGGGGGGGCGGGGGGCAAAATATTGCATCCCGGTCCTCTTCTTCGGAAAGCATAAATTGGGGAACGTGTTGTTTTTACTTTTTGTACTGTTCAATTATGTGTACTCTTGTGATGACTTTTGAACACACTATAACTGTATCGGCAGATTTTTTTTTCTTATTCACGCACTGAAAAACGTAATTTCTACACAAAACTACTGTTCAACTTACTCACCATGAATTTGTGCTCATCTTGAGACCACCTTGTTGAACCTAAGTAATCAAAAACAATTTTTTGCGCAACTAACTTCAGGGGAGTGTTCTCGTTGTGTGTCGTTGAGTTGCACGTGATCGTTCGAACACGCGGGTTTGATCATTGGGGTATTTCGGGTCGTTTGTTGGGTGTGCTCAGGGTGCACATTTTATGTGTGTTGGATGATGGGGGGCTTTGGTATTTGTCCTTTGTATTAGTACAATCTAGGGGTCAGTAAATGCTTATGGACGCGGGGAACACAAATTAGGGGGGGGAAGTGCAGATTATGGTAGTGTGAGAATTGGTTGTTATTGGGAAAGCAGGTTGACGTGAGTAGGGAATGGGAGAACGGAAACGCAGTAAAAGAGGAAAGGGGGGATCTGAGACAAAGGAGAGGCGAGCGTGTTGAGTTGGTTTGGAGGAGGGAGAGGTTTGACGGCCGGGGCAAGGTGTGGACGTAGGGTGCCCGGGCGTGGGCCTTGGGCCTCGCGGGCGTCGGGGGCTGGGGTGGTTGTGTCGGGGGCGGGCGTGGTGAGGCGAGGGGGCTGGTTTCAAACTATTTCAATAAAGTATTCGTTCACTGTTAACCCACAACCGTTCCATAACCCTTCTCCTCTGATCTTAAATTTGTAATATGTGTCACCGATCATACTAGTACAATGGTCTTGTCGGGTTTATTCAGGGTGTATTTTAGGGTTTTTCAGTGACGTGGTGCAGCATCCTTTGAGTTGTGTTTTTAAAATCTGATCATTTATATCAACTCGAAAACAATTTTCTCAATTCTTCACACTTCACTTTGTCCCTGCTTTCACGTCCAGTGTGGCTTTCTGCATGTTTGCGGGGCATATATTTCTACATCTTTTTTTTTTTTCCCTTATTTTTATTTTAACTTATTTCGGCGTTCACAAGACGTGTATAATGAGGGTAATGGGGGTTGTGTTTGGGCTTATCATAAATAGGTTTTTTATGGGCCCACTCCAACAGGCGCAATAGGGTTTTCGCTGCGTCAACCTCTCTCTGGCTTTTCTCTCCTTGCTCCAAGGACCTTCCAATTATCATAATTAAGTCATTTTCTACATAAGAGTCTTTCTTCTGGAAATCATAGTCCTAAATTAGAAAAAAGGGAAAACAGAAAAAAAAAAAAGTCCACCATTCTATTCACTAACTTTGCTAAAAGCCCTCCTTTGCTGTACCCTTTCCAAAATAAATTAATATCACTTCTTAAGATAAGGACGACCAAAACTCCTGACAGCATACTCTCTAAATGAGGTCTTTTTTCATACCAAACTCTATATAAAGGCAAGAAGAACATCTCGCTTTAGATATAGGAATTGCGTGAGGAGACGACTGATACCTGTTTGTGAGCGATCGTCCCGTTGAAGAACTGCGTGAGACATGAGAGACCCATGAAAGACCCAGACCAACAAAACCCCCCCCCCACATCTGACCAAGACGAGCCCGCCCCCCAGGGACGCCCCTCCACACCTGAAGCGCGACCCCTCCCCCTCCCCCCCCCCCCCCGCACCGCTCACACACCCACCTGACCGCACCCCCCAAACAACCCCCCCCCCCCCCCCCCCATCTGGCTTCGACCCCCGCCACCCGCCACCCCTTCCCCCTCCCGAGACCCCCCAGCCAATGACCCCCAGACAACCCCACCAGAGACACCCCCCCCCAGACCTTCCGCCAGCCACCACCATCCCGAAGCCCCCCCCGCTCGACCCCGGACCTCGCGACCCACGCAGACATGCCACGCCGGACCCAGACGAGACACACCAAGCTGTGTACACCACCCGATACAACCATACCCCCCTCCCTCCCCACCCCCCCCACACACACCCGAGACAATTATCAGAAACCTGGTAGGAAACGCCAGCACTGCTCCGCGCAAGCTCCGGAGTAGAATGTGCGAACGTGGGAGGGCACAGGACACCAGGTAGGACCCCCCATCGCCGCCTCCTACAACGGAGGCACTGGCCCTAGACGGCCCCCCCCCCCCCCCCCCCCCCCCCCCCCCCCCCCCCCCCCCCCCCCCCCCCCCCCCCCCCCCCCCCCCCCCCCCCCCCCCCCCCCCCCCCCCCCCCCCCCCCCCCCACCCCCCCCCCCCCCCCCCCCCCCCCCCCACCCCCCCCCCCCCCCCCCCCCCCCCCCCCCCCCCCCCCCCCCCCCCCCCCCACCCCCCCCCCCCCCCCCCCCCCCCCCCCCCCCCCCCCCCCCCCCCCCCCCCCCCCCCCCCCCCCCCCCCCCCCCCCCCCCCCCCCCCCCCCCCCCCCCCCCCCCCCCCCCCCCCCCCCCCCCCCCCCCCCCCCCCCCCCCCCCCCCCCCCCCCCCCCCCCCCCACCCCCCCCCCCCCCCCCCCCCCCCCCCCCCCCCCCCCCCCCCCCCCCCCCCCCCCCCCCCCCCCCCCCCCCCCCCCCCCCCCCCCCCCCCCCCCCCCCCCCCCCCCCCCCCCCCCCCCCCCCCCCCCCCCCCCACCCCCCCCCCCCCCCCCCCCCCCCCCCCCCCCCCCCCCCCCCCCCCCCCCCCCCCCCCCACCCCCCCCCCCCCCCCCCCCCCCACCCCCCCCCCCCCCCCCCCCCCCCCCCCCCCCCCCCCCCCCCCCCCCCCCCCCCCACCCCCCCCCCCCCCCCCCCCCCCCCCCCCCCCCCCCACCCCCCCCCCCCCCCCCCCCCCCCCCCCCCCCCCCCCCCCCCCCCCCCCCCCCCCACCCCCCCCCCCCCCCCCCCCCCCCCCCCCCCCCCCCCCCCCCCCCCCCCCCCCCCCCCCCCCCCCCCCCCCCCCCCCACCCCCCCCCCCCCCCCCCCCCCCCCCCCCCCCCCCCCCCCCCCCCCCCCCCCCCCCCCCCCCCCCCCCCCCCCCCCCCCCCCCCCCCCCCCCCCCCCCCCCCCCCCCCCCCCCCCCCCCCCCCTCCCCCCCCCCCCCCCCCCCCCCCCCCCCCCCCCCCCCCCCCCCCCCCCCCCCCCCCCCCCCCCCCCCCCCCCCCCCCCACCCCCCCCCCCCCCCCCCCCCCCCCCCCCCCCCCCCCCCCCCCCCCCCACCCCCCCCCCCCCCCCCCCCCCCCCCCCCCCCCCCCCCCCCCCCCCCCCCCCCCCCCCCCCCCACCCCCCCCCCCCCCCCCCCCCCCCCCCCCCCCCCCCCCCCCCCCCCCACCCCCCCCCCCCCCCCCCCCCCCCCCCCCCCCCCCCCCCCCCACCCCCCCCCCCCCCCCCCCCCCCCCCCCCCCCCCCCCCCCCCCCCCCCACCCCCCCCCCCCCCCCCCCCCCCCCCCCCCCCCCCACCCCCCCCCCCCCCCCCCCCCCCCCCCCCCCCCCCCCCCCACCCCCCCCCCCCCCCCCCCCCCCCCCCCCCCCCCCCCCCCCCCCCCCCCCCCCCCCCCCCCCCCCCCCCCCCCCCCCCCCCCCCCCCCCCCCCCCCCCCCACCCCCCCCCCCCCCCCCCCCCCCCCCCCCCCCCCCCCCCCCCACCCCCCCCCCCCCCCCCCCCCCCCCCCCCCCCCCCCCCCCCCCCCCCCCCCCCCCCCCCCCCCCCCCCCACCCCCCCCCCCCCCCCCCCCCCCCCCCCCCCCCCCCCCCCCCCCCCCCCCCCCCCACCCCCCCCCCCCCCCCCCCCCCCCCCCCCCCCCCCCCCCCCCCCCCCCCCCCCACCCCCCCCCCCCCCCCCCCCCCCCCCCCCCCCCCCCCCCCCCCCCCCCCCCCCCCCCCCCCACCCCCCCCCCCCCCCCCCCCCCCCCCCCCCCCCCCCCCCCCCCCCCCCCACCCCCCCCCCCCCCCCCCCCCCCCCCCCCCCCCCCCCCCCCCCCCCCCCCCCCCCCCCCCCCCCCCCCCCCCCCCCCCCCCCCCCCCCCCCCCCCCCCCCCCCCCCCCCCCCCCCCCACCCCCCCCCCCCCCCCCCCCCCCCCCCCCCCCCCCCCCCCCCCCCCCCCCCCCCCCCCCCCCCCCCCCCCCCCCCACCCCCCCCCCCCCCCCCCCCCCCCCCCCCCCCCCCCCCCCCCCCCCCCCCCCCCCCCCCCCCCCCCCCCCCCCCCCCCCCCCCCCCCCCCCCCCCCCCCCCCCCCACCCCCCCCCCCCCCCCCCCCCCCCCCCCCCCCCCCCCCCCCCCCCCCCCCCCCCCCCCCCCCCACCCCCCCCCCCCCCCCCCCCCCCCCCCCCCCCCCACCCCCCCCCCCCCCCCCCCCCCCCCCCCCCCCCCCCCCCCCCCCCCCCCCCACCCCCCCCCCCCCCCCCCCCCCCCCCCCCCCCCCCCCCCCCCCCACCCCCCCCCCCCCCCCCCCCCCCCCCCCCCCCCCCCCCCCCCCCCCCCCCCCCCCCCCCCCCCCCCCCCCCCCCCCCCCCCCCCCCCCCCCCCCCCCCCCCCCCCCCCCCCCCCCACCCCCCCCCCCCCCCCCCCCCCCCCCCCCCCCCCCCCCCCCCCCCCCCCCCCCCCCCACCCCCCCCCCCCCCCCCCCCCCCCCCCCCCCCCCCCCCCCCCCCCCCCACCCCCCCCCCCCCCCCCCCCCCCCCCCCCCCCCCCCCCCCCCCCCCCCCCCCCCACCCCCCCCCCCCCCCACCCCCCCCCCCCCCCCCCCCCCCCCCCCCCCCCCCCCCCCCCCCCCCCCCCCCCCCCCCCACCCCCCCCCCCCCCCCCCCCCCCCCCCCCCCCCCCCCCACCCCCCCCCCCCCCCCACCCCCCCCCCCCCCCCCCCCCCCCCCCCCCCCCCCCCCCCCCCCCCCACCCCCCCCCCCCCCCCCCCCCCCCCCCCCCCCCCCCCCCACCCCCCCCCCCCCCCCCCCCCCCCCCCCCCCCCCCCCCCCCCCCCCCCCACCCCCCCCCCCCCCCCCCCCCCCCCCCCCCCCCCCCCCCACCCCCCCCCCCCCCCCCCCCCCCCCCCCCCCACCCCCCCCCCCCCCCCCCCCCCCCCCCCCCCCCCCCACCCCCCCCCCCCCCCCCCCCCCCCCCCCCCCCCCCCCCACCCCCCCCCCCCCCCCCCCCCCCCCCCCCCCCCCACCCCCCCCCCCCCCCCCCCCCCCCCCCCCCCCCCCCCCCCCACCCCCCCCCCCCCCCCCCCCCCCCCCCCCCCCCCCCCCCCCCCCCCCCCCCCCCCCCCACCCCCCCCCCCCCCCCCCCCCCCCCCCCCCCCCCCCCCCCCCCCCCCCCCCCCCCCCCCCCCCACCCCCCCCCCCCCCCCCCCCCCCCCCCCCCCCCCCCCCCCCCCCCCCCCCCCCCCCCCCCCCACCCCCCCCCCCCCCCCCCCCCCCCCCCCCCCCCCCCCCCCCCCCCCCCCCCCCCCCCCCCACCCCCCCCCCCCCCCCCCCCCCCCCCCCCCCCCCCCCCCCCCCCCCCCCCACCCCCCCCCCCCCCACCCCCCCCCCCCCCCCCCCCCCCCCCCCCCCCCCCCCCCCCCCCCCCCCCCCCCCCCCCCCCCCCCCCCCCCCCCCCCCCCCCACCCCCCCCCCCCCCCCCCCCCCCCCCCCCCCCCCCCCCCCCCCCCCCCCCCCCCCCCCCCCCCCCCCCCCCCCCCCCCCCCCCCCCCCCCCCCCCCCCCCCCCCCACCCCCCCCCCCCCCCCCACCCCCCCCCCCCCCCCCCCCCCCCCCCCCCCCCCCCCCCCCCCCCCCCCCCCCCCCCCCCCCCCCCCCCCCCACCCCCCCCCCCCCCCCCCCCCCCCCCCCCCCCCCCCCACCCCCCCCCCCCCCCCCCCCCCCCCCCCCCCCCCCCCCCCCCCCCCCCCCCCCCCCACCCCCCCCCCCCCCCCCCCCCCCCCCCCCCCCCCCCCCCCCCCCCCCCCCACCCCCCCCCCCCCCCCCCCCCCCCCCCCCCCCCCCCCCCCCCCCCCCCCCCCCCCCCCCCCCCACCCCCCCCCCCCCCCCCCCCCCCCCCCCCCCCCCCCCCCCCCCCCCCCCCCACCCCCCCCCCCCCCCCCCCCCCCCCCCCCCCCCCCCCCCCCCCCCCCCCCCCACCCCCCCCCCCCCCCCCCCCCCACCCCCCCCCCCCCCCCCCCCCCCCCCCCCCACCCCCCCCCCCCCCCCCCCCCCCCCCCCCCCCCCCCCCCCCCCCCCCCCCCCCCCCCCCCCCCCCCCCCCCCCCCCCCCCCCCCCCCCCCCCCCCCCACCCCCCCCCCCCCCCCCCCCCCCCCCCCCCCCCCCCCCACCCCCCCCCCCCCCCCCCCCCCCCCCCCCCCCCCCCCCCCCCCCCCCCCCCCCCCCCCCCCCCCCCCACCCCCCCCCCCCCCCCCCCCCCCCCCCCCCCCCCCCCCCCCCCCCCCCCCCCCCCCCCACCCCCCCCCCCCCCCCCCCCCCCCCCCCCCCCCCCCCCCCCCCCCCCCCCCCCCCCCCCCCCCCACCCCCCCCCCCCCCCCCCCCCCCCCCCCCCCCCCCCCCCCCCCCCCACCCCCCCCCCCCCCCCCCCCCCCCCCCCCCCCCCCCCCCCCCACCCCCCCCCCCCCCCCCCCCCCCCCCCCCCCCCCCCCCCCCCCCACCCCCCCCCCCCCCCCCCCCCCCCCCCCCCCCCCCCCACCCCCCCCCCCCCCCCCCCCCCCCCCCCCCCCCCCCCCCCCCCCCCCCCCACCCCCCCCCCCCCCCCCCCCCCCCCCCCCCCCCCCCCCCCCCCCCCCCCCCCCCCCCCCCCCCCCCCCCCCCCCCACCCCCCCCCCCCCCCCCCCCCCCCCCCCCCCCCCCCCCCCCCCCCCCCCCCCCCCCCACCCCCCCCCCCCCCCCCCCCCCCCCCCCACCCCCCCCCCCCCCCCCCCCCCCCCCCACCCCCCCCCCCCACCCCCCCCCCCCCCCCCCCCCCCCCCCCCCACCCCCCCCCCCCCCCCCCCCCCCCCCCCCCCCCCCCCCCCCCCCCCCCCCCCCCCCACCCCCCCCCCCCCCCCCCCCCCCCCCCCCCACCCCCCCCCCCCCCCCCCCCCCCCCCCCACCCCCCCCCCCCCCCCCCCCCCCCCCCCCCCCCCCCCCCCCCCCCCCCCCCACCCCCCCCCCCCCCCCCCCCCCCCCCCCCCCCCCCCCCCCCCCCCCCCCCCACCCCCCCCCCCCCCCCCCCCCCCCCCCCCCCCCCCCCCCCCCACCCCCCCCCCCCCCCCCCCCCCCCCCCCCCCACCCCCCCCCCCCCCCCCCCCCCCCCCCCCCCCCCCCCCCCCCCCCCCCCCCCCCCCCCCCCCCCCACCCCCCCCCCCCCCCCCCCCCCCCCCCCCCCCCCCCCCACCCCCCCCCCCCCCCCCCCCCCCCCCCCCCCCCCCCCCCCCCCCCCCCCCCCCCCCCCCCCCCCCCCCCCCCCCCCCCCCACCCCCCCCCCCCCCCCCCCCCCCCCCCCCCCCCCCCCCCCCCCCACCCCCCCCCCCCCCCCCCCCCCCCCCCCCCCCCACCCCCCCCCCCCCCCCCCCCCCCCCCCCCCCCCCCCCCCCCCCACCCCCCCCCCCCCCCCCCCCCCCCCCCCCCCCCCCCCCCCCCCCCCCACCCCCCCCCCCCCCCCCCCCCCCCCCCCCCCCCCCCCCCCCCCCCCCCCCCCCCCCCCCCCCCCCCCCCCCCCCCCCCCCCCCCCCCCACCCCCCCCCCCCCCCCCCCCCCCCCCCCCCCCCCCCCCCCCCCCCCCCCCCCCCCCCCCCCCCCCCCCCCCCCCCCCCCCCCACCCCCCCCCCCCCCCCCCCCCCCCCCCCCCCCACCCCCCCCCCCCCCCCCCCCCCCCCCCCCCCCCCCCCCACCCCCCCCCCCCCCCCCCCCCCCCCCCCCCCCCCCCCCCCCCCACCCCCCCCCCCCCCCCCCCCCCCCCCCCCCCCCCCCCCCCCCCCCCCCCCCCCCCCCCCCCCCCCCCCCCCCCCCCCCCCCCCCCCCCCCCCCCCCCCCCCCCACCCCCCCCCCCCCCCCCCCCCCCCCCCCCCCCCCCCCCCCCCCCCCCCCCCCCCCCCCCCACCCCCCCCCCCCCCCCCCCCCACCCCCCCCCCCCCCACCCCCCCCCCCCCCCCCCCCCCCCCCCCCCCCCACCCCCCCCCCCCCCCCCCCCCCCCCCCCCCCCCCCCCCCCCCCCACCCCCCCCCCCCCCCCCCCCCCCCCCCCCCCCCCCCCCCCCCCCCCCCCCCCCCCCCCACCCCCCCCCCCCCCCCCCCCCCCCCCCCCCCCCCCCCCCCCCCCCCCCCCCCCCCCCCCCCCCCCCCCCCCCCCCCCCCCCCCCCCCACCCCCCCCCCCCCCCCCCCCCCCCCCCCCCCCCCCCCCCCCCCCCCCCCCCCCCCCCCCCCCCACCCCCCCCCCCCCCCCCCCCCCCCCCCCCACCCCCCCCCCCCCCCCCCCCCCCCCCCCCCCCCCCCCCCCCCCCCACCCCCCCCCCCCCCCACCCCCCCCCCCCCCCCCCCCCCCCCCCCCCCCCCCCCCACCCCCCCCCCCCCCCCCCCCCCCCCCCCCCCCCCCCCCCCCCCCCCCCACCCCCCCCCCCCCCCCCCCCCCCCCCCCCCCCCCCCCCCCCCCCACCCCCCCCCCCCCCCCCCCCCCCCCCCCCCCCCCCCCCCCCCCCCCCCCCCCCCCCCCCCCCCCCCCCCCCCCCCCCCCCCCCCCCCCCCCCCCCCCCACCCCCCCCCCCCCCCCCCCCCCCACCCCCCCCCCCCCCCCACCCCCCCCCCCCCCCCCCCCCCCCCCCCCCCCCCCCCCCCCACCCCCCCCCCCCCCCCCCCCCCCCCCCCCCCCCCCCCCCCCCCCCCCCCCCCCCCCCCCCCCCCCCCCCCCCCCCCCCCCCCCCACCCCCCCCCCCCCCCCCCCCCCCCCCCCCACCCCCCCCCCCCCCCCCCCCCCCCCCCCCCCCCCCCCCCCCCCCCCCCCCCCCCCCCCCCCCCCCCCCCCCCCCCCCCCCCCCCCCCCCCCCCCCCCCCCCCCCCACCCCCCCCCCCCCCCCCCCCCCCCCCCCCCCCCCCCCCCCCCCCCCCCCCCCCCCCCCCCCCCCCCCCCCCCCCCCCCCCCCCCACCCCCCCCCCCCCCCCCCCCCCCCCCCCCCCCACCCCCCCCCCCCCCCCCCCCCCCCCCCCCCCCCCCCCCCCACCCCCCCCCCCCCCCCCCCCCCCCCCCCCCCACCCCCCCCCCCCCCCCCCCCCCCCCCCCCCCCCCCCCCCCCCCCCCCCCCCCCCCCCCCCCCCCCCCCCCCCCCCCACCCCCCCCCCCCCCCCCCCCCCCCCCCCCCCCCCCCCCCCCCCCCCCCCCCCCCCCCCCCCCCCCCCCCCCCCCCCCCCCCCCACCCTCCCCCCCTCCCCACCCCCCACCCCCCTCCTCCCCCCCCCCCTCCCCCCCCCCCCCCCCCCCCCCCCACCCTCCCCCTCCCCCCCGCCCCCCACCCCCCCCTCCCCACCCTCCACCCCCCCCACCCCCCCCCCCCCACCCCACCCCCCCTCCCCCCCTCCCCCTCCCCCCCCCCCCCCCCCCACCCCCCCCTCCCCCCCACCCCCCCCCCCACCCCCCCCACCCCCCCCTCCCCCCCCCCCCCCCACCCCCCCACCCCCCCCCCCACCCCCCCCCCCCCCCCCACCCCCCCCCCCCCCCCCCTCCCCCCCCCCACCCCCCCCCCCCCCCCCACCCTCCCCCACCCTCCCCCCCCACCCCCCCCTCACCCCCCCCCCCTCCCCCACCCCCCCCCCCCACCCCCCCCGCCCCCCCCTCCCCCACCCCCCCCCCCCCCCCCCTCCCGCCCCCCCCACCCTCCCCCCCCCCCCCCACCCCCCCCCCCCTCCCCCACCCCCCCCCCTCCCCCCCCCCCCCACCCCCCCACCCCCACCCCTCCCCCCCCACCCCCCCCCTCCCCTCCCCCCCACCCCTCCCACCACCCCCCCCCCCCCCCACCCCCCCCCCCCTCCCCACCCACCTCCCCTCACCCCCCCCCCGTGAACCCCCTTGCCCTGCTCCTGTCCAAACTCTTCACCCCCTCCCCTCTCCTCCCCCCTCCTCACCAACCATACCTCTCCCCTGTTGGGACACGTCAATACATTGTTTGTTTACATCCACTTTCTGACAACAACTAGTGGTGTCCCAATTCAGAAATCATTCCTTGAGCAAAGCCATGCGAGGCGTTGCATCAGCAACATTCTGCCCTCTAAGTCGTCTGTCTTCTTGACTCCATTACAACATTCCCATAACCATTATTCAAGTGAATATAGATTTCCTTAGTTTCACAAAATTATTTTGCCAGAAATTCAATGACAGCGGTTTCTTTTAGTTTCAGATCCATGGCTCTAAAGTCTAAACTTTAATCTGAAAAAGATTTTATGTACCAGTAGAGTAAGGCTACCTTTATTATATCATGTATTAATAGTTTAGTATATTTAAAAGAAATAATATAATTTAAAGCAATGCAAGCACTACATTTCGGTCCCCCTAATTTACTTAAATCAATAAAAAATAAATTTAATTAACTTTTTTTAAAAAGCGCCATCCATTAGTATCATATTATCACACTTTATAAAGTATAGCTCTGGTAACTTGATGCTTGATCCTGACAAGCTCAATTCTGTTTCAGTTAAAAGAGGAGAATATTTTAGAGTCACATCACACCAATAATTGTTATCAGCGACGCAAACCGCCCTTTCTTAGCCGTATTTTAATAGAATTATTTAACCCTCAGAGGATCGGAAGTTAATTTATCCGAAATATAATGTACTGTCTGTTTGCGTATTGTACGCCTGGCAGCCACGAACGCTTCCATTTGAAAAAGGGGAGATAGGTTTAGGATGTGCATTTCCCGATGCCTTCAGTTTTTGTTCGCTTGCTACTTCCTCGTTGCCTATCCCCCCTATTTCGAGAAAGTCAGAAGAGACTTGGCGCGTGCGCAGATGCAACGGAGGTCTCGCGAAAAAATGTTAGACAGTAGTCTACTTACGACTAAAATGATTGTTTTGGGGCCCCGGTGGCCTGGAGGTAAAATCTTCTCCTCGTAAGCAAAAGGTCGCGGGTTCGAGTCCCGCCTTGCCCATAGATGTTATTTCTACCTCTGTATGCCGCAAATCTATCCTTGTTTGTCAGGAGGCAAGGCGCATATTACGCAATCCTCATGTATGTCGAAGCTGATGGCTTTAGTACTAAAAAAAATGTTTTGTTAATCTTTCTTGGGGCTGTCTATTTGCGTCTGACCAACTGAAGACAGACCTAGTGCATGCTTCAGGGGCTGACAACTATTCTTTCATGTGGCACCACCATTGCCGAACAGAATTAACCGCTTGAGAGTTTGAGAGCCCAGTTTCCCATCAGACGGAAGAGCCTGGAATTTTATGACTGCTTTTGGAATTAAATTTTACCGAGAGTATCCAAGCCTGACGAATACTAAAAGACTCCATTATATGCTGCATAATCCGACGAAATGGCCGGTGACTATTTCCTGCATCCTAAAAATCCACCAACTGCAGTCGGGTTTGAAATCACGCGTGTAGGCATACGAGGTCAACTCCCAACCACTATGTTACTTTGCCGGCTACTTATCAGTAAAATAAAATAACTAATTTTTATCTAAAATTTTTTTAACAGAATTTGATTTTAATTGGAAATAGTTCAGTTGCTTTCATAAACTGGAGACATAATAAAAGAAAGTATTTAACGTTTTTTTTTGGAACTAGATTGTTTATCATAAATGGTTCATATAATGTTTTTTTTTTTGTATGATGACGTATTGATTGTATTAATGCAGCCCTTACATTCCAATTTTAATTTGTTGACAGTATAAAATGATCCATTATACTGCCAGATTGTATTTTTTAAGATAAATATCCCTTTTCATCAATTGATAAAACAAATTCATTTCATTATCATTTTAATTACATAAAATTAAAAACCGACAATGTTTTCATAAAGAACAAAATGCGTGCCCTTATAAACGAAATATGTAATCATTAAAAAAATCAAATTAATGAAAGATTGAGAATAAATTTCCTTAATTAATTTAAAAGACTGATTACTTTCAAGATACATCCTAAATTCCTCAGTTTCAGAAGAAGAAAAAAAATCCGTAAAGTCGTTTGAATAATGTATTTTTCAAAGCTTTCTTTTTCTTTGAAATCTTTTTACCTGTTTTGTTCTGTCGGCCCCTAAGCCTAACAGAATAAAAGAACGGCATAATTAAAACGAAAGAATAAAAAAAAATGAATATTTTAAAAAGATGTTTCTTTGTTAAAAGAAAAAAAAATCTCTTAGAGCGATGCTAAAGAAATATTGTTAAACCACTTTTATTTCTTTCAGTTTACCCCCTCCCCTGTCTTTAACTCCACGTTTTGTGTGGATGGAAGGTTTATCCGCAACTTTTGTCAAAAGCTTTCATGTCGTTAACGCTTCTACAAGGGAGCGCACTTGAAAAACTCTATGTTTGTCAAAAAATCTTTTATGGTAGTTTTTTTTTCCGATTCGTTGAAAAAAATCTTTTCTATGTCCCCTTTTTTCATATTTTTTTAATCATAGATTTCCGAAAAACTGTACTTTAAAGTATTAGAGAGGACTGGAACGCGGTCGCTTTTGTTTTATTAGTGTTAAAGTAACTTACATGAAAGCAAATTCGGAATGAAAATCGCTACCGTTGAGATTTCAACGAGGCTGTTTTCAAATTATTATTTCTCATTTAAAAGCGAGAAATAAACACAATAGAAAAATGACAAATTTAGTCACAAGTAACGTGGGGAACATTTTTTTTCAATGCAAAAAAATGAATAAACAAAACGAAAGTCGAAACATTTCTTTTATACTTCAACATTTTTTTTTTTTTTTTTTGTAACTTTCCGTTGCAAATAATGTTAAGGATAACGATGTTTACAATTATTCCAGTCAATACCGCCTTGAATGACAGACAATTTATTTTACTCTTATCCATAAAAATATGAAATTCCTCAAAGTATAATGATACGAAAATCCGTAATGAGTCGGTTTTCAAGAACCGTAAGCGCCTTTTGAATAATCCCAGGTACAGAAAGAGACCTGGGAAACATCAGTAGATAAATGTATGAATAAGGACGGTATTCAAAGGTTTCAGTTAAATTCAGGGCCTTATACGGAAGTCACATTTCTAAAGGAATTATTCTCGGTTTCGGGGTAACTTTTAGAACCAGCGATGCGTTTTCTTACTTCTGCTTCTTTACATTCCTTCTCTAGAAAATTCATATGGTATGGTATGCATGTTGTGATATGCTGCGATTTTTTACGCTTGTACTGAGATAAATGTATGTTTTCCAATAATGTTTCGCTTACTGATAAACAAATTGTGCAGATTCACCTTGTGACAACCTGTCTTTTACTAAATTTGAGAAATGCGTTCAACTCCCATGAACACTATTTTGAAATATTTTCCAAATACCAATTACTATTATCATTTTCCAAATTTATACAACAGTACTGCTCTAATATTAATTTAATATATTTTGATTGTAACATCTCATATAATGAAGTCTTCCAAGGCTGCCCACAGGGGGGGGGGAGGGGGATTATGGCGCAAGTGGCGCCATCAATTTTTTTTCGGGGGGGGGGGGGGTAAAACTAATTTATTTATTTATTTAAATTATTCATTAATTTATTTTTTAAATTTAAATTATTTCTTTTATTTCTTTATTACTATTTATTTATTTATTTTGTGTGCGTGTGTGTGTGTGCTTGGAATGTCTGGGAAGGGGTTAAAGAGCAGTTCTATTCTGCGCATAGTTCGCACTTTAAAAAAATTAATAATATGTAAAAAGTAATAGTTATAATTTAAAAAAATAAATAAATAATATTTAAAAAAATAAATAAAATAAAAAGAAGGGTAAAAATAAAAACACAAGAGGATTGTGAATTATTTTTTGGTGGGGGGATTTGCACCATCGAGCTTGTGGGGGGAGGCACTCCTGAAGTCTTCACTGGAGCAAGTCAATAACGAAATTTAACTCATTTTTTAGTCAAGTTAATGATTTCATTGGTTGCTGCTTACTTATTATATTTTAATTGCAAGTATAGTAAAAAATAATAATTTTAAAAGTTTGATTATCTTTTTGATAATGAATGCTTTAAATAAGATTTTAAACAATGCCCAAGTAGCACACTTCATTTTTTAAAGGTTATAAAATGGTTATTAGTGTTGTAACAACGGATTAAAAACGTTTATAAAACGTTTAAACGTTTTTTGTGCTACCTGGGATGGTTGCTACAGCCTTTACAGCGCTCTTGCTCCTCATGATGCGCTGTAATATTGTTGTGTTATTTCATGATCTCTATAAGTCTCTATGCAATATCATTTACGACTATAAGAGTATAGGAATAGCTTGATAATCATGGAGAGAACTCAAGATTGCAAGATTACGATCAATAAAATTTGGCGATATTTTAAACTGCTGAAAAAATGGACGTTTTTTTTTAAACTTGGATATAAGGTAGATGCTCCAGTTATGGCCACTTTTAGAGAAAGTTTGAAAAGAAAAATTTATAGCAAACGGCTGACTAAAGTGTATTTATTCATGCAAATGTCATTATTTAGTATATTTAATTAGCTCTGTAACCATTTAAAATATTGGGCTAGAACATTTTTGATTTTGAGTTAAAAGTTACCAAATATTTTTTCCCAATTTGTATCAGTTATGGCCACCCCTGCATCAGTTTTGGCTACATTCATGTACCAGTTATGACCACATCAATATTATTTTCTTTAAAAAAGTTTTTAGAAACTCAAGAAAAAATTTAAGTTCTCTAATGTAATGTAATGAATTATTTGTATGTAAATATATATAAATATGCTTATTTTTTGTTTTTTTAAGCCAACTATATGTATAAAACTAAATGTTATTTAATTTTAGGTATGGCGTAGAGTGGACCTTGGCATTTAAAAAACCTTACTTGCTTTTGAAGCTGGCATTCCACTTTTAACAGCCGTAACTGCACTTTGTATTTTTGATGATGAATAGCAAAATCTTTTTTAAAGGTTTACCATCTGTTTTTTTTTTACTTTGAGAAAACCCAGGTAAGGATAATTAACTGGGCAAAAGATACCATTGAAATTAACCCATTAATGCCAGACATTTTTTCCGAAGATATTTTGTATATTAGTTACAAACAGTGTTTAATGGACAGGAAAATAATTAAAAAAAATATTATGTAAAATATAATTTTTTTATTAAGGAAAGAAGAACCGTCTTTTAAAAGTTACGATAGACCCCAGAGGGTACGTACTTTTTTTACTAAATTTTTTTCTGCCTGCGATATAAAATAAAAAGACATTTTATAAAAAGGAATAAAATCAGCAATTAACATAAACTGGGAAGCTGGGAATAACTTTGAAAACTTAGCTTTTTTTCTTGAGATTGTGAACGACGTAACTTTTGATAAAGGTCATATTAAAACTGCTACAGAACACACTTTACAATCTTTATGTGCTGCAATCTGTTAATAACGATTTGAAACAATACCAAGGTACTAATTGAACACTATTATTTGGTTGAAATGTTCATTTGGGGGAAATTCAGACCCTTTTTTGGACCGTCCCTAAAAAGGGACGCTCGGCATTAATGGGTTAAAGTTTTGGGCAGCAAATAGTGTTACATTTTTGTTGTTTTATGAACCTGCTGTTCCCAGATGCACTGGCTCTTGAACACGTAGCGGTTCTGAAATAAAAGTAAGAGAAAGAACATAATAGTTTGTGTTAGAAAAGTTTTTGAAACTATTTAAATGACTTCATTTTCAAATGTACAACGTTGCTTGTTATTTTTATTTCCAGTACTTCTTCTTCTAGTACTGACTTTAATTATATACTGAGGTAGATCATTGAAATGTCTTTCTTGTTCTTTTTCAGAGATAGGAAGCTCGGTCAGCGGTGATATCTTCAGGACAAAGCTCCCTAATCTCCTTTAGTTGTTGAATGGTAAAACCTGGAGACTTCAAAAAGAAAAAAATAAAAAGAAGAAACAAAACTGCATTAAGCAAAAAATAAAAGAGAGGGGTGGGGGTGGGAGATAGTGAATAGCTGAAAATATATAGAGTACAGTTTTTTTTTCATATGGTTATACACTGCGATGCAAAAGTTTAGACAAATGGCAAATATGTGAATAAAAAGAAAACTATTCAACGAAATGCTTTCAAATTTCTACTGCGGGTACACAATATGGTCCCAAATACGTGTCTGGAGTTCTTATAACTATAACTGGAATCAAATTTTGGATATTACAAAAGACATTTTTTTACATTGTTGCAAAAGTTTAGACAATAGTCAGATTTTATGCAAATATCCCTTGAAATGTGATTGGTGGAGGAAATGCGGGACTTTATTATTCATTTATAAAGTGCAGTGACTGCTGAATAAAAAATCAAAATCTCAGAAGCTCTTTAGTTCTCGTGTAAAGAAGATGAGAAAGTTTGGAAGCCGAAATTTGAAAACGAACCTACTTTATTAATTTTTTATCTTTTAAGTCGGCTCTAGTATGGTAGTACATTGTTTTTTACTTTGTGGAAAGCAAATTTAGACATGCATATCGATCAAAAAGTCCAAGGAAAATTAGATTTCTTAAGGATAAAGGAATTGAAAAAACGGTTCAGACTGACGATTCGCCCCTTAATCCTACAAAACTTCAACTTGGGTCAAAAACAGCACGTGACAGCATAAGTAGATAAACAACTAAATTGGAATGCATAAAAAAAACAAAGAATTGTGCCTGAGCCTTTTCGGACAGAGTGTCCCAAATAAGCCAGATTTTATTGGTAAAAGCAACACAGCATATGATCATTGGATATTTCTCAAGTCCCGCGAAAAGAATTATAATCCATCTAGGCTATCCCAATTTTAATAATTTTTATCAAAGAAAGTACCATTCATTTTTTAGTCACGATGATACATATGCTGAATTTTAACATTAAAATCTGGCTTATTTGGGACACTCTGTCCGAAAAGGCTCAGGCACAATTCTTTGTTTTTTTATGCATTCCAATTTAGTTGTTCATCTACTTATGCTGTCACGTGCTGTTTTTGACCCAAGTTGAAGTTTTGTAGGATTAAGGGGCGAATTGTCAGTCTGAACCGTTTTTTCAATTCCTTCATCCTTAAGAAATCTAATTTTCCCTAGACTTTTTGATCGATACGCATGTCTGAATTTGCTTTCCACAAAGTAAAAAACAATGTATTACCATACTAGAGCCGATTTAAAAGATAAGAAATTAATAAAGTAGGTTCGTTTTCATATTTCGGCTTCCAAACTTTCTCATCTTCTTTACAAGAGAACTAAAGAGCTTCTGAGATTTTGATTTTTTATTCAGCAATCTCTGCACTTTATAAATGAATAATACAGTCCCGCATGTCCTCCACCAATCACATTTCAAGGGATATTTGCATAAAATCTGACTATTGTCTAAACTTTTGCAACAATGTAAAAAAATGTCTTTTGTAATATCCGAAATTTTATTCCAGTTATAATTTTAAGAACTCCAGACACGTATTTGGGACCATATTGTGTACCTGCAGTACAAATTTGAAAGCATTTCGTTGAATAGTTTTCTTTTTATTCACATATTTGCATTTTGTCTAAACTTTTGCATCGCAGTGTAGCAATTAAATTGATCTAGCTCCAATTTCTGTTGTCGGTGTTCCGTCCGAAGACAATTTATTGTTATTTTATTCAATGGTAAATTCCCTGTTTATTACTGATTCATGTGTTCTGGGTTAGTGACAAGTTTTATTAATTTATCTGTGGGTCATTACTTTGTTATTTTATTTCTTTTTTCCATAAGCTTTCTCATTTTTCATTTTTCTATCATTCTTAAAGTGCCTAGGTGATGATTGATAATTTCGGCGATGCTGAGGAATGACAAAATTCTCGGGATGATTCATGCGTGATTTTTTTTCATCGGGATACTGGTAAATAGAATTAATTGGAGACAATCCTTAGTAATTGTACATTTTTTTAAATGTAGATCAGTAGCGCAACATGGAGTGATTTTTATCACCGAAATCTGACAAGATTTTTTTAGTTTTGCAATTTTACTTTTGCTTTTGTTTGATTTTTGTCTCAAATTATACAAGTGATATCATATGCGTAGGTGAAAACGGAACAGATTAATAAATATAAATTTAAATCTGACAAATAGCTGAAAAGGAAAGAAATGAGTATCAATCTTTAAGCGACATCTTGTAAAGGCTGCTTTAAGGGTAGATCTTGTTTTTTTTTAAATAGCCTGGTAAATTCGTCAATGAGAAAAGATTTGCGCACTACATTTGCAGCTTAGATTTTTTTTGTGCGAATACTATTAAAATCTCTTTTGATACATTTTCAAAGCAGTTATACGTATTATTTTCATCATTAGCAAAATTAATCTCAGACATTCGATCAAAAAGGTATTCATATGTTCCTGGCTCATTTAAATTCATTAGTATGACTTGGTGGTTCTTCCTCTACTCAGATACTCAAATTCTTTTCTCTAACAATTAAAATAGTTTTGAATCGACATGATGGTTCTTAACTTTTAATGAAGGTTCTATTTGTTTTTGATTTTATAAAACTCTTTTTTTCTTTCCAGGTATTTGCCATAATATTTGAGGAAAAAAAATTGAATTTTTAATATTTCCTGGCACTTCTTCTCCAATATGACTTGGATATTATATAATTTTATTTGAAGTTGAATCAGTTATGTTTGCTGTGTTTTTAATATAATTAATGGCTTCTTTTATTAAATTTTCTTTTAATATGAAGGGTCAATTGTTTAAGATTATATTGATTAAGGATCTCCTATTTTCATCATCAGTCTTGGAATAATATTTTGAGAAAAGGTTTGTTTGGTCAATAGGTTCGATAATTTACAATTATTGATCTTCAAGAATAAAATCATTTGCTGAGTCAGATCTAGATCAAGGAATATTGTTTTTTTTTTTTTTTTTTTTTTTTTTTTTTTTTTAAGAGAGAGTGAAACATGTGATGGGAGTCAGATGTAGCGTAATTTAATTTGACCGAAAATCTTCCTTTACTTTCTTAATTTCTCTCCCAAAGAAGCTGCTTTTCATTTAGAATTTAAGTCTTGGAGATTACAATAAATAATTATTTCTTTTGTTTTGCTCATTTCATTTTTCTTTTTTTACTTCTGGTATATGAAATATTGCTTTCCTGTTCCTGGAAATTAACGAGCGGCTAATGTTCTTAATTTCTTCCAGTAACATATATGGCAAAAAACAAGAACATTTCCCGCTAAACGTCAGTAACCTTCCAGAAGTGATCCCGGAATCTTACTGAAGAATACAGAAACCTTTCCAAGCTAGTCACGTTACTGCAATAAACCAAGAACTTTCCAGAAAACTGAGTTATATTTGAAGCAACAGTTCGACATATTCCTATTTTATCAGGAAGGCTCCTGGAGCATTTAAGCAGAAATGGTTGAAGCTAAGGCAGCAATTGCAAGCAAATAGCTGAGCAGCTAATATGCCTTCAATTCTAGCAACGCTACAGTAACCAGGGCCTGAATTTGCCCTTATTTGGAGCTCAACCCATCTGGACGAGGCATATTCGGACTAAAAGCGAAACACTTAACAAAGACGTTGGATTTATCTTCCCACTGGTCGATCAAAATATTTTTCACTACACTGCCGTGCTAAGCACAAAAGTCGTATCTGCGCTTTTGAACAAAATTGAGTTATAGCCACCAGGTAGCTCTTAATGACGTATTTTACCCAAATACAATATTATATGGGCATTTGAGAATGGGAAATATTTTTGAAATTTTTTTTGAAAAAGTGTTATCTGAATCAAATAGATTGTGGAGCAAAACTTTAAACAGTAATATCTCAGTTTGAGCTCGACTGCAGATGCCACTTTTTCGCTTAGCACGGCAGTACAGCGATAAGTCCACATTCGTGCAACTTGTACCAATTAAGGAAAGTTTTTCGCAAATATACGTACTTTATTTTCACATGAAACTGGTGGAAACTCGTGAAATTCCGCAACGTTACCCTGAAATAATCTGTGACGTTTCAGAATTTTCTTAGTGTATTTCCTAGTAATATCTTAGATTACGCTCACCGAAACAAAATAGAGTCGAAGTAAAAAATCCCCAGTAACGAAACGTATCATCTAATCCTAGTCTCTCCTAGTGATAGTTCAATTAAATATGCATTGAAAAAATTTTATGGAACAATTATGTAGAATTATTACTGCCATACTCATAGCAAAAGCTTCAATTCCACAAAAAAATCATCAATACTACGAAAATGAACTTTAAAATTAGTTTTTAAAATGATTCCACATTCGTAGCAAGAGCTTGAATAGTACATTTTCGTAAGCTTTTTTACATTACTCAGAAATTCTAAAACTAGAAAGTTCATTATTTTTTATAATTTTTCTGTTGTATATATGTGGGGAGAACACTGGTTTTGACTTTAAGTTTGTTTTATTATACTTATTGTTTGGTTTTTCGGCTTTGTGTCTAAATATAATTTCAAGAAAAATTTGATTCCTACCCTACTTTGTTTTTTTACATTTGCTTTTACCCCAATGGGAAAGTAAACTAAAGAGGGGAAATAAAGAAAAAAAGAAGAAGACTTAGATTTGGTCGGGTTTAGTTCAAAAATATATTTTCAATAAATGGGGAATGTATTTAGATCCCGGTGTTTTCCCCTGGCCTATAAAGGAACTTTTTTAGAAATTCTATATACATCTTAGAAGAATGTTTTACGACACTGTTTTTCGAGGATAATATTCAGCTATATTTTCAGCGACGGGGGAGCAAGATAAGAAAAGCCAAAAACACTAAGTGCAAGTAAACCACTCGTCTATACTTTTTTATATGTGAAAACAGGTCTTTACATGAAAAAGTATTTTTATTTATCATGAGTAGTAAAGCACTAATTGTTACACTACAAAAATGTTAAGTGCACTAAGAAATTATTTTTGTCCTGTTAAATCACGTTTTACTTTTGATTCATTTATATTTTGACTCCGATATATGTAGTAAACCTTTGAAAACAATTTTCTTCATCAAAATATTCTAACAAAGTAACTCTTAAATATTACTATATAACTACTCAAGCTGATAGTTATAAGAAGCTTTTACAACTACAGATAATTTTACAAAACATTAAGGCCAATTTTATTTCATTTCAAGTATATCATTCCCCAGAAATTTCCTGCCGAGAAAAGAAAACAGCACAAAAATCCTCAGCCTTACCACCCCTACTTAACCATTTTCATTACTCTGTTATATCTTTTATTTAAGCACCACAGCTGTTCTGTATCATTTTTTCGCCAAATTAAGGGCTCCATTTTTTCATTGACGCTTTCCTCTACTTTGCCATGCTACTACGGATTAGTGACTTTTCCGTCCCCCCATTGAAAGCTATTTTTGCTCAGCACCGTCGGTTGCCTGAGCGGTCTCTGATCCAGAGACTAATCCCTCGAGTCCGACTGCTTCTTCAGACCCCTTCTTGCTAGTATCAGTTATCCTCTTTAATATCCTTGCTCTCCGGCTTCTTTTAGGAGGCCTCTCACTGGACATCTTTTGAAGGATTATTTTGATGGTAGAAGCAGTGTTTTCATTTTTCAAGATAAAACCCGGATTATTTTGAACCTCTTTACCATCGTCCTCTCATCGAGAAACATTTCAACACTAGGCATTAATGGCTACTTTTCATGCTCTACAGGACCAACCGATCTTTTATAGTGTATTAATGCAGCAAATTAGGCTTTAGCTCTTTTTCAGAAATAATTTAAAGTTATAGAAATGCAATTACTTTCTATGAGTTTAGTGTTGAGTGATACTTTTGCTGTTGCATATGAAAATGTAGCTAATGTCTTGGACGTAAATTTTGTTTTTGTGAATTGTAGGGATTTTTTTAGTATAATTCTTTCAATAATTCTGCTTTATTTAAAGTTAATGTCAGTAGCTCCAGTTGCATCAATTTGAAAGTCATTGAAATTTTGCACAAATGAGAAACGTGTCAAAATTAAAAGAATAAGTACGTAGTTAAAATATAATGCTACTATTTAGTCGATGAGTTTAAATGAGATGCATCTCAACACTAGGCATTAATGGCTACTTTTCATGTTCTAAAGAACCAACCTATCAGTTATAGTGTATTAATGCAGCAAATTAGGCTTTAGCTCTTTTTCAGAAATAATTTAAAGTAATAGAAATGTTATTACTTTCTATAAGTTTAGTGTTAAGTGATGGTTTTGCTGTTGTGTATGAAAATATATTTGATGTCTCGGGCCTAAACTTTGTTTTTGTGAAAGTTTGGGGACTTTTTAGTATAGTTTTTTTTCAACAATTCTGCTTTATTTAAAGTCAATGTCAGCAGCTTCAGTAGCTGTTAAGCTATTGAGATTGCATCAATTTGAAATATATTGAAATTCTTCAAATTTGAGAAATGTACCAAAATTGAAAGATTATGTTGTTAAAATATAATGCTAATTTATTCAATTGGTTTAAATGAGATACATTTCAACACTATTTGTTAATGTCTACTTTTCATGCTCCACAAAACCAACTGATCTTTAAAAATGTATTAATGCAGCAAGTTAGATTTTTGTTCTTTTTCAGAAAAATAATTTAAATTTATAGAAATAGTATTACTTCCTATAAGTTTCATATTGAAGGATACTAGTGCTGTTGAGTATGAACATACATTCTGGTCTAGGGCCTAAATTTGGTTTTCGTGAAAGTTAAATCAGTTTTAAAAAAATTCTTTCATTTCTGATTAATTAAAGTTAATGCCAGTAACTTCGGTAGTTATTAAGCTCGTAAGATTTCTTCAATTTGGAAGTCTCTGAAATTTTGCAAAAATAATACACAAGTCGAAATTAAAACAGTAAGTACGTTGTTAAAATATAATGCTGCTATTGATTCAATGATTTTCAAAGATACAGTTCAACACTAGGTATTAATGACTACATTTTATGCTCTACAGCAGTGATTTGCTACCTGTAGTCCGCGGACTACTAGTGATCCGTGACCAATTTTCAAGTCGTCAGCGAATAGCTAGTGAAAATTAATCTAATTTGCAATACACCACGAGCTCGCTTATGGATGGAATAAACGCGCTGGAGCTGTATTGCATGTTTCTGCCTTAGCCCTGGCTTAGGGGCGGTTACTTACTGCTTTATACCCGAGCTTTGCCTCAAAATTTTCGAGTTGTACCGTACCCAGTGCGGTTGCTCGCTGATGCTCCAATTTCACATAGATACCAGTTTTTGTTGGCTCTCTTTGCTCTATAAGAGGATTTTGCCTCCAGCTCGTTTAATTCCTATCCCATGCTGACGAGTACCAAAAAGCACGAAACTGCAGTCCATGGATGGAATAAACGAGCTGGTGATGTATTGCAAGTTTCTGCCTTAGTCCTGGCTTAGGGGCGGTTATTTACTGCTTTATACCCGAGCTTTGCCTCAAAATTTTCGAGTACCAAGTACGGTTGCTCGCTGGTGCTCTAATTTCACATTAGATACCAGTTTTTGTTGACTCTCTTTGCTCTATAAGAGGATTTTTGCCTCCAGCTCGTTTAATTCCTATCCCATGCTGACGAGTACCAAAAAGCACGAAACTGCAGTCCATGGATGGAATAAACGAGCTGGTGATGTATTGCAAGTTTCTGCCTTAGCCCTGGCTTAGGGGCGGTTATTTACTGCTTTATACCCGAGCTTTGCCTCAAAATTTTCGAGTTGTACCGTACCAAGTGCGGTCGCTCGCTGGTGCTTTAATTTCACATTAGCTACCAGTTTTTGTTGGCTCTCTTTGCTCTATAAGAGGATTTTTGCCTCCAGCTCGTTTAATTCCTATTCCATGCTGACGAGTACCAAAAAGCACGAAACTGCAGTCCATGGATGGAATAAACGAGCTGGTGATGTATTGCAAGTTTCTGCCTTAGCCCTGGCTTAGGGGCGGTTATTTACTGCTTTATACCCGAGCTTTGCCTCAAAATTTTCGAGTACCAAGTACGGTTGCTCGCTGGTGCTCTAATTTCACATTAGATACCAGTTTTTGTTGACTCTCTTTGCTCTATAAGAGGATTTTTGCCTCCAGCTCGTTTAATTCCTATCCCATGCTGACGAGTACCAAAAAGCATGAAACTGCAGTCCATGGATGGAATAAACGAGCTGGTGATGTATTGCAAGTTTCTGCCTTAGCCCTGGCTTAGGGGCGGTTATTTACTGCTTTATACCCGAGCTTTGCCTCAAAATTTTCGAGTTGTACCGTACCCAGTGCGGTCGCTCGCTGGTGCTCTAATTTCACATTAGATACCAGTTTTTGTTGGCTCTCTTTGCTTCTCTAAGAGGATTTTTGCCTCCAGCTCGTTTAATTCCTATTCCATGCTGATGAGTACCAAAAAGCACGAAACTGCAGTCCATGGATGGAATAAATGAGCTGGTGATGTATTGCATGTTTCTGCTTTAGCTGTGGCTTAAGGGCAGTTACTTACTGCTTTAATCTAATTTATTTTAAAAGTAGTAACTAAATTTATTAAAGAGATTTATTGCATTCATCTGATTTTCCCAAATATAATCGTTGTGAAAATATTATTTCCATCATACATGGCCCGCTTAAATTTCTGAAGGGTACCAAGTGGTCTTCATTATCGAAAAGGTAGAAAACCATTGTTCTACAGAGACAACCGATCGGATATTAATGCAGAAAATTATGCTTTAGTTCTTTATCAGAATAAAATAAATAAATAAATACATAAAGTTATTATTGCTTTCAATGTACTAAGTGATTATTTTGTTATGTATGGGAGTTCGTTTATTTAATCAACTAAGAAGGGTGTTTGGGAAATAAATTCTGTTTTTATCTACTTTTTCCAACAACAACAACTCTCATTTGCTTCGAGTAACTGTTTTCCATTGAGATTGTGCCAAATAATGGAGGCTTTAAAAGCAATGCCTCCCCTACCCTATTTTTTACATTGTTCATAGTTATTTTATTAATTATCAAAATTAACTATCTGTTTCGCATTTCTTCTTCAGTAATATTTTTCAATGCAAATTTTTTCGCCTATTTCAAATTAGTTATTATCTGAAAATACATGTGAGTAGGTTATAGATACTTCATTAATTATGAAATTATCACAACTACTTTTCGAATTAATGGAATTTTAAGTATGTATCCTTAAAAGTATATTAAAAATATTTCATACATATTTTTTATATGAAGTTCTTATAAACATTAAAACCATAAATTACTTTAAAATTTATGTTTCAAATATTTTTATCATGCACTTTTATCATTATATTGTTTAGGATTATACACTGCGATGCAAAAGTTTAGACAAAATGCGAACATGTGAATAAAAAGAAAACTATTCAACGAAATGCTTTCAAATTTCTACTGCAGGTACACAATATGGTCCCAAATACGTGTCTGGAGTTCTTATAACTATAACTGGAATCAAATTTCGGATATTACAAAATACATTTTTTTACATTGTTGCAAAAGTTTAGACAATAGTCAGATTTTATGCAAATATCCCTTGAAATGTGATTGGTGGAGGAAATGCGGGACTGTATTACTCATTTATAAGGTGCAGATTTTGCTGAATAAATAATCAAAATCTCAAAAGCTCTTTAGTTCTCGTGTAAAGAAGATGAGAAAGTTTGGAAGCCGAAATTTGAAAATGAACCTACTTTATTAATTTTTTGTCTTTTAAATCGGCTCTAGTATGGTAGTACATTGTTTTTTACTTTGTGGAGAGCAAATTCAGACATGCGTATCGATCAAAAAGTCCAAGAAAAATTATATTTCTTAAGGATTAAGGAAATTGAAAATACGGCTCAGACTGACGATTCGCCCCTTAATCCTACAAAACTTCAACTTGGGTCAAAAACAGCACGTGACAGCATAAGTAGATGAACAACTGAATCGGAATGCATAAAAAAATCAAAGAATTGTGTCTGAGCCTTTTCGGACAGTGTCCCAAATAGGCCAGATTTTAATGTCAAAAGCAGCATATGTATCATCGTGACTAAAAAATGAACGGTTCTTTCTTTGATAAAAATAGTTAAAATTGGGATGGCCTAGATGGATTATAATTCTTTTCGCGGGACTTGAGAAATATCCAATGATCATTTGCTATGCTGCTTTTACCAATAAAATCTGGCTTATTTGGGACATTCTGTCCGAAAAGGCTAAAGCACAATTCTTTGTTTTTTTTTATGCATTCCGATTCAGTTGTTCATCTACTTATGCTGTCACGTGCTGTTTTTGACCCAAGTTGAAGTTTTGTAGGATTAAGGGGCGAATCGTCAGTCTGAGCCGCATTTTCAATTTCCTTAATCCTTAAGAAATATAATTTTTCTTGGACTTTTTGATCGATACGCATGTCTGAATTTGCTCTCCACAAAGTAAAAAACAATGTACTACTATACTAGAGCCGATTTAAAAGACAAAAAAATAATTAAATAGGTTCATTTTCAAATTTTGGCTTCCAAACTTTCTCATCTTCTTTACACGAGAACTAAAGAGCTTTTGAGATTTTGATTATTTATTCAGCAATCTCTGCACTTTATAAATGAATAATACAGTCCCGCATTTCCTCCACCAATCACATTTCAAGGGATATTTGCATAAAATCTGACTATTGTCTAAACTTTTGCAACAATGTAAAAAATATCTTTTGCAATATCCAAAATTTGATTCCAGTTAATGTTATAAGAACTCCAGACACGTATTTGGGATCATATTGTGTACCTGCAGTAGAAATTTGAAAGCATTTCGTTGAATAGTTTTCTTTTTATTCACATATTTGCATTTTGTCTAAACTTTTGCATCGCAGTGTATATCATCAGGAAATAATTTGTTATTACAGGATATAGCTTCAATACATTAAAATTAACTTGTACGAAAACTCGAAATTTTTTTTTCTACCTACATATGAATTTTACCACAAAAAATAATTAAATAAAATTTGCTAAAAATTAATAATAATAGCAAAGAATAAAGAAGAAATCAGCCATTTTATATGCATAATTAATAAAACAACTATAAACAACCTTTGAAAAATGGAATCAAAACCATCTAGCCAGCATCGAGCGCATCTATATAGGATTACGAGATTTGAGCATTATCACATACACCATGGTCAGCTCGGTAGACAGTTACTAAACTTAAATATTAAGAATGCGTCAACGTTAAGCGCATCTTCCTTCATTGTTAATGGGCGTTGGATTGAAATATTTCACAGGTAGCATAATAACATGGAACCATCACTATACTCGGCTTTATCACAATTGATTTCACCGAGATTGAGCACTCTCCCTAGAAATGCAGAAAAATTGTCAGATTTAAAAAAGAAAAGGGCACCTTGTCTTGCGGTCACAGAGGTTTGGCTGCAGATGGGGAAGATACGGGTTCGAACCCCGGCTCGGGCATGGATGTACTTTCTCTCTCTCCTGTCCTTGTCTTTTCTTTTTGTGAATGTGTTGTGCTGTGAATGGTTGCCTACCCTATAAACGTGTCCTAATGACACGTGTTTACTGTAGCAGTCGGACTTCCCACCAAAGTAGCTCTGAATTTAAGTTTTTCGTTTCTTGTTTATATTGTTTTTTTTTTAAATATATATCTATATTTTTTTTCTCTATCGTTTTTACTTTCCGTATATATGTTCTTATGACTTCAGATGAGTACTTTGCATTTCCCTATTCGTTAACTTGCCCTAAATGTTATCCCTTTTTGAGTGATGGGAGCTCGTCAGGCTGTTTTTTTTTTTACAACCTTTACTCCCATTTACTTAATCAGGGCTTTTGGTTACGATGTATATACTTGATGTTTGTTTTTTTCTGTATTTGTGCTCTGTATATTGTTGTATTTGTCTTATACTACGTCTATTTTTTGTTTATGGTTTGTATTGCCTTGATTAAAATAAATTGAATTGAATTGAAAGTACCGTACAGTTGGAAAATTGAGGCAGCGCATCCCACAAGACAGCAACAACTGCAAAGAAGATAAACAAGCTGATGTGTTCATTCTGACTGTAGAAGGATTTTTAGGTATACACAAATGCCATCTAGCAGATGGGCAATCAGATATGCACGTAAATGTGCAAAGTACGTTTTAAAAAAACGAGGCCAGTTCCTGGAATAATGAGCAGAGAGTGTGTGTCTAATTTTTGAAAATAAAATATCTGGCAGAAAACAGGAAAATTTCTCACTAAAAGTCTGTGACCTTTGTAAATTTAACCGGGAATCATTATGAAGAATTCAGAAAGCTTCCCAGTAAAAGCTAGTCACGTTTTATAGAACAAATTAGAAGCCTTTCAAGAAAAATTAGATTCCTTTATCATTTTCGCGTGCCACCTTCAGTTAACAGGAAAGCTCTAAAAATAATATGACTGAAGTAATGAACTGAAGCAAATACCGAGCAGCTATTTGCTTGAAATTCTTGACCAGCTTCTATTTCCAGGGACTACAATTAGGCCCCTGCTCAGTTAATCTGGAAGGGCTGCGAGTTGCAGGCGAAACACCTAAATAAGAAGCTGAGTATATCTTTAAACTGGTATATAAAAATGATTTACATAACAGTGGAATGTCTGTATTCATGAAATTAATTTCACAACCAGGAAAGTTTTTGCAAGCGTACTGCTGGAAACCGTTGAACACGTGAAATGTTGAAAGGAAATATTCTCATTTACACTTTAGAATTATCTTATAGTGTAGTACACTCTATCAAGTTCAGTAATAAGACCTAGTTTGTTACTATATATGTATATTTCAAAAGCATAAATGGTTGAGTAAACAAAAAAAGAGGGGGGGGGGTCTTAATGTGCTATTTTTCGCGAACTTACAACATAACTACATTTACAATTAATAATATTAAATGCGCAGATGTAGTAACAATAATTATAAGAAAGCCAATATTAGTTAAATACATAAAAATCTCTAAAGGCAGTGATTGTTATATTTGTTTTATTGTAATTCTATTCTTATCTGATAATAAATAAAAAATCTAGCTTCCAATTTCGAAACATCTGCATTTCAGAATACTTCCGAGATCAATAACTGATTTTTCGAGAACAGAATTTTCTGGGCCAAGCGCCGTACGCAAATTAGGACCCTGTATGGGGTTCCAGAAATGAAAAAAGTTTCCGAAGAATAGACCATTGGTGAAAGCGTAAATGAAATTGGAAGGAAAGTGTGCTTGTGATCAGTAAAACCTTTGGTGGGGTGATACTGAAATCTCCAAAGCTCGCAGTGGGAGCAGGTTACTAGTCCACCCTTCTCTGGGGGTTGCTTAGGGGGATAGAAGTTTCCATGGGAACCGATTCACTCATTCCTTCTCTAGCTCCCTACAAGAAGATCGCTCTTTTGGAGTTCTGTTTTTCTCTTCTATGGTCTACGGGAATTTGTCCGTTGTGCTGTCCACCAGAAAAAGTTTTATGTTTCATCCTAAGGTCCTGTTTGGGTATGTAATTATTTTATCTGTTTTATCAGAAGAAAATTTAAGGCATTATATGGCGTATAATAATTTTATTTACTTGTTTTGAACAAGTCCTTGTTTGTGACTTTTTGTCAAAAAAGAAAATTCATACAGGTATACTAAGGAAAATTAGTCAGCAATAATATTAATTTTAGGTATTTTAATATGTTTCACCATTATGTACGGTTTGAAATTTGCTATAAGAATATTTTTCTCACTTGTCAATAGTAGAGAAAAAATTTGAAAGCTAATCATCAGTTATAACTTTTTACATTATGATGCAATGTTCTGATGAAAGTTCAACTTATGATTTCTATCACTTTGTTATGTATGAAAATAAAATTTCAATGCTTAATAATTAGTAGTTTATCGTGAATGTGGTAAGGAAATGTATCGTCTTGTGACTTTGAAGTATCAAAACAGTTATTTTTTGCATATTTAAATTTGTTCTTATAACTTAAAAAATATTTCTAAAATTTAGTTTAAAATTTTACGTTTTCCATTTAAGTGAATGATAGTTTTGATCCATTACGGACAAATGATTGGTTTGCTTTATTCTTTCATCATAAACAGTGAAATCGAAAGTTGGATGTTCTCCACTAATAAAAGCAAGATTTGCATCTCTAGAACTCCAAGCTGTTGAAAATTTTATTAATTTTTACATTGATTAGATACACTATAGCACTATTTGCAGCTAAGAATAGTAAACTTAATTGAAATTATAGAAATATATTTGCTCTAAATGGTAATTTTGTACTCGATAATGCAAATATAGAAATATATTTGCATTAAATAGTAAACATGTACTCGATAAATATTGAACTTGTTTGCAAATTTATATGGTTTTTAAGTGTAACAGTAGGATCACCTGGGGGAAATGGAAACACAATATCAACATTTTAACTTCAGATCCTACCTTTTTCTTGGATGGATTGAAAGATATAATTTTGTGCATTGTGTCCGAGACTACTCTCTCTGACAGTAACTGGGTATGAAAAATTTATTTTATGACTAATATTAAAAGAAGAAAATCAGGCTCCTATTAACCCATAGCGTACCCCCCCCCCCCCCACTCACTGTGGGGTAAATGGAATCACCCAATTTATAAAAAGGCAGATAACCGCAATATACACCAGTGGTGGCCAACCCGCGGCACGCGTGCCACAGTGTGGCACGGCAGACCAGTAACAGTGGCACGCGAAGACTTTTTGAAAAAAATCCAAAATTGAGGAAAAAATGTTGATCTCAAAAATATTGATAAAAACTAAAACCCTTAAACTGATAAATGTCATGATATTGTGACAATTAAGTGTCAAGAGGCTGGCTTAAAAATTATCTGAACTACAATATTGCAAAGTACTTAGCGTTAGCTTCGGACATCCAACGGAAGCTGTGACACTACAGACAATGCTTTGTAAAGAATATTTGTGCTTGACACGAAGGAAGCTTTCTATGCTGCAGAATGGATTCTTGATCTGCAATAATTTCAGCTAAGGGTGATGACAGCGGCATACACAGACAAATCGTTTCAGGGGGGGGGGGGGGGGCAGCCACCTCAAAAAATGCAGCTAAGGGTTTCGAATGGCTAATGTTTCGAATTTGTGATATCTATGCTAATTTAATTTTATACAAATAAATCATTATTATATTTTAAATTTTTATAATTGCTATAAAAAATAAAAGCCTTTTGATGAAAACAGAAAATGATAAAAATAAAGTCAGAAAATGTTTCTTCATGACTTCTTGAACCACATGTTTGCAAAATTTTGAAAAATTTGTGCGTTAATATCATTAATTTTGCGATTATTTTTACTATTGTTGCTAATACTGCATTTCAATCATTTTTGTTTAAATATGATTAAAAGAGTTAGATGAATGAACAAGCATTAATCGGTAGGGGAGACTGGGAACGGTTGTGACAGTTTTCATTTGCTCCCTCATAGATCCCTTAGCAATGCCTGTGAGCTGGTTTAAAGTTGTTTTTATGTTAAAGTGTTTATTTGCCTGCTTATAAAAACTAAATTTTTCTCCCTAAGTACAATAGTTAACTCACAGGACCAAATTAAACAAAAAAGGAAAAAATGTCACAACCGACCCCACCCCAGGGGCGGTTGTGACAGTGCTTGGGGTCGGTTGTGACAAGTTCAAAAATACAGCAAAACAGTCTAGATCACTTTTAATTTCAAGTAATATTAAACGTAATTCAACATAACCTTCATCTGGGAAAGTTTAACATTTAACAATGTGTCTCGTTCAGTTGAAGTAGCCTTATACCAAGTTTTACAAAAATATCAGGTTTTTGGAATTTCGTAACGTCTGTTTTGGCAACATTATGCACATCCTGTGGGTCATAACCGTGTCTGTTCATAACAATTCTCAAGTATCAAAGAAAGATTCCACATTTATTTGTTTTATTGAAGCTTGTTACTCTTGAAAGGCTAGTTGCATGAGCTACACGAACAGACGTGAAACATTTCTATTCATAAATGAACGGAACCATTTCTCAGTAGCCATTTTACTCTCATATCTGCTTTCAGCGTATATGTAAGCTCAAAAGCACTTTATTATGAACAATATAACCTATGCACACGTTGTTTTCATTGTGACAGCGCCGGCCGGCTCCATCGCGTTTACGAATGAATGTTTCGTAGCAAAGACTTACGATTAACGTTGCATTTCCAAAGCTGTCCGAAAGAAAAAAAAGTTTCACTTCTTTATAAGCTTCTTTATATTTCATTAGGTCACACTGTCCTATTTCTGTCTTCTCCAAGCGTATTATGGGCATCAAATATGATAAAAACATGTTTTACTCGTGTCACAACCGTCCCCACGCAATTTGTCACAACCGACCCCAACCCACTACTTTTGAAAACAGCAATCGCCATGGAAATACAAAATAGCCTACATAAAAAGTAATCACTGCTATTTCACTATTAAGGTTCACTACTAACGGGGAGAAAACTTTCATTTCTCTATCTGTACCCATTCAACAAGAATTACTAAAAGACATCGAACAAAAAAACTTACTTTTAACTGTTAAAAAGTAACCAACCCCTCTGTAGCGTTAATGTCGCTCGATGGCTACCGCAATGCTTTGACACACATTCAGACAAACATGCTGATACTCTCTCTCTTAGCTTCAACCAGGTATTAATTATGGTTTAGCTAATATGACGACTGTCACAACCGCCCCGTGTCACAACCGTCCCCAGTCTCCCCTATTTCTGAAACATATTCGCAATAAAAATAAACAAAATTGAATTATGAAAAATTATCATAAACGTGACATGCAGTAAAACAGATGAGTCAAAATTAAAAAAGGAAATTCATTTTTCTTATTTTCTTCTGTCTTAATTAGTTGCTCTGAAAACTTTTCAAACGTTGCAACTTTGAAAAGGAAAAAAAGAAAAAATATATTAAAGCTCAAATGCAAAAAATTCGTTCTCAAAATTTCGGAGGGGACTGCAGCCCTATCGGCCCACCCCTTAAGTACGTCACTGGGTGATGAAATTGAAAAAAAAAAAAAAAAAAACTCTGCAACTAAAATTAAGGAACTAGATTGGACAAAATTTGGCATGGTTGCACAAATGAAGACCCTTAAATTGTTTTTGTTACATTACTTGAAAATAATTTGGGAAAAAAACTTCAAAAGTGTCATCCAATTACACTGTGCTGCAAAAAAAAAAAAACCCTTGAAAATGCTTCTGGCATTTTGAAGGCTGATTCTTATGTAAAATGACCCCCTGAATCCGAATATGATCTCCGTTTTCAGCCATCACGTACCAATTTTTTTAAAACACCCCCCCCCTTTTTTTTTCATTTTTCCTTAGTTTCAGAGCTATTATATTTGGGGGGGGGGGAAGAAGCCTTTTTTTCACCCCTAAATTTTTTTAGAGGTCAAGAGAGACTCAAAGTTTAAAATCATGAGCACCGAGAAAAAATCGGGGAACTTAGGGGGACGTAGCCCCCCAAAATATTTGAAAAATCATCAAAAACGATCTTTTTATTCTAGTTTCTTTAAAAAAGACCTTTAAGACATTTTTTTCGATGCAAAACCAGAGTATAGGATCCACTCCTATGGCTCTTGGGTCAGAAAAACTTTCACGCTGTAAAAATTTTTTTTTTAAATAAAATAATGCTCTAAAAATCGTACTTTTGCACTCGAGTTTTAAAGCAGGTCTTCAGCCAAAAAAACAAAATTGTGGCTGATTCTTATGTCAAATGACCCCCTATTTCCAAATATGACCTCAGTTTGCCCCCTCCACCCCCTCTTTCCAGAGAGCGCCCCCCCCCCAATTCAGAGTCATTTTACTAATTCGGAGGGGAAAAATACATTACATAACCCGTTAACATAATTCTAAAAGGCAACAGAGGTTCAAAGTTCAAAATCATGTACATGTGTACCAAAAATATAAACTAGGGCGGTATACCCCCCCCCCCACACAAAAATTCGATTTTCTCTTTAATTAATGTGTTCGAAAGGTTGCATCCAGGTCCGTATGAAAGAAGACACTGTTCCGGCTGACTCTTCTGCAAAGTGACCCATTTTTTCCAAATACTATAAATTATCACTTTAACAAAAAGCCCCCTCCCCCTACTTGTTTTTCAGTTTTCAACGGTTTCCGAGCCAATATATATTTATTTTATAATATAATTTGGTTTCTACAAAGCGAAATAATTTCGAACACATTAATCAAAGAGAAAATCGAATACTCTGATTTTTCACAAAAAAAAAAAAAATAAATAAATAAATAAATAAATAAAATAAATAAATAAAAAAATAAAAAAGGTTTAAAACGTCTCTTAGAAAAACAGGAAAAGAAGATTGTTTTTTTTTTTTGGGGGGGGGGGGTATACCGCCCTAGTTTATATTTTTGGTACACATGTACATGATTTTGAACTTTGAACCTCTGTTGCCTTTTAGAATTATGTTAACGGGTTACGTAATGTACTTTTCCCCTCCGAATTAGTAAAATGACTCTGAATTGGGGGGGGGGGGCGCTCTCTGGAAAGAGGGGGTGGAGGGGGAAACTGAGATCATATTTGGAAATAGGGGTCATTTGACATAAGAATCAGCCACAATTTTGTTTTTTTGGCTGAAGACCTGCTTTAAAACTCGAGTGCAAAAGTGCGATTTTTAGAGCATTATTTTATTATTTAAAAAAAATTTTACAGCGTGAAAGTTTTTTCTGACCCAAGAGCCATAGGAGTGGATCCTATACTCTGGTTCTGCATCGAAAAAAATGTCTTAAAGGTCTTTTTTAAAGAAACTAGAATAAAAAGATCGTTTTTGGTGATTTTTCAAATATTTTGGGGGGCTACGTCCCCCCAAGTTCCCCGATTTTTTCTCGGTGCTCATGATTTTAAACTTTGAGTCTCTCTTGACCTCCAAAAAAATTTAGGGGTGAATATAAGGCTCCTTTCCCCTCCAAAAAAATATAATAGCTCTGAAACTAAGGAAAAATGAAAAAAAAGGGGGGCGTTTAAAAAAAATTGGTACGTGATGGGGGAAAACGGGGGTCATATTCGGATTCAGGGGGTCATTTTACATAAGAATCAGCCTTCAAAATGCCAGAAGCATTTTCAAGATTTTTTTTTGCCGCACAGTGTTATCTCTCACAAGTTCCTTGCCAAGGAATGAGACTTTTTCTCTGTTGGTGACCCTGTTGAATTAACTGTATTAACAAACTACGAATTAGAGCTCTGAATGTTTTGTGAACTTTTCCCAGGAGAAAGAGGAGAGTATGACAAGTTACTCCTTCATTAAAATGTGCAATAGCTATCCAAAGGAAAAATAGTCATTAGATTTTAGAATTTTAGGGAGTGTGTTTTCAAACTATTTGGAAGGAAAGCAATGAGGACTTGCTACTTATAAATGGAGAATAGCGAGCTAATTTATCTATGCCATCTCTTAATATCCTGCGTTTAAGTAATTTAAATTAAAGATTGTACAAAAAAAAAATCCTAAACCAGTAGAGGCCATTTACATTCTTTTATGATGAAACTTCAGTTTCTTTCTCTCTATTTTGGAGAAAAAAGGATAAAACATTAAAAGTTAATACTGAAAGTATCAACCGAAATTTAATAATTTTCCAATGGTATATGGAGAAAATTTTACACCGATTTTAAACATTCATTCAGTGTTAGGTTTGATGATTTTCAGGATCATAAAAAAAAATGCTGATTTTTTCAAATTCTTTGTTTATTTTTCTGCAAGACACTACTTGTTACCCTTCTGAAATCTAAATCGGAATTACTGACCTATTGCATTGGTCATCAAATATAAGACCTTACTTCAACAGAAAGTCACCCACGTTGTATTGAAATTTGGAAATTTGTAACAACATTTTTTTTTCTTTACATTTACACACTTTAGCCGTCTGATGTTATTGTAGATTTGGCTAAAAATACGCTTCTAAACAAATATTTTTTGTTATGAATGCAGAAAAATCGAAATACCGTTGAATATTAATTGATTGCACTTAAAACAGTTAAATTTCTTAGGATTCTCAAGAACTAATCCTAAAATTAAAGACTTGGTAGAAAAGATGTAGACTTATAAATCTTATTTAGTACTGACTGTTTAATTTTTAGAATAGAATGTTTGATGTTATTTGTTTCTATTTTAAGCATAAGCCAACTGACAGAATCTATAAAAATGTTTACTAACGATAACTATTAAGTTCGAACTTGTTTTATCTTTATTATCATTTAGATTTAAATTACTCAGATTTACTAGAAAAAATGTTTCATTTGAGTAAGAATTACATAATCAGCCAGCATAAAATCTATTTTTAACTTTAAAAAAAAAAAAACAAATTTGTTGAAAAAATACATTGTGGCACGCTGAGTTTTTTCTCTCCAGATAGTGGCACTCTCCCGAAAAAGGTTGGCCACACCTGATATACACAATCAGTTTAGGTCTTTAAAAATTTCTAAACAAATAATAATCAAGGTGTGTCTCGCAGGTCACATGCGACTATCTGAATCGTCAATTGTAATCTGATATGATTTAAAAAGAAAAAAATAATAATACATCAAATTCGCGTAAAATACGCAAAGATGCCATTTGCATCAAAATTTAATCTTCAAAAAAATTGGAAGAATAACAAAACTTAGCTATTCTCCCTGAGTATAGGATTTATGGGGTAAATGGAACACCTACATTTCATATTAAAACTAGCTGGGAAGGTGAAATTAAAAACTGAATGTTTTAAGTAACCTTCCACGTGACTAGTAAAACTAGTTATAAATAGTTATTGGGCATTCATAGCCCTGCTAGAAAGGAAAGTGTAAGATTATTTAACTTTAACAAAAAAATTTTTCAGTTATTTTGAAATAATGATTATGCATACACAATTGTTTGGAAACATGCAGAACTCTGAAAATGTTATCTCGTATCTGTAAATCATCAAGTCTTCACTCACCAAAAGTTTAGTTTCAAAAATTAACCCAACTGTGGTTTCAGAGCTTATGTAAATTCACTACATGTTTATTTCTACCCCAATTGATAGTAGGGGAATGTGGGGCGAAGTGAAATAGTGGGGCAAAGTGAAACGGTTAAATATTTTCAGTTTGCAGCGCCACCTATTTAACAATATTTTATAACTAAGCTCCTACCCATATATTTGAATCCAGTCAAGAAATAAATAGTTCTAAAGATCAACGAAAAAAGTAATACAAGTTAATTTCAAAATTTAATACACATATCGTAATATTCGTGGTTTTTCAAAAAAAAAAAATTTTGTTATTATAAAATGATAAAACTCTTGATCATTTTAAGTATTAATCGAGATCTATTGATGTCTAGTGCGGTACTTATTTAGTACATATTAAGCATGTTTTTATTTTGAATTTTCAATGTAATTTGTCAAGCGTACGTGGAGCAAAGTGAATGGGGCAAAAGTGAAATAGTTCATTTCGTTTACTTATGCTGTTGTTGTTATTTCAAATACCAGTCGGGTATCCGAGCCCGAGTAGATGAAATGTACTCGATTTTAGGCAGGATATGCACGGCTTCCATTTTTACGAGCACCATTAAGGTGGAAGACCGTTTTAGCTCAACACACAAGCCATAAGGACCCGTTTATAGAGTAGGCATCCATTCATAACACACTTTCACACACAGAAAGGACAATGACAAGAGAGCGAGAAAGTCCATCCATGCCCAAGTCGGGATTCGAATCCGGGCCCACCGCATCACGGTCAGACTCGTTTACTTATTCATTAGTTTATTGAATCACTTACGTGTTTCTTCATTTATTGATAAATTTACTAATTATAATTCACTTATTTATTCAATCATTCACTTATGTATTCGCTCATTCACTTGATTCCACATTTTTACTTTATTTTATTCACTCATTGTTTCTCATTAATTAATTAATTCATTCATTTATTCCTTAATTTATAATTTAGTTTATTTTTTCACTATTAATTCATTTATTCGCTTGCTTGCAATTTCATTTGATGAAAGCTACTGTTAACCATGGAATAGAAAATGTTTTATTACAAAACTATTTTACTTTTTACTCTCCGCATGGTTTTTTAAATAATTGCCAAAAATGAAAAATATTTCAACGCAAGTTGTATTACAAAATATATTATACTTTCTTTACGTAGAATAAATTTCAGAACAAATTTTCGATTTTTTCAGTTTGAAACAGGCAAGTTATCTATCTATATATATATATATATATCATTGACTTAACATTGTATTAAGAAAAATACAAAAAATTGTGCTTAAAGATGTCATTTTGCTCCAAGAATTCAACATATTCTATAGCTGAGCCGCGAAGAGATGTCAGATGATCTGAAAGCGGAAACAGAACTCTTAATTTCGTTGTAGTTGGTAAGATTAGCGAGAATGCACGAGCATTAAAAACATAGCTGCTACGCGTTCTCGCTGATCCCGCCTACTACAAAATGAAGTGTTCTATTTCCGCTTCCAGTTCATCTGCCTTCTCTCCGTGTTACAACTGTTCATCCATTTGCAACAAGACTAAATAAACACGTGGTGGCTCATCCGCAAATCACTTTAAAGCAATCATCTTATAATTGGCGAGATTAACTCACAATGTTAATCTCGCCTAAAGAATGCCGATAGTACTGCCAGTTGAAAATTCTGCGTACTTTTAAATTCACATTCGCCTAGCTTGTTTTTAACATAATTGTTGTAAACTCGGAACCGGAGTAGTCACACCACATTTCCTCAGCCCAAAACCTGCTTTGAAAAAAATAAATAAATAAATAAAGATTAATTGCACAATTTATTTCAGTTTCTGATTTAATTTTTGTTTTTAATATCATTTTTACGAGACATTGAGCCATCTAACAGAATTTAATTAACTTATTGTAATTCATTAATTAATTCCTTTTTATTGCTAATTTTTTACATTTTATTTTAATTTTTATTGTATTTCATTTTCACGGAAAGAGATACTAAAACAGTTAGGAAAAGCTAAACATAACTTGAAATCACACAATAAAAAAATATCTTACAAATTACAAAAATATTCGTTAAATATATGCAAACATACTATTGATTCATACAAAAACCTGATCTATACTATCCACAAAAATATATAAAGTTTGACAGGCTCATTTGTTTTCATTTAACCCAAAGAATTAGCAATTTACCTTCAGGGGGATAAAAGGGAGAGGGGTTATAATAGTCCTTACATGTGAAAAAAATAACATACTAGGATTAGCAATGTGTCTTAAAATGAAGGGCTCTGAGCCTTGCTGCTTCCATTCTCCAGTGTATAATAAATATGAGTAAATTAGAGTATTCAAATTTCTCATGAAAAATAGTAGGGAAGGTAAAATGCATCGTCAAATGTTTTCAGTAACATTTCACGTGATAAATGAATAGTGTTCAAACCACTTAGTTAGCCCTTGCAAATCTGCGGGAGAGGAAAATTAAAGATCACTAAACTTTGTTAAACAGTCTTCTCAATGCCATCGTCATGGGAGGCATTCAAATCTAAAGTGGACCAACTGGATGGTGTTATGCAAAAAGGAGTTAACCCACAAAAACCTGATTTTGAGATAGTGGGCTTTAAAGTCAACAAACTCTGGCAAAAAGCATGGAGCTCTATATCAATATACCAATGATATGTTACCATGAAATGCTGATAGGGCTTAAATATTTTTGCTTAATGTAGAAAGCAACATATTTTACCATCACAGTTGGATAACTCATTTTTTTATGTTTTGTGGGTTAACTCCTTTTTGCATAACACCATCCAACTAACTAGTGCTCTAACTGTAATAGATTTCGACAACAAAATCTTACGTTCAAAAATGAGGCATTCAGAGCCACAGTGGATCACGTCGAAATAGACTTGATCTACTTTAGTTATGAATGCCTCGTATAATGGTATAATAGCCTTTCTATCTCACATTTTTGCACACCTCAGATTATAAAAGTCAATTATTTCATGTATAATCCGCTAGCAAAATTGGAAACAAGCATAAGACTTTGCACAGAAAATTTGCTTCTACAATGCTTGATTTTAGCAACCTTGGGTTTTCTTATTTTTAAGCGGTTATACCAGGTGTGGCCAACCTTTCTAGGGAGAGTGCCACTATCTGGAGAGAAAAAACTGAGCGTGCCATAATGTATTTTTTCAACAAATTTTTTCGCCCTAGTTTATATTTTTGGTACACATGTACATGATTTTGAACTTTGAACCTCTGTTGCCTTTTAGAATTATGTTAACGGGTTATGTAATGTATTTTTCCCCTCCGAATTAGTAAAATGACTCTGAATTGGGGGGGGCGCTCTTTGGAAAGAGGGGGTGGAGGGGGCAAACTGAGGTCATATTTGGAAATAGGGGGTCATTTGACATAAGAATCAGCCACTATTTTGTTTTTTTGGCTGAAGACCTGCTTTAAAACTCGAGTGCAAAAGTGCGATTTTTAGAGCATTATTTTATTTAAAAAAAAATTTTTACAGCGTGAAAATTTTTTCTGACCCAAGAGCCATAGGAGTGGATCCTATACTCTGGTTCTGCATCGAAAAAAATGTCTTAAAGGTCTTTTTTAAAGAAACTAGAATAAAAAGATCGTTTTTGATGATTTTTCAAATATTTTGGAGGGCTACGTCCCCCCAAGTTCCCCGATTTTTTCTCGGTGCTCATGATTTTAAACTTTGAGTCTCTCTTGACCTCCAAAAAAATTTAGGGGTGAAAAAAAGGCTCCTTTCCCCCCCCTCCCCCCCAAATATAATAGCTCTGAAACTAAGGAAAAATGAAAAAAAAAAGGGGGGGGGGCGTTTTAAAAAAATTGGTACGTGATGGGGGAAAACGGGGATCATATTCGGATTCAGGGGGTCATTTTACATAAGAATCAGCCTTCAAAATGCCAGAAGCATTTTCAAGGGTTTTTTTTTTTTTTTTTTGCAGCGCAGTGTAATTGGATGACACTTTTGAAGTTTTTTTCCCAAATTATTTTCAAGTAATGTAACAAAAACAATTTAAGGGTCTTCATTTGTGCAACCATGCCAAATTTTGTCCAATCTAGTTCCTTAATTTTAGTTGCAGAGTTTTTTTTTTTTTTTCAATTTCATCACCCAGTGACGTACTTAAGGGGTGGGCCGATAGGGCTGCAGTCCCCTCCGAAATTTTGAGAACGAATTTTTTGCATTTGAGCTTTAATATATTTTTTCTTTTTTTCCTTTCAAAGTTGCAACGTTTGAAAAATTTTCAGAGCAACTAATTAAGACAGAAGAAAATAAGAAAAATGAATTTCCTTTTTTAATTTTGACTCATCTGTTTTACTGCATGTCACGTTTATGATAATTTTTCATAATTCAATTTTGTTTATTTTTATTGCGAATATGTTTCAGAAATACCGATTAATGCTTGTTCATTCATCAAACTCTTTTAATCATATTTAAACAAAAATGATTAAAATGCAGTATTAGCAACAATAGTAAAAATAATCGCAAAATTAATGATATTAACGCACAAATTTTTCAAAATTTTGCAAACATGTGGTTCAAGAAGTCATGAAGAAACATTTTCTGACTTTATTTTTATCATTTTCTGTTTTCATCAAAAGGCTTTTATTTTTTATAGCAATTATAAAAATTTAAAATATAATAATGATTTATTTGTATAAAATTAAATTAGCATTGATATCACAAATTCGAAACATTAGCCATTCGAAACCCTTAGCTGCATTTTATGAGGTGGCTGCCCCCCCCCCCCCTCTGAAACGATTTGTCTGTGTATGCCGCTGTCATCACCCTTAGCTGAAATTATTGCAGATCAAGAATCCATTCTGCAGCATAGAAAGCTTCCTTCGTGTCAAGCACAAATATGCTTTACAAAGTATTGTCTGTAGTGTCACAGCTTCCGTTGGATGTCCGAAGCTAACGCTAAGTACTTTGCAATATTGTAGTTCAGATAATTTTTAAGCCAGCTTCTTGACACTTAATTGTCACAATATCATGACATTTATCAGTTTAAGGGTTTTAGTTTTTATCAATATTTTTGAGATCAACATTTTTTCCTCAATTTTGGATTTTTTTCAAAAAGTCTTCGCGTGCCACTGTTACTGGTCTGCCGTGCCACACTGTGGCACGCGTGCCGCGGGTTGGCCACCACTGGGTTATAATACAGTAGACTCGTTTCAAGACGAATGCCAACAACTGTGCAACTGTGAGGTTTAAGTTTTAAGAATACATTATGCTTAAGCTGTCGTTAAGATACACGTGGATTTACATGACTTTCTAAGTTGTTAATCGTCATTCACCAATTGTTAAATTTTAAAAATCAACACGTGTGTGGTAGTATAGTGCGCTTTTATTTTATCCATGTTTCCAACTGCCTAGCGGACTCTTTTGTATTTGTTTCTAAGAGTTTATTCACAGGTAAGAGCACAGCGAAAAGTGCTTTTTATATGTTTTGTTTTGTGTGTGTGAAATTATGACTCGAGTATCGCAAATCTCAACTTTTTTTACTGACCAACCCATGTTTGTTGATTTTTTTTATATTTTATTATGAATCATCTGTTATCAGTTTCTTGTAACTTGATTTAAAGCAACTTTAAATGATTTATTTACACCACTAGTCATTGTACAATGTACATTCGAGATGGACTTACTGAAAGTCAATAACATGCAATGAGTGTTATAATTTAAAAAGTAGCACAAAATTTTATTTACTGGACCAATTAGCAGCATAGAAACCGACTTACACTACCAATATTTTCTCCTGAACAGTGGTTCAGTACAGTAGCTAAATTTAGTGGATTCTTAGAGGGAAATATGTTTTATTTTTTGCAATTGGTACACTTAATGGATGGAGTTAAACAGGAGCACGAATCTATGCTTACTTCAAACTGTAAAAATTTTGACTTACACCACTCTCATTCTATCTTACAATTTCATTTATTACATCGAATTTAAAGACAAATAATTTGATTAGAGTACTGTGTATGTGCTTGGGAATACAGAAATATTACAGCTTGTGTACTTGTTGAAATGTAAAAACATTTCAACTACAAACGAGAAACTTAACGGTTTTTTAAGACTCAAGAAAAGCATTTTCGTTCTCCAATTACACGCCTATTAGAGCAAAAGGTTTAAAACTTAGCAAATCTGAGCGCGCAAAATACATTGCGTGATTAGCTTCTAAAAACCTCAGAACGTCCCGACACGATACTAAAGTAGATATAATCCCATTTCATTAGCTCAGGATTCATTTTGTTAAACATGCTTTCGTTGTCTTCCAAAAACGAAAAATACCTCCTTCCAACCCAACCAAAATTCAGAGCAGGTTTTTTTCTAAAAACCAGCTCAGTGCTATTATTCAGAGACGATTTTCTTTCTGTTTCCATGTTTTCATCGCATATCTCTGATTGAAATAATTGGTCTCCTGAGCATTCGTTTATGCGCGGAGTGAATTATAGAAGACTTAACTGCAAATGGTGCAAAGACCATTTAGTCTTGTTAAAGTAAGAGAATAAACCCGTAAAAGTTTCCAGGTTTTGACTCGTTTCTTTTCGTTTTTTATTTTTTTACAAATGGATGCATTTTTGAGATTTGTAGCTGATATAACTTCCCTTCCCTCTTGTATGACGTTAAATCCCCTGCTAGCGCGGTATTCCCCCGTTTTAGATGCTAATTAAACACCATCAACGGTTCACCATTTTAATAAATAAAACTGTTAATATTTAAAAGCTGTTTGTCTCACTTATTGAAAGGCTTGGAATAAATACGGAAGCGCTGCTTGCAACCGAACGAGGGCTTTTCTTAAGGGCTTAAATGCAAAATTACTTTCGCGTTTTTTGAAGGTTTTTGATGCTTTTTGAACTAAAGCGTTTTTAAATTACTCGCAATCAGTTTTCATAAAGCGATTTAAGTGCGTTGTTATTATGTCACGCTCTAGAAAAGTTTGTCGTACATTGTGCGAAATATTTGACGGATTTTTGTAAATGACACTTCATTGCATTGTAAATAATAACTGTAGGAGACAGAGTTGGAATAAGAGGCACGTAGTAAGAAACAAAAGAAAATTTATAGCTTATTCTTTTACATGACACAAAATATTTTCCCTGGGCCTTTTTTTATTCAAAAAAAAAAAATGGGGGGGGGGGGGACATGTAATTTCAAGACATTCCAATCTTTCTAATTGGGTGGTACTATATGTAAATTAGCTGTAGCAACAGGACTTGTCTAAAGATGTGTGTTCAGTTTGATTGCTCGATTTGATTTGGAGCTTGTAGCAGCCACTACACGGTCAGTAAAGAAGTTGTTTTTAAAATCAAGTGCGCGTGGTTCTTTGAGTGCTAAAACACATGAGGTCCTCATATCGTCGAGACCATGCTAAAATTACGAATGTGAAAATTGGCACTTTTCAGGAGATCCAAAATACTGAATATATTTTTTCCCCACCTGACGCGTTTGGTTATTTTCAATTTTTAAATTGTTATAGATATCTTTAAGTGTAAAACTATCGTTCGAAGGTATCATTTTAATTTTAATTATTTATAAAATTTGAACTTGAAAAACGAACTTGAAAAAAGCGATTTTTCACATTCGTTATTTCAGCATGGTGCCGACGATTAATGCTAATGTTTTTAAAGTTATCAACGTCTTTTTTCCGCGTAGTTGCTCATTAGACAGTACTGTGATATCAGGTACTCTTGAGCAGTATACTTTTAAGTGGGTTAACTGTAATTCTGACATTTTTTTAAAAGCTCCAAATTATAAGTTTTGGCGAGAAATTGGAGAGGTAATTACATCGTGTGCATATGAAGGACAGCTATCGAAGGATCATGTGAATGAAATTTGCCATGACTAATTGAAACTGACTAAATTTGGCAAAATTTCTTTAAAACACTTTCAGACTTTAATACTTAATCTTTCGATAATGGGGTCACGAGGGCTAATAATGTATGTGTCTAGAAACATGTTTCACAATGCCCCTTAAATTGCTACTTTTTTTCTTTTTTCACTATCTTATGATTTCCTGGCTAGCAATTGACTGCATGATAATAAGCAATAGTTGAGTACATTACATGTATACACGATGCTTACATACTGTATGGTAGTTGATTGCTTCATACACGGCAGAGTTAGTCACACGCGATAGTTGACTGCACTATTTCCAGTATCTAATTATACAGGACAAAAATACTTACAGCTGAATTGAAAGTCATTTTGAGGCAAAAGAGGAAAAACTCTGCAAGTATTTTCTGGTATTAGTTGCATATAGTCTAGAGTGCCAATGGATAGGGGTGCAAATGGGTTACCAATTGTTAGCCAATGGAGCTAAGAAAAAAAATGGTGACTGTACTGGAAAAAGCACAGTGTGTATTATAGTTAAGCCGAAACAGAACCTTTGATAACCTTATGAAGATATTTTCGCCGGTTGTACCTTAAAGATCCACCGACAGTCACACTTGTGGATATTAAATGTCTAAAATCTCTTTGCAAGGTTATTGATGATTTTTTGTCGACTAACCTTAACAAACACTACGCTTTCTCCTGTGTAATCACCATCTTCTTTTATTAGCTTAATTGGCTAGGAAATAGCATCCTCTATTTTACGTAATTAATACGAGAAACAATTTTCAGAAATGTTTTCTTCCTTAGGCCGTAAACAGCGTTTCAGTTGATCTGTTTTTGCTGCCGAAGTTTAGAATGGAAAAGATCTTTTGCGGGAACCTATCTTATGCAAATTTGTTGGTTGTATAATGCAGATTAGCTGATTTTATACAGAGTATAGTTAGCTACATTATACATAAAAACTTGCTTAATGTACATAGCAGCTGGTTATATGACTCATAGTAATTGATTGCAAATACGAAATAATTAGCAGCATAACCATTGACTTCATTCAACAGGTTTAATGATTCACAGTTGGCTAAGCAATAGTTGACCTACGTCATGTAACATTATCATAATTTAAAATAAAGACGATGAGAGGTTTGACTAGGTTTCGTAAAGTGCGTTGTGTATTTAAGGTATAAATAATCAATGTAAATTGAAAACATTTGTTTCATGTTTTCTGAGAGCTTTTTTAGTTTACATGAACAGGTATCTGCAAAAGTGGGTGCCTCGAATCTTTAACACCAGCAGTTACAACCACAAGTTTAGTTTAAAGTTCATACTTTAAATATGTTGTTCTTTATAAGAACTAAACCTATTATTAAGGGAATGAGTTAACCTTTACTCGTTATATATAAGTGTATTGAATGCTGAAAGTTGCTGTGCACGATATTGCTAACTTTTGTTTTGTTAACTAAAGAGTAGAAAACTTATTTCTTGACCTTATCAGGAGAATGCAGTATAGTTTTTCTTTTTTTTCTTTTTGTTATTATTTTTTTAACCGGCATAGCTCAAACTTACCCATAAAATGCTATGAAGATGAAAAATTATAAGCTTATTGTACTCAAGTTTTCTATATTTGAGTAAACATCAGAAAATAGTAAATCGGTCATTTTCACCATATGCTTACATTTCAGAATTTTTAAGTAATTTTTTTAACTCGCTATTTTCTTTTAGAAACAGTAACAGATGTTTTGTCACACATTTCAGGTGTGTGAAAAAGTAATTGGTTGTACACTTTGATGCATAATTAAGTATTCAAATGCTGTTGTAAAACTTTAAGTTGCAAGGAATATGGTCGTCCGTTACCATACAAAATCAATATGAAATCTCACTTTTAAACTATATCATAGCGCTTAGAACCAACTTCATTTGAAATTATTTACGTCCCTGAAGCTTAAAACGATGTTTCTGAATATTAAAATATTGATAAAAAACTATATGGTAACGGATTTGACATTTGGTAACGGATTTGACCAGTAACGGACTTGACATTTCAACCAAAATGTCAAATTATGGCTAGGTTGTCGAATTTAAAAATTTAAACAACAAGATTCATTTTCTTAGAGTTGTATAATAAACAATATTTCGGGGTATAAGTTGAGAAAAAGTAAAAATTAATACTAAAATCTTTGGTAACAGACTTGACAAAGAATAAAAATACGCTCCTGGAAGAAATCTTGTACGAAACGCCACAACAATACTTCTCGACTCAGAAGAACAAAATGGTGCGAAATAGTTACGTAACTAGTTTGTTCAGTTAACTCATTACGTGTTACCATCTTTCGACTGCGAATAAATACATTTTTTAGCTAAAATAATCTTAGGGTAACGAACTTGACAAGAACTGCCGGACAAAATATATTCATACGTTTCTCAATGAAAAAAATTACTATTGTCAATATTTATTATGAATATCATACACTAATAGTCAATATATAAAAATAATTTGTTCTATATACTTTTTTATACAATTAAATATATAAAAAAAATAGTTGAACTTGCGAAAATTGGAAATGGACAAGCGTTTTTGCCTTGATTCTCATTTTTAGACTTATATAAAAATAAATAAATAAATTTCAACAATTTTTTGAGTGATAGAATTTTTTGGGGGTATTTCTTGCAGAAAATAATTGTTCGCATTGAATTTAAAATATAAGTTATGCTTCAAAGTCGTCCTTTTAACCTCCGGACAGCAAATGTAAGCAAATTTTGAAAATGACCCAAATCTCGTTTCAACAATTTCAGTACAATCTGCTTTGCACTTGTTAAAAAGCTGTGGTATAAAAGTGGAATACTTTATACTGTCAACAGCAAAGTGTACAAAATGCCTATCGTATCTCTGTCCATTGTTCTGATAGTTTCAGTAAAATGTACTACAAGTTTGTTAGACATATATGTTATAAAAAGGAAGACTTTTATACTGTGAACTGCAAGGGTGTAAATGGCATACAAAATGCATATTGTATCTCTGTCGGTTGCTTAACATAAATTTAAAAATGCGTATCATATCTGACAGTTGCTAAACAGAAATGTGAAAATGCTTATCGTATCTCTGCCAGTTGCTTAATAGAAGTATGATACAAAATTATGTTTCCTTTAACTAGTGATAATGTCACTCATTGGCCGACTCTTTCAAAAAGTTTTAATGTTCTTAACAGATACACATGTGCATAGCATGCATATTAAAAAGTCATATATGCTTGTACAGTGAACATGTATGCACATTGAAATTTTGGCCATTTTATATTTACAAAATGTGCATAGAGTCTATATTGATAATCTTTTTTAATAACTACAACTGTGTACAACTATATACTCCATTTTATTATAAACTGAATTTCAATCAACATAGACTCTATTTATAAACCTTTTGACAGACAACATTGTGTGTGATTGAGTCTGTATGGTCGTTTTACATAGAGACTGTTTTAAAAACTAACGATGCGCAAAAACTTTAAAGGAACAGCCTTTTGCCAAATATTCGTGTTTTTTTATTCTTTATAAAACCAACTTTCACTATTTAGTTAAAAAAGCAAAATTGTACCACACTTTGCATTTGGAAAGTATCCATTAAATTGTTCATATTTCTTTTAATGTGTCATGTGCCTGATTAGAATCCTAGCAAATTAACAAAATAATGACAAAATTTAAAAAACTCATTCAAGATAAAATTTGCAATGAAAATTGTAGATCTTTTCACCGAAAAACAACAAAGTTCGAATTTATATCGCTGTTCTATAGCTATAGCCGCTCTCTAAAAGACTTCTGTTATTTTAAAAGGCACAAATTAACGATAGAAATGTGAAACTCTTGTTTTAGAGTTGCACAAAAAGCTTCAGAGTTCCATATAAATATGAACTTTAAAAAAAATGTTGAATCTTCAAAAGACAAATTTGAAATGAAATTTGCTAATATTTGCTTCTGATTTACACGTAAAGCTTTAGAGAAAAACTGCTGTATTATAACTAATCCTATTTTCATGTTACAAAGAACTCGAAAAAAGATACAAAAATTTTGCAAATACTTACTTCGGACTTGCGCAGAGAATTTCGGAATACATGGCAACCATATATTCCCATGTTCATAAGATAAAAGTTTCTTGTATAGTGTGGTTCTGATAAGTTGAGGCATGATCTTGACAATGTTTACTTCTTTTTTGAAGTAATAAAGATGGTGATTGGGGTTGAGTTAAGTTGGGTTACTTTTTGAGTTGTTTTACAGAAGTATAATTGCTCAAATCCGCTCCAATAACATTTAACTTTTATCTGAATTTCCAAAAAAGAAGTAAACCTCGTCAAGGTCATGCCACAATTTATGGGAGTCACACTATAACTTCCAATGGAACCAATTTAGAATGAAATATCTAAGTATTTGTTTTAGAAGCTCATCTGCGGTAGTAATGGCACAATTCAAAAAATAAATTAGTAAATAACTAAATAAAATAAAATTGAGACAAAATAAAATAAATTAAGTTTTTACTTAATATTACTTTTCGTTGAATTATTTTTAAATACTACTTTATACAGAAAAGTTATAATGTCACATTTATTGGTAGGATTTTGTAGTCAAAACTAATATACTGGTTTAAAATTTTGCTTTCAACCTTAGGATATATTTCCCTCGTCGGACATAAAATACATTATCACATAACTTCTTTTATTTCCAGTTACGTACTTACTTGAATAAAACAACAAAGAGCTACAATTGGTCTTGAGTAAAATGTCATGTAATATGTGTCATCTCCTTTTGTTTTTAAAATGTAATCATTTTATACATAAACCTTTAATGTTCAAATATTTACTCTTGTTTAAAGTTTTGTCTCAAAACTTATCGAACATTTAATTCTGCTTCAAATAAAACTGCAAACTAAGTTCTCAAAGTGGCGGTAAAATTATCTCCTCCGAAAGACTAAGCTCATAAAAATGCATTCATTTGAAATTTAAAAAAAGAAAAAAGAAAGAAGACTTTTAATGGATAAATATGTAAATGCCCCCGTGGTTTTCCGATTGATATGCCGTATATTCTTATGTTCGCAAGCAGACGCATGCAGCAGGCATCTGTATAGATATATTAGCTAATAAAAGTCAAATTATCAACCTGTGTTTAACGGAGTGGTGACATTAAAGTCGATTACGTTTTCCTTTCCAAAGGTGAGGGATTTTCGGTACGCGTTTAATCATATGAGCATAAGGAAGAACTCGGGGGAATAATCACACTCGAATCTACCGTATTCCGGTTCAGACTTTAGCTAAGACATAACGCGTAATGAGTTTAATTAAACCACCCTCCCAGGGTTATTTGGGATAATTACTTTCTAAACAACCAGTCATTTGAGAAAGAGTCCTTGAAGTTGTTTTTCTGCAAAGGTTGTCATACTGCTTTTGCTCGGGATTGCTTCATATTTTAGCCTCTATGCGAGCATTTAATCAGCTCGCCTGCGAATTGCGGTGGGTAGAAAAAAAAATGTTGTTAATGTTCTTAATTATTATTATTAGGATGGGTATTTAACTTTCTTTTTGGGAGAGTGTATATTTTACTGGCCCCCACGTTCGAGTTATTTGCTTTTTGATTCATTTTTAATGGGCATTTCTAATGCCTTCAAATTCAAAATGACATTATGAAATTCAATACTTATTTTCGGAGCCTCAAGTGTTGGAGTATTTTTTTTTTTCATTATATGTACTAAATACATTGTCGAGAGAATAACTTTGTAGTGATAAATTCATTGCTAAAATATATATGAACAGGAAAAAAGTGGATTTTTTCATTGACTCTAGTTAATTTATTTTTCCTTCGCGTGTTTCAATTTTTGCCCGCGGGATGAAACCTGAATAGTTTCAAGTCGTTTACCATGTCTTGTAACTAAGTGAATTTTTGCATTTACCATCATATGACTGTCCTGAATAAGAAAATGGAATTTTTCCACCTTCAGACTGGCTCATTTTTTTTTCCAACGACTGATGAATGATGTAAAAATCGAAGCAGTTTATACACTAATCATTACAGCAGATGGCGCCGTGTGTATTTTAATTAATGAGTAAAAATAATAGTTTAGATTTTAAGTAGAGTAAAGTTCTTCTTTCTTCTTATGCTTACAACAACACTATTTCATTAAAAAATGGACTTAAAAGGGCTGTTGGGCTCTGTTGAATAACTTGTTTGCTTTTGATTTATGGAGCAGTTTTTTTGTAAGCAATGGATGGCGGACACTTGTAAAAATTATGCTGTGTTCATATTATTGAAAATTAAAATGCAAAATGAATCCTGTTTTCTGGGAAAAGTTTTGCTGAAATTAAGGAACGTAAATAACGGTGGCTTAATTTAGAACATTTAGTTTCCTACCTGTGGGAAGCTAACCCAAAAGGGATCTTGAAGCGTTTCTTATGAAGTCGCGACATTATTTCTATTTTAAACTATGTACGGTTTTAAGATAATTACATAAGAACAAAAATTTTACATTTATTTTCCTTTGCAGCAATGTTAATTTCGGCCTGTTTTGTTAATAAAGTGTAATGTTTAAACTTTTATTTTCAAAGTTGTCATGGAGTTCCTATTTGACTAAAAGTTAATTCTATTTATTCGTAAATTATAAAAGAAATATTTTTTTCAATTTGTCTGCACTGCAAAATGTATCTCGAAGCAAAAAATCAATAATAAGGTGTAAAAATTTGAAAAGTTACGAAATATATAACATAAAATATAAGTTATAGGAGCTATCTTTGTTTGATTTCTATAATTATTGTGTTACACGCATTAGTACTCATACATTTTCTGAAGCACTACAAATAAGTAATGACGTAAAAGAAGAGCACTAGTTATACATACAGTTGAGTCTCGCTAATACGACTCCTGCTAATCCGAGCTCCGTTTAATGAGAGGTAGCTCGAAAACTATTTTTCCCCTTCATAGTATTGAGATCGGAAAAAATAAAGTGAGAAAATTATAAAAAGATAAAAAGACAAGTCAGAGATTCAACGTCCGATGGTAGTTTAAAAAACAGAATAATGTAAAAGATTTTTTTTTTTTCGATGTTCTCTTTATATGTGTTTTTCTGAAATTAAAAAAAAAAAATTACGGTCGTGCCCGTTTATAGTGAAACCGTAGATACCGTAAAATGGGGTGTATAGGAACAGCGGGGTCAATCGGTACAAAACTTCCCTCCCGTACCAAGAAATTCTTCAATAATATACTATTGGGTATTTTTAGCCATTAATTTTTTTAAAGAGAGGTAAGATCATAGGAAGCAGGAAAAAATTACTTTTGTCAATCTGGCAACGCTACTGGTTTATAAAGAAGGCTGCACGTGGAATGCTAGAAAACATCACATTTTCATAGACTGCAAAACTTCATATGCAAGAACAAACCTTCTTATATTTTAAACCTAACAGTGGTATGTTTCAATTATACATGTATCTGAACAACATATTACCTCATTAGAATTTACATTTTTTATAAATTGGTTCATAAAAATGAAGAATTCTGAAAAATGCCATAGGAAAAAAAATTGCGGGGTGAATCGGAACACTTGTTCTGTTGTTCCAATTCAAACTTATTTGAAGGAAACTGTTTGAAAAATCAAGATTCTAACCCCAATTCTTCTAATCAAGACAAGGGCAAGGATTTATTACTATTTATCCCTTCTCGTGAGCAACTAGATCTTAGAATGACAAAAAGTTGCAGATTTCAAAAGATTTTTTCTCCAGGAGACTTCTTTTTACTTAAAATACGAGGGGGAAAGTCATATAGACTTTATATAGCAAAAGGCCAGTATACAGACAGTCATGAATAAGCGTTAAAATCTTTCAGGAAAATCCCCGAAGCCCAGAGATTTAAAGAAACTAAAGAAAAGGCAGAGTTCATCCAAGAAGATGCTATGAAAAAACTTAAGCCAAGTCATAATTGCTAGTTTTAAGGACAAGTAGGGGAGAGTGGTAATGAATGGGCCATGGTGATGAATGGGCCACTAACAAAATATGAAAAAGTATTTGCATGATTTTTTTTTGATGCCACCAATAGATGTAGCTATTTGTTCTACTAAACTCATCCAATTTTCATTCATTTGCGCTGAGCCATTTTCAAACTAGAGTGGCATGGTCAAGAATCTGACTGAAAAGTAAGTTTTTCTCTTTTTAGTAAAACATTTCCTAGCTAAAATGTACCAAGTATTTCACTGCATACATATGTATAAGCTAGTCTTTCCATATCTATAAACTAATCTTAAGATGTATTTTGATGTTATCCAAATTCAATGTACTCAAAAAACCTAAATGTATTCCAAAAGTATAGGTGGGGCTAAATGGGCCACTATGTCATGGTAATGAATGGGCCACCTAAATATTGTTTTTCTTCCTTTTCTTTGGATTTTCGCATTAATATGAAACACAACTGAGATTACTGTCGTCAAAATAGATTTGTAGTAACTTCTAAATATAATTTGCAGATCTATATTATATTCCTATAGTACAATAGACCTCTGGTCGCAGTGCGTGGCTTGAAAAAGCCCCCCTCTCTCCTTCATATTCCTCACAGTACAATTTCATTTTCTTTCTTGGTAACTTAAGTTAGATATTTCTTATTCCCGATGTCTAGTAAGTTTTAAAAAAAATTGAATTTTGACAAGTTTGAAAATAAAGATGAAGTTTTTGAAAGCTATTTTTAATATTATTTTTGAAATATATTAATTTTGTTAAATCATAGTGTGTATTATCTGTTATTTTTTTATATATATATTTGATGTTATTTAGTTCTTACAATCTCATTATTTAGTCATTTTTCTGCTACGATTGGTATGCATCAGTTTTATTTTAATTGCACCAGTTTTGATGTTCATATAATTTTAAATCAGTATGATTTTGTATCATCATGTCAATGCCACATTTATTTTGTCATATTCAGCAAATAAAAGATTAAATCCACATGTTTTCATTGAATTCATTTAGTGGCCCATTCATTACCTTCGATGGCCCATTCAATCCCATAGGTGGGGTTGAATGGGCCAAATTTCAAAATTTTTATTTTCTATTATAATTCATTATAGATAGGTGCTAATCCAACTTTTATGACTTTTTTAGATAGCCAGATAAGTAAAGTAACTAAAACACCAATTTAGAGTTAAAACAAAGTGTTAGAAAAAATTACAAAAATTCAAAACCAAAAAGTGGCCCATTCATTACCACTCTCCCCTACATATTTGTGGACAACATGAGTGACTTCCATTCATGTTAAATCTTTGTATTTCAATTCAAAAGCATTTCTTAAAATTACTTTTCATTTTTCATAAGTTCAAAATTATTTTGATTTTTGACAAATTATAAACGTTTACTGGTATTGAAATTATACTTTTATTTGACAGTAATTATCTGTTCTCATTCTCTCCCATCAACATTACTCATGTTTGTGAGACCTATTACAGGTTAAATGGAAAAAAATAAAAATTTTAACATGTGTTCCGATTGACCCCTATCAGCGGGGTGATTCGGAACACCCATAATTTCCTATATATTTTAATAATAACTGCTCAAAATGTTTTGTCTTTGCTTGGAATATCAAAAGTAAAGCAAGACCGAAGTTTTTACCCAGAAAATAAAATTAGAAAAAAATCTTTTAACTGCTTTTTTTGCAATCAAAGTTGAAAAGTGTTCCGATTCACCCCATTTTACGGTAGTTAATTTGTGGCTGTAATATAATAGCTTCAATTCGCTTACACATTTTAATAGGGTACTGGACTAATTATGGGCATAGTTAATTTTTTTAAAAACATTTGGATTGTTGCTGAACTGTTCTGAGGTTCTAGTTCATGGGAAAAACTAATTTTTACATTGTTAGGGCTTAAAAATTGATCTTTTACAGCAGTGAAGTTATCATTAATTTTAAACTATGGTTGAAATACAGTTCTAGTCTAGTTTCACCTAGTCTAGTTTCACCAGTTAGGGTCACAATCGCTTAGTTAGGTTCATACTAAAAACTAGTAATGAACATGCTAGCTGAATTCCATTGTTTTCACAAAATACACAAAAAAGTATTTAAGCATATTAAAACACTTATTTTTCTTGCAATACATTTTCCGCAAGGTAAATTTTGTCGTCAAATTAATCCATTAGCGTTGAGACAGCAAAGAAAGGACCAAATTCTTTCTCTGAAGGGACACATTTTTTGATTTCAAATCACGAAGAGGTAGACACGAAAATTCTTTATCATGCAGCTTATGCATCTTCGACAAGTAACTCAGTACTTGTAAAGTATTGTTACACAAATATTTCCATTCTATGTTTTGCAATGAACATATACTTTAAAGGCAGAGCGTATATTCTACCCGGTAAACATCCATACAAAAGCATAAGGTGTCACTTATATTCCAAATGTGAAGATTTTGCAGATGCACTAAATGGCCATCTTTCTTTCACTGGATGTGATATATATGTCGCATGCAGTGCATTCAAAAAGAAGGGGAAAATTAATCCTTTGAAAATACTGCAAAGCAATGATGCCTCAGTCAAGGCTTTCAATATCTTAGTACTGAATGGGAACTTTATTTTAAATGTGGTCATATCTAAATCATTTGTAGTAAACTTGGTGGTTAAGAAAAGCTTAATTAGATCAATGATGCTTGGTACTCTCTTTTAAACTGAAATATCAAATTAAACCATTGTACTCAGTCCTATAAAGTGAGAGAATTACCAAGCATGCATTCACCTCAAGTATTTAAAAAGTAATATAGAAGCTCCTTCCCCAGACGGAAGTTATTGGATTAGTAAACTATTAAGACTATGTTCATGCAAAAGTAACAGCCTAATTTGTTTAGATATTTGTGTATATGTTATAAAAATAGTAAAAAAAAAAAAAGATAGAATGCAAGAATCAAAGTGAGAACAAACAGTATTGAAGTGAATCTTGCAGCAAATTAAAATTAGTTGCGAATTTGAAATTGTTTATGATTATTATTAATATTAGACATTCAAATACCAATGTGGAGGCTTGGAAATTTTCAATATTTGATTTTCATTAATAAATTTACTGTTTCTATATTACATTTAATTTTTAAGATTTATAATATTTTTTCCGCAAAATAAACATGAAGATTTAAGGTTTCCATGCTAAAATTCACGATAAATCTCTCACTGTTCGCGTCAAAACTTGTAATTAACTGCTTTAAGACTTCAAAGAGAAATTTTTAGGAATTTAAGATCAAAAAAATTTTATTTTTCAAAACAATATATATAATTTAGCGCTAAAAGTTAATAGAAACAAATGTTTATAAAAAAGTTGAATTTCTGAAAAACTGCCAATTACATGCAAAAATAATGACTCTTCAGTTTTATTTTGACTTGATAGTATCAAATAAGCTTTAACCAGACACATTTATACGTTTTAAACCATTTTAAAGTCGAAAAAATGCAAAAAAATTCGCAAGAAACTGCAAGATATGACAAAGAACGCTGCCAGAATAACTCAACTTCTGCTGCCTCTAAAAAAGTAATGTGCAACTATTTTCGTGGGAACATTGTATTTTCTGACCTATTATGCTTCTAGGTTCCTGAAAAACAAATTTTTTCTCTTAGTTACCGGGTATTGTAAACGAAACTCGATTTCTAAGTATCTTTCAGCGTTCAGCCCGCGGTCTATTTTTCTATCAGTTTTTAACACCCCTTTTTTTTCGTTATACACTGCGATGCAAAAGTTTAGACAAAATGCAAATATGTGAATAAAAAGAAAACTATTCAATGAAATGCTTTCAAATTTCTACTGCAGGTACACAATATGGTCCCAAATACGTGTCTGGAGTTCTTATAACTATAACTGGAATCAAATTTTGGATATTACAAAAGATATTTTTTTACATTGTTGCAAAAGTTTAGACAATAGTCAGATTTTATGCAAATATCCCTTGAAATGTGATTGGTGGAGGAAATGCGGGACTGTATTATTCATTTATAAAGTGCAGATTGCTGAATAAATAATCAAAATCTCAAAAGCTCTTTAGTTCTCGTGCAAAGAAGATGAGAAAGTTTGGAAGCCGAAATTTGAAAATGAACCTACTTTATTAATTTTTTGTCTTTTAAATCGGCTCTAGTATGGTAGTACATTGTTTTTTACTTTGTGGAGAAAAAATTCAGACATGCGTATCGATCAAAAAGTCCAAGAAAAATTATATTTCTTAAGGATGAAGGAATTGAAAAAACGGCTCAGACTGACGATTCGCCCCTTAATCCTACAAAACTTCAACTTGGGTCAAAAACAGCACATGACAGAATAAGTAGATGAACAACTGAATCGGAATGCATGAGAAAAACAAAGAATTGTGCCTGAGCCTTTCAGACAGAGTGTCCCAAATAAGCCAGATTTTAATGGTAAAAGCAGCACAGCATATGATCATTGGATCTTTCTCAAGTCCCGCGAAAAGAATTATAACCCATCTAGGCCATCCCAATTTTAATAATTTTTATCAAAGAAAGTACCATTCATTTTTTAGTCACGATGATACATATGCTGCTTTTCACATTGAAATCTGGCTTATTTGGGACACTCTGTCCGAAAAGGCTCAGGCACAATTCTTTGTTTTTTTATGCATTCAGATTCAGTTGTTCATCTACTTATGCTGTCACATGCTGTTTTTGACCCAAGTGTAAGTTTTGTAGGATTAAGGGGCGAATCGTCAATCTGAGCCGTTTTTTCAATTCCTTCATCCTTAAGAAATATAATTTTTCTTGGACTTTTTGATCGATACACATGTCTGAATTTGCTCTCCACAAAGTAAAAAACAATGTACTACCATACTAGAGCCGATTTAAAAGACAAAAAATTAATAAAGTAGGTTCATTTTCAAATTTCGGCTTCCAAACTTTCTCATCTTCTTTACACGAGAACTAAAGAGCTTTTGAGATTTTGATTATTTATTCAGCAATCTGCACTTTATAAATGAATAATACAGTCTCGCATTTCCTCCACCAATCACATTTCAAGGGATATTTGCATAAAATCTGACTATTGTCTAAACTTTTGCAACAATGTAAAAACATGTCTTTTGTAATACCCAAAATTTGATTCCAGTTATAGTTATAAGAACTCCAGACACGTATTTGGGACCATATTGTGTACCAGCAGTAGAAATTTGAAAGTATTTCGTTGAATAGTTTTCTTTTTATTCACATATTTGCATTTTGTCTAAACTTTTGCATCGCAGTGTATTTATCTATAATTTACTAAATCCTTTCCGTTGTTTTCACATTTGTTATTACTTATTCACCGAATTTATTCATGGAAATAAAGGAAATAATGAGTTTAAGCGAATGAGGACACATTTTTAAAACATTAGAACACAAATTAAAAACATGCAATGATATGGAAGCATATACTTACACATTTATGTTAGACTCAGATGCGGGTTTAGATTTATGTCATTTCTTTCTTTTAAATGTGTATACATAATCGTAGTAAATTTTTTACCTCATGTGAATTACTCCTTTGTCCTGTTTTTTCTTTTTCTTCTTTATCTTTGCTTTTAATTTCAAAGCACAGTGAGTGAGTCCCTTATAAAATTAGGGTATAAAAATTACTCATACTGAACTTTCTCAAAATAAAGTTAAGAAAATATATTGCAATTTTAAAACAGCTGTGTCCTTTCGAAATTTAGTGAAAATACTTTACTGAGAGAGCCAACGAGAAAAAAGCAAATCAATGAATTTTATTTGTTCAAATCAAATATGAGCTGCTTTTTATCAAGTTATAAAATTAATTTATTGAATACAACTTCATTCGTTTTTCTTCTCTTTTTGTTTTCATTCTTTTAGTTCATTGTTCATCTAATCCAAATCAAAGTATTCTAATCAATGCATTTTGTTTTAGGAAGATTGATAATTTAACTCACTCTGTTTCACTCTTTTTATTTTGCGTCTAATACAATCCAGGATTTTACAAAATTTTCTGACTAAAATATAAATTGTTTTTTTTCCTGTTCCGCAAGTATCACACATAGAAAATAATAATCATTATTTTTTTTAATTGTAAATATGAATCAGGATTCCTTAAAGTTTTCTGATTAGCACAATGATATATTTTTATTGTGGACAATGATTTCCCGTAAAAAACTTCACTCTTGATTTTTTTCCTTTAACCAAATCAGGACTTCTCAAAGTGTTCGGTCAAATGCATTTTTTTTAATGAAGATTAGCGACTTGTCTCTTACTGATTTACGCTTTTTATTTTAAATCTAATCCAATACAAGATTCTTCAAACCTAAGTGCCACAATTTCTTTTTATAATGTGAGCAGTCATTTCACTTAAAATGCTTCACTTTGTTTTTTGCCTTTATCTAAATCAGTTTCTCAAAGTATTCTGAATAACACGTGAAATTCCCATTGTTATACCTCAGTATTTTAGCCTGCATTCCTTTACTTTTTTTTTATCCTACATAAAACTCTATTTTGCAGAGTTTTCTGATCAAAACACAAGTTTTCTTACAGTTTTCTACTCATGGATCACTGATTTAGATGAAGGCCAAAAACAAAGTGAAACATTTTAAGTGAAATCCGTATCCATTATTAAAAAAAAATCATTACTGTTTCAGTAAACACATTTGGTACTAAAGTTATTCATCGTTACTTTTAAAAACTTTCAACAAACGTCACATTTTATAAAGCTTGTTTTACCTTACTTTTTTGAGTTTTGTGCTATTCGTTATTAAACAACAGTGATAAAAGTAATTGTTTGCTACTTGGTTCGACTGTGGTTGCAAAAAGCTTTTAAAATGCAACGATAAACGTTTCCTATGTTAGCTAAATTAATGAACTATTCTACCAAGTTCTATTTTAAATATGAGTTTGAATTTATGTATAATTGGAAATAGCGCATTACTCTTTTTCTCTTTAATTTCATTACAAGACAAAGCTTAGATAATGATCACCCTGCTCCATGTTTTGCATTTTTCCTTTTTCCTTTTTGTTTTAACTCATTGTATCTGTGAAACTCAAAAGTGCTAACAAAAAAGTCAACCGCTCATATATGCAGACTTCAGGTGCAAAACTCATAAAGATGATAATGATTAAGCTACTCCATATTCAACGTATTAGAGCAGGCATCAATAAAAATTTATTTTACTATTTAAAGTTACCCTGAATGGCTATGTTACCGTTTATTTTTCTGTCCCATTTTATGGTCCATTAGATTTTGATCTCACTTTTGCCTTTTCCGTTTGACAAAATAAACTACACTTTTTTAAACTACATCCACATGCTCGTCTAGAACTAAACTAGCCCTTTTTCGTGCATTTCAACATCAATTCTCTTTGAGTGGTTATCAATTTCCTGCCTTCAAGCTCTTAATCATCTTCTTTCAGTAAGTTCCAGTTTTTATTATTTTTTGAACCGAAATAGTTTGAATTCAAGCACTTTTTTTCAAACTGTAAGTGGGCAAAATTAGAAGAAACAAAATTTACAAATAAATTACAACAAAAGAGTTTCCCAAAATATAATTTGCTGTTTAAATAACATTAAAAAATACATGGAATAAAGTTAGAGCTATGTATATACAATGCTATACGAAACAGTTAAATCAAATTTTTAAATGAGTTTATTTTCATAAATTGTTCTAAAATATTTTCCAAAAAGCATTAAAACTTAAAAATGTATTCATATTTGCTTCTACATTTTAATCTTTGTCAAAAATTAATTGTAACAAATTTCAAAATTTAGAGTGAAATTAAAGATTCATAGTAAAAGTCATTTATGTCCAAAATAGAATTGTACGCAGATTTTTCGCACTTTAAATTTACATTATTTTGATTCAGTATATCAATGTCCAACTTTCGTCAAAACCGAGTCTACAAGAAACGGCGTTATTTTTTTCATATTTCTTGAAACAAAAAGCTAAACACATGTTTATGAAATTTACAACTTACGCAATTTTTCAGGCAGAAAAATAATTTATATTGCAGTTGTTTCTTCAGGGAATAAAGGTTTGAATTTCCCTCGTAGACGTCAATGTTGATACTTTTGAGTTATTCAAAAAATGTCCTTAGTTAGACTAATCTGAAATTTTTTTTATGAATCGTTTTTCATCAGAATTCTTTTCTACGAAGTTTGTTCTAAGCAAATTTGTCTTTTAGTTTAGGATTTAAATATGCCTTACACTTATGGCACTTTATTTTTTAAACATATTTCGAATAATAAATGCAATGTGGAATGAGGTCTTGTTGTCTAGATCTTTCTAATTAAGAAAAGTTTCTTTGACTCCGACTATTCTTTCCAAAGTCATTGAGGGAAAAGTAAGGCAGATCAACGCACTGACCGACAGAAACAAAATTTTGCAAGATTTTTTTTTTTCAATATTTATGTATATGAAACAGATTAATTTATTTTTTAGCTTTTTCTTCCTTTCTAACGATATTTTTACAATAAATTAAGCCATCCCTCATGTATAAAGCAGTAAGTAACCACCCCTAAGCCAGGGCTAAGGCAGAAGCATGCAATACACCACCAGCTCGTTTATTCCATCCATGGACTGCAGTTTCGTTCTTATTATGCACTCATCAGCATGGAATAGGAATTAAACGAGCTGGAGGCAAAAAAAAAAAAAAAAAAAGTAAAAAAAGCTCCAGCTCGTTTAATTCCTATTTCATGCTGATGAGTGCATAATAAGCACGAAACTGCAAAACGAGCTGGTGGCGCATCCCTCATGTATTTCTTTCTTTTTTTTTTTTTACTTTAACGAGGAAGTAGGATGAAAATAGATTGCTTATCACTAAAGCAAAAGTAACACATCAAACTTCTTCAAAACTTGATGAAGTTATAATTTGGAGATATTCCGTCACTTTCTTACCAAACTTATTGATTCACTTGTTAAAGCCTTTTAAGCAACAAAATCAACATACAACTAAAACTGAAAAAGTGGATCATTTTGAATGAGAATTAACAGAATAAACGCCAATTTAGATAAAGCTCACAACAAATTGAGCACATAAAAATATAAATATAGCATGAATTTACAAATTTGTAATAGTATCACACATCATTTAGTTGAACCTAATTGGATCTTCAGGTTTCAAACCTCAGAAAACACTTAACGATGCAGATAATTATAAACTTTTTTTTCTCACATTTTCATGTCGATCTGTTCCTCAGATGTTTTACAGCGTTTATACTAAAATTAATAGTTTTTGAAATTAATAGTGGTTTTAGAGGAAAGTTCATCAGAAGCTTATTTTTACATTCCATGTACAATAAGCATAAACACATATTTGCTCAATTTCTTTAAATAAATAAATAAAAAGAAAATGCTGAAATCCAAAACAGAATGAATTAAATATCTCAATTAAAAAAGTGAGAGAATGGATGTTTCTGACTGCACCCCAGACTTTACACAATTGTTTTCTGTGCTTTCACCACACCTTATTATATTTTCTTCCATTTTCGTATTTTTGCTACTTTTCATGCATGAAAAAGCTTAAATACGTACGCAAGCAAAATAGCTTGTAGGATGAATATACATATAAACTTACATTTAAAGAAAATTTTCACTACCCAGCCACTCAGGTTAGAAGTAATAGCAATTTGTTATTTTATTCCACTTTCCTTATGGAAGTAGTTGTTTAAAAGATATTTTGTGGAAAGGCCACTCTTAAAGCATTATTCGCATATTCGAATTTCAACTAGACTGAAAATTAATTTTTTAGATAAAAGTTTTATAAAACTCGATACTCGCATTTTTTGTGGTTTTTTTGTGTTTACTCATTGTTGAATTGATGAAGATAAATAGCTTTAAACAATAGCTTTAAAACTGTTTTTTATTAAAATAATTTTCAGTCTTTTGCTTTCTTCACACCTATTGTTGATTTTATTCATAAGTTAGTACAAAGAAATTTTGAGATTTTTTTTTCCAGCCTTGAAGAATTTTCAAGCCTTTTTCAAGACATTTAAAATTTTGCAACCGTACTTTAAGTACGGTAGCAAAATTTTCAATGTCTTTGCACCAGAGTGCATTTAAATGCTTTATCAAAATTGTTTGTGCTCATAAATCCAATTTTAATTGCAAAACTAATTTTTAAATTTATGTCTGTAATTATATCTTACATGTGTATATTTTTTCGATTAAAAGAAACAAACATAATTACCATTTCCGAAACATCATTTCTCCTGCTCTTGCATATAAAATGCAAAATGATCCAAGTACAGAAAAATTCAAAAATGAGCTTTAATAACCACATTTTCTTCCTTAAAGCTACTTCTTAGAAAACGGGAGATTAATAATCTAGAGCCACCTGATTCGCTTCTTAGTTTCTGGAACAAAACGGGGATCCGGGGCGTTCTGGTGCAAGTCCAACACCGCTTGAAATTAAAATTCCTGAGAAACACTTAATGTGGAAAGAGGCTTTCAATTCAAATCACATCAGTGGCTTTTTTGTCTTGTGCCTCGGCGAGCCCGCGCTGTTGTTGGCAAAGCTTAACACTCTTTACCACATACTAGAGGTTACGGTGATTGAACAAAGGCGATCTTGAGAGTGCTCCAGATGAATCATCGAGGGCGATTATCCCCAAATCCATCTCAAAGTCACCGTGGTTGATGAATTCTTCCTTGATGGGGCCTGGTCTAGGCTGCGGTCTCGCAGGATATCATTTGTTTGTTGAAGCTCTGAATATAAAGACACACATCCAAGATGCTCCAATACAGGACCGATGTAAGTTTTTTCTTGTCTTTGCTGATGAAGTGGCTGACGAAGTACTTGTGAGAGCTTGTAGAAAGAAGGATTAGCAAACATTTGGCTCCTCGCAAGCTGAGATTGCTCAAGAAGCTGGGAGTCAGCAATTTCTTTCATACTCATAAATCTTTATTCATTTCTCTCATCGCTAATGAGTGCGCTGATATTTGAGTCTTTTCTTTCGTGTAGTTCCTATTCAACATTTCCCCCTAAATGAGTTTTTGTAGTGTTCAAAACCTGAAAGCTTTGGTTAATGTGTCTTGTGTAATCAAGTGAATAAACATACCTTGTAATTTTGCTATAAAATAGTCAGGTGTATTTTTGACAAACGGGAAAAATTCTGTATGGGAGATTGACCCAGCAGATTTTCTTCGTGAAAATAATTAACAAAATATTAGGGATTCCAACATGTTATCATAGAGAAAGGCATAACACGATAGATAATTATTTTCAAAAGTAGGCATTTTGGGTTAACGGAACACGGGCTGACATTGCGGTTTTTTTTTTCTCATGTCTTTCAGGTTTTCCTTTTTTATGGAGGAATAGCGAAGGGACATTTTAAAGAAACATTTAGATGAAATGAATCCGATGAGTAAAAACTATAAATTGGAAATGTATGGTGTTTTTTTTAGAAAGTGTCATATTTTGATTATCTTGACAAATGTGATGATTTGGGAAAATGAATTACCATTTAAAAAAAAAGAGAGAAAATAAGACAGTAAAGAAAAACATAAATATCATGATCGAAACAATTTTTCAGTATGAGGTAAAAAACTGGAGAACGAATGAAATTGAATTAAAGATATTTTTTCGTTTTCGCAAACAAATGGTTAGCTTCTTCTACAGAAGAATCTGTGATCATGAAAATCATTTTCTAAAATTTCTTATCCTCTTTTTTAACATGGCTTTACGATTGCTAAGTTTTATTTGTATAAATTTGCGCTTACTATTTTTGTCTTAAGATCTTATTCTTTGCAATACCTCCTACTAATAGTATCTAAAAATCAAGAGCCCCTCCTGCCAACCCCTAGATACGTCACTGATTCGATAGAGAAAAAAATATGTGAGCTGATGAAAGAAAAAACATCGGGAAAATATTTCTGATGCTTGAAATTGATGCTTTTTCGAAGTTTCAGAGGTATAGTCGGCGTAGAATAAGTTATTAGTTTCAACTCTAGAAAAGTAAATACTTAATACGTATTACACTATATATTTTAAAGGAATTATGCCAGGATTTAAAGTATTTAGTGTTTTAATTATTTTTTCATTACAAAATAGAAAAACGACAAAAAAAAAAGTTATTTTTTCATAAAAATTACAGTATCAAACTCGCGACCAAGAGAAAGAAGAAAGAACAAAATGTTCATCTTTATAAATGCGTTTTGTTCTCAAAGAATAGGAAATTTCATTTCCATAGGCACCTTAAATAAGATAAACAGTTGGCATGGTTTCCCCTTGTCTCGTTTTCAAAGAATCTTAAGTTTGTTATCTGAAAGAGGTGTAGTAATTAGGGTGGAAAAAGAATCAATGTTTGCATTCTAACGGATATAAAAAGATTTCTTTCCTTTGTGTTTGTTTCCACAAAAGAACCGACAATCTTAATGAATTTATATACTTTATAAAACTCTAAAAATGCCCTTATGAGTAAGTTTTAATTTGATTCAGTTGCCGGTTAACATTGATGTTAGCTTAAATTAGTCGGAATTATGAAATAGTTAACCAAAAATGTTTTATTTGGTAGACAAAGTATCATGGCTAAGAGCATCTTAAAAACAAATTTCAAGCTTGCAAGTAAAAAATTAAAAGAGTAATGACGTGTCCAATTTTCCAGACATATATTTTAAAATTAATATTTCAGCAAAAAAAAAAAAAAAAATATGAAACATCACACGAACTTGATCGTAGAATATTTTTTAAGCAATAACAAAACATAATGTAAACATTTGAAATGATAAATAGAAGATTGTATACTTTTTAAAAAATCAGAAAGAAAGTTCGCCTTTGCGATGGGAATCTATAGTTGTAAAAACGAGTCAAATCCAATCTTCCAATCCATATTTTTGAATGATGCTAATTCCAAAACGAGAAATTTTCACACAAGAATGTCAAGAGTAAACCACAAAAAAATCAATTAATTTAATCAATTATTAAATGATTAGAGAAAGCAGCTATACAAAGCTTATGTCCGGTATACCGAATACTAAGTCTAAAAGGGTTAAATACAGTGAACTCTCATTTATGCGCCGGCCCAAGGGACCAACAGAAAAAGGCACATAAGTGGGAGAGACGTATAAGTGAACAAGCCTACTTAAAGTACTAAAACGCAACATAGGTACTAATGAGAGAATGATGAAGAATGTTTCTATAAACAATGGGCATATTACTACGGTTAGCCAATTACTGTAACGCAACTACAATGATATAAAGAAAAAACAGTAATTGTGGAATACCTAATTACAAACTGTTCTCTTTAAAACGATCCATAACAGGTAATTGTCCCTCTCCAAACTCTAGTCCATGTGGAAAAAATGCCTTCCGTGAGCAATAAAGACGAAAGATTAAAGAGGAAAGTGAAGAAAAATGCTCATTTTTTAAAGAACAAAAATATTTTTTAACATTTTACAGAAAATTCGGCGCATAAGTGAAATATTTATCTTTAGAGCGACGCATAAACGAATGATACTATCATTATTTTGCTATGGAATGTGCTAGGACCCTTTAAAATCGTCGTGTAAAGTAAAAAAGGCGCATAAATGAGGCGGTGCATAAGTGAGAGTTCACTGTAATATTGCCTTTTTGCTGATAATGTTACTAAAGTTTTAAAGCATCCAAACTATTACTCTTTTAACCAACTATACCTGAAAGGCACCGCTTGCTCGGCCATTTTATCCAGATACTGCAGTTTTATCCTCATTTGGAATCATCGTTCTGGCTTAGACAGTAACCGAGCTGGAGGTGGAAATCCTCTTATGGAAGCTAAGAGTGCCGAGCAAACTGGTAGCTAAAGTAAAAAAAGCACACCAGCGCAACCGCAGCAATGGTACGTTTCAACTGTTAAATTGAAGGCTTGGGTTTTCAATAGTAAGTTACCGCCTCCTAAGCCAAGGCTAAGGCAGAACTACATGAAATGCACTTCCAGCTTGGCCATGGCGGTGCAGGCTGCAAGCAATGCGTACTGATTTGAAAAAGGAAGAATGTGTAAGGAATTTAACAGCATTATAAAAAAATCATACTTATAATACGAATTAATAATCAATTATGTTTAGGTTACATTATGTGATCTGAAATAGATGTCACACGTGTATGAATTGTGAGTGAAATAAACCCAAGTAGCACAATTCTTTTTTTGAAGGTTGTAAAATGGTTATTAACGTTGTAACAACCGCTTAAAAACGTTTATAAAACGTTTAAAGGTTATTTGTGCTACCTGGGAAAAATAGAATATCATTTGTTTACAACGTCAGTATACTGCATTCTACAACCATGCAAATTGTACGAGGGGTCATGGTGCATATTGCGGCAATGAGCTTTTTTGACGGAAGGGGGGAAAGAAAGGGGGGGGGTGATTTTTTAGGGTGCACCCATGTAATGGCAAAGCGATGTAGAATTAAGCTTCTCACTGCACTTTCTTCGATTTTACAATTATAGGGGTCCTAATAGATGGATCGGGCTTACTGTCTCGAAATTTCTAAATAGGACCCTAGGTATAAGTCAAAACGTTGCGTTTCATATCTCAGTAAATATTGATCGTAACACCATGAATTTTTTTTTTCAGTTGGTATCATTTTTCAATGGAGATAACTTCACTAAATATAGTTAGATTTGTTTTTTTTTTTAGCTAATTTTCTTTTTCGTTTCAAACTTTCTTTTTCTTAACTTTGCACCTTATTTTTATCATTTTTGTGATTGGAACTATGCATCCAGAATTATCTGCTGCGAAAATAGATGTCTTGTACACGCCGTATTTGCACGCGGAAGCCTCACTTTAGTTTCATTTAATGCTACTTTAGTCTTCACAGAGTTGGGAGAGAGATATTTTAAGATTAAATAATTAAATAAAAGTTTTTTATTTCTAATGGTACCACTTTAAAAACCTAATAGTAAAAAAGAGGAAATAAAATGAAGAAAATATTCTATAGTTTTAAAACTAAAATTATTTAATATTTTTGACTGCATTTATCATTTGCGTCTCTAAAAATACGTTAAAAACGAAAGATATGATATGAAATGTCACTTGATGATAGTTCGGTATTACGCAGGAAAGCTGAACATCATTGAGTATTAATACTGAATGATAAATGACCACCAAACTGCATAAAATAATGTGTGTCTGTTCTTAGTCTAGCTAAACCTCCAAGAAGCAGACTTGTAATCCGATTCTGGTCTCCTATATCCTCTCATCTAAATCTCATTGCCATTAAACAGGAAGATTTAGTACAAGATAAATGAGTCGAGCAGTTAGACAAGCAATAAAGGAAATGGATAAATAAAGGCAAGATAGAAAGAAATAGAATTTGTGTAAAAAATGACTATAGAAATGAGCTAGGATTTAATATAAACTTTGAACTGCTATGTGATGCTATTGCTAAAGAGGTACGAAATGTTGTCTATTAAAATAATTCATTTACTTATACATGTAATACATGTATTATGTACTTGTATATACACTATACACTTCTAGGTATTTGCAAATAACAGGGTTCTCCTATTTTACTTACTTAGATTATATATCAGTGGCGTACGCAGACGAATCATTTCAGAGGCGGCTGAGCTGAGAGGGCTGGGCGGGCATCTCATGAAATGTAGCTAAGAAAAGTAAATTTTTCGAGTTTCTGATATCGATGCTAATTTCAGATGACAAATGTACATCATTATTTTTTTCAGCATTATAATTATTCTTGCCGTCGAGAAGTAAAGAATTTTGATAAAAACAGGAAAAGACAAATTAAAATTTAAAACGTTCTCTTAAAGTAGGTGTTCCCCAACAAGTGCATGCAATATTTCCGCAAATTTGTGATTTAACAACATTAATTTTGTGATTTGTTTTACTATTGTTCCTAATGTTATGTTTACATTATATGTGTTGAGCAGAATCAGGTGAATGGACAAGCATTAATCGGTGTTTCTGAAACAAGTTTTCAATAAAAATGAGAAAAATTGAATTATAAGATAGTCATGAACGTGACAAACAGTAAAACGGACATGACAAAATAATAATAATAATAATAATAATAATAATAATAATAATAATAATAATAATAATAATAATAATAATAATGAAAGAATTTACTTTTTTTTTCTTTCTTTCTTTGAATTTTGTCCTACAATTACATTTCCCCCTCTACAGAATAATTTTCTCATGTCGCGATTTCAGAAAAAAGAAAAAAAAAAGGTAATATCTAAAATGTTTTAAATTCTTTTTCGATAATTTCGCAGGGGGTTGCCGCCCTATAATCCCACCCCCTGAATACGTCACTGTTATATATATATATATATATATATATATATATATATATATATATATATATATATATATATATATATATATATATATATATACATACATACATACATACATACATACATACATACAGAGAGAGGAGAGAGAGAGAGATTTATGATAAAGTACTAACTTTTAAAATTAAAAGAGGCAACTAATCGACGGAGTGCAACACTTTCTGAAAAAGTTTTGCTTTAAATGCATAAAACCCTGAAATTAAGATTTGAAAAACAAGCATTTGCAAATGTTAAAAAATAGCTTAAGTACAAAAAGTCAAAGAATGCAGTATCTTGAAGTTCCTTTCCTACCTGCGTCAAAATAATATAATATACAGTCAAACCTGTCCATCTCGAATTTCACGGGATAGAAGAAAAATTCCAGATGCAGAGGTTTTGAGACACAAAGGTTGTGATAAAAGTTACAAAAATAAGCAATTGGAACAAAGTCAAACACTCAATAGGTTGTTTTGCATTGATATTGCTGAATATTTTACTGTGTGATTTGTTGTGAATACACCTTTTACTAATTTTCATGATTATACCGATATCAAGTTTATACATACCATTAAGTACGAAAATTGTCTTTCAATGATTGTGCAAAAGATGATTTTCGTCTCTAATTTAAACCATTGATAAACGTATCTGGGTCATTATACAAAAAACCTGCGTTTTTGCGTTCAGGGTAGTTAAATTCAAAAATATTTTTTTGAAACAATTTTTTATGATTTATAGTAAAATATAAAACCTTTCCCAACATATTTGATAAAAATTAATAATATTTTATTTTTCCTAAAGTCATTTTTTCAATGAACGGAGGGATACTTGTATGCCTCCGTTACGTGTCACAACCTATTTCCTCCTATGTACTTATTCACTTTTTTGGTCAATAAAACATATATATATATCAAGTTTAATAGGTTAATTTGAATCATTAGATGTTTTTTCAATAGTTTATTAGAATTATTCTTCCAAACAAAACATTATATAGCCTTTATTATCGCTTGAGTCCATGTCACAGCCTTTCTAGTATCCTCCGTTACCGTATTAGTTGAGTATAAGTACTTCCTATAGACGGCAGTACTGAGAACTCAATACAGAGATTTAGGATAATTGCCAGCCATTTTCAACTCTGGGTCTTCATCGGAAAGTTAAAGCAACTTAGTGTGGAAGATATTCAGTGTTATATCCTCTGAAGTGAGATTGGTCCTTTACTTTTGTATCCTCCGTTCTTGGTTTTAAAGGGTAAGAATTGCTTATGTACTAATTTCTTTTCATTGTTGATATTGAGTCACGTTTTGTTAAGCAAATTTCATATACTAAGTTGTACTAACTCTAAATCAAGAAAATGTGCAAAGCAAAACATAAATATTTGTATCCTCCGTATATGAATCCTCCGTTACAGTATAGTCGTAATGGAGGATACACAATTAGTAACGGTGAATACAACTTATGGAAAAAATTAAATTTTAATACAGATATGTAAATTAAAATCCGTCCAAATCATGTTCCTCATCATCATGCAAGTTAAAAAGGTTTTATATATTTATTTTACATATATTTGACAAAATTGTGTTAAGGTAGTAACTTTTAGGTTTTTGTTTTATTCAATGTCATTTAAAATATAACTTTAATAAGAAAATAAATAACAAAGGGAGTTCGAATATTCAATGCATGTATTCAGTTTTTTCCACTCTCTAGCGTAATGGCTAGGGAAAAGAAAGTAATTGAAAGTGCAAAAGAAAGAATGAGAAAATACAGAGATAGAATTAAACAAAATCCTCGAAAGTATGATGAAATGAAAAAAAAAAAAAAAAACCAGCCAGATGGAAAAAAGCTTGTAAATGAAAATAAAATATAGACAGCTACTAGTAAAATGACAGCACGAAAGAGAAGGGCATTACAAAATCAGTGGAGAAGACATATCGCGCAAAAATGAAACAGAGAAAGCTATTGCAAGAAAATTTACAAAATCAAGCATTAAGTCTAAATGTACAGAATTCTAATGAAAAAATAAACAACACAAAATAATCGGAAGATAAGAGTTTAAATGTACAGAATTCTAATGAAGAAACAAACAATACAAAATAATCAGAAGATGAGAGAAAGAGTAATGGACCGTAAAAGAGAAAAAAAAAATCGTACGGAACTCAAAAATAAAATAACCTGCCTTGAAATGAAATTAGCTGAAATGACCAGAAATACCTTAAGAGAATTAAAACCTTATACCTGAACAAAAACTGAAAATTTTTCCTTAGATATTTTTCCAGATAATGTGAAATGCAAGTTCAAAAATTCAGGTCCAGGCACCAATTCAAATCCAACTGCAGATGTTGAAGACGAAGAAAATAGAAATAATGTAAACAGTGCAAACGTTGGACAAAATGATTTCGTGATAGTTAAACTTTCTGGAAAGAGAAGCTTTAAATTTTTTGTGGCTTGCATACTATCACAAGAGTGTCCTGATGAATATAATGTAAAGTTAATGCGAAAATACTCCAGGACATTTTTGTTTTCCCTAAAAAAGATAATACATCAAAAATATATCTTAGGGATATTATTAAAGTTTTACAGCAACCAATAATGAACAAAAAAGAAAAAAAAGAAACAGTATGGGTTCAGATAAAGTTTAAATATGTTTAATTTAAAATAAAAATAGTCAATTATTGAAAAAAATGCGTCTTTGCTTTGTTATATTGTACAATAAGTCATTTGTAATGAACAATTAATGTAATTAATTTAGTCTATGAAAGTTCAATGTACGCATTTATAAAAAGCTAAAATTATAAAATGACTTCATAAAAGTGTATTCTCCGTAACATGCGTGTATCCTCCGTTCAGGTTCAAAATTTTAACTACAAAAAAATGAAATATAATCAATAAAGTATGTGACCAACTATATAAGAGTAAATAAATGCTTAATAGGAACACTATTAAGTCATTTAAAAGAAAATTGAAGAAATTTTTTTTTGAAAATTCCAACTTCAAAAACGTAGGTTTTTTGTATAATGACCCATCTGGCGATGAAAGTCAAAAATGAGAGTCGTCAAAATTCGAGATATAGAGGTTTTCGAGAAACTTCATTCGAGATAAACACGGAAGAAAACAACGAATTTATGTTGCAACTGCAGGGAAATGGGAAACTTTCGACATAAAGAGGTTTTCGAGATAGGCAGGTTCGAAATAAACAGGTTTGACTGTATAGGTACAAACACATCTTAACATGATTTCGAATCCAAAATTCATTTTACTTAACGAAAGTGTTTTTAATTGAAAAATAATTCATTCAAAATAATGCGGATAGAAAACATTAAAATAAATAAAACAAAATTAAAAGTTGAGACAATAGAAAAATAAAACAAAGAAATACGAAGCTACTCTTTAAATTAATCCTACACACACTTGATCAACTGCTTCATACAATTTTGTTAGAATATTAAATATTTTCTTACCAAGTATGGACCGAAAATTAATTGGCGAAACATAATGCCGGTGCATCACTCTCGTCCCCGTCCCCTCGCCCTCTCATTATTGTGAAAATGTCTTGATTATGCCTGTGCTAGGCACTATATTTAACCTAGTACTATGTTAAACCTAGCAATATGTAGGTCTGACCAACATTTTTGCATTTGAAAACCTAAATCATAACTCATAAAAGAAATTAATCACGGAACTTGCCATAAAATATGCGAAACTTAGTCGACAAAATTAAAAGAACTTCTAAACGTACATCTGGAGGAAAAGAACTTACTTTCTGATTGCAATTAAGTTAAAGAAAATTATTCTTGGTAATGACATTATCTTAACTTCATAGTGAAAGCTGTGTTTATCAAGGGTTCTTTTATGCTTCAACCTATGCTTCTAAAAATTTCTCAATCTGTTAGTAATCATAAATCGTCTAAGATCTTATTTTATTATATATATATATTTATTTCTTTTTCTTTTTACTCGAAATGCTTCGGCTTTAGCAGTACCTTCTCCGTAGTTAGAACAATGTTGATTTTCTAGCATATTTATACATTAATCATCTTTTTTTTAAATATGTAGGTAGACAGAAATTAGTGTGTGAGATTTTTTCAAAGAGGCTCTATTAATTGCTTCTCAGTCTGTACATCAGACAGGCACTTTTTTTTTAATTTTAATAAAGGTAGCATTGCTTACCTGTTAGATTACTTACCTTTCGCCTTACACTACTAAATTCATTTATAATATTTCTTTAATAAGAAGAATATGATACGAATTCTCTATATTTTCACTTTCAATTTCAGCAATTTTTATTTCTGACAGTGTTCCTTTTTAGCAGAGTTCACAGATTATCTTAATGAAATAATTACTTATTAAAAAAACAACAAAAAAGGCAGAAATTACTTCTGAATTGTAATTAGTATCACCTAATTGTGTATATTTAACGCAATGCTGTTCTTCCAAGCGGTTTAAGATTGAATATTATATGCGCTTGTTTTTCTCCAACCTCCCTCGAACTACCAAATGTTGAACATTGTTTATCTAAGGAAAATCAATATCAATCATTTTCTTTTTTCCAGCTGGTCAGACATATTTGTGCAACCGAAACCAAATTAAAAAAGAAAAACCACGAAAAATACTGGCACGTGCGATAAAAAACACCTCCACTTTCATCCCCGATTTTAAGAATGTTTGTTAGTGTAAGAACGGATTTGCGCTTTCAATCGCATCGTTCTCTATAGAAAGAATCCCTCCCTCAAGCTTGGCGCAATGTAGTAGCTGGGGGGATTTGGCGTCCACGCTGACCAAGAGGATTTGGAGCGGTCAGTTGCGATTGTCACCTACAGCCGAGCTCTAATACCTTTCGAATGTTTGGGGTGACTGTAGAACTGATTTCACGCTTTGCCAACTACAATGTAGCCCTGCTTGACCCTATTTGTTGCCAGCTTTTGTCGGGGCTTGTCAACAGGCTCGGCGTCTGCTACAGATGGCTTTGTTGACCATGGAGGAAAAGGTGGGGAAAAAGATTGGAGCTGGCCGGACAATAGGACCTCCGGAAGCTGATTTGGTGCCGAAATAAAGGAATGACCCGTGAGATGACCACCTATTGACTCAGAGTTAGCTCAACGTTTCCTTTCAGTCGACAAAGAATTATTTTGTTTTGTTACGTCCTCGCCGAATGGGTTCTAATCTTTAGAAGACACTGGAACTCGTTATCACATTCAAGATGAAATATTGTCCTTTAATATCCAGGGGAATACAATTTCAGTTTTGGGATACTTAGAAGATAGCTGATAACTTTTATGGATAGATTACTCATAATTTCTGAAAAATGTATATCTACGCTATGTGCACGCAATAAATACTGTTGAGCTGACCTTGCAATAATTCACACATGCAATAAATACTGTTGAACATTCCCACCACTTATCAATTGGAATTATTTTTATTTTTCTTTTCTTGATGAGAATTGTCTTTAAGACAAGTGCATGACCACTTTTCTTATGAGCAATTAATTAAAAGATTTTGTAAACTATTTTCTCATTTATTTAAAAATTAGTACTGCACATGCACATAATTTATAATTGAAGCACAAAACGGAAAGTACAAACATTTCTGCTATTGATAAGAATACTCTCAAACAAACATTAATTTTCGTCATTCATGTAGCCCACAGTCCAACCTTTTGACTGCTTTGGCAACACTAATAGTAACCAACAACAGGTACAAGTACAAAATAACAGCACATTATGTTTACACATATTTCAGGTATAATCAAATGCAAGATTTTACCCTTTCTTTTTTCAGCTGATACATAAAAAAGTTGGTCAAAAGAAATACTTAATATATTTAATTACCTACATTACTAAATGTGCTTACTAAATGTGCAGTAAATCTAGGTTGTGAGATGGCTTTTAAAACTAATGTAAATGATTGATATTAATGCCATACTGACAGTGAGCAGATTTAGCTTATGAAGAAATGTTTACATGTGATCATGATTAATGAAAAATACTTAGGGGAAAATGTCAACCATTGCTAAATATTTATTTTTACTGTAATAATAAATGAGTGTACTCAAAAAAATTACGTAAAGTAACAAGCTATGGTTCAGTAATGAAAATCTATGAGGGAATCTTGCGGTATAGAAACATAATAATATATTTTGTTTTTCGAACAATAAAAAATTGAATAAAAAATAAAAAAAAAAAAAAGAAAAGAAAAAAATGAGTGAACAGTCACGATTTTTCATTGGTTGTTTTTATATAAAAGGAAGGTAAAATAGGAGTGGAAGTGAAAGTTTTAAACCTTAAATATTAATGCAAAAAATATTTAAGATTCTCCTCTTTGTTTCTTTCACTTTTTCTTCAATTGACCTGTGGTGGCCTGCGAATACTTATGGGGGGGAGGGGGGCGCACAGTAACACCCATGAAGCCAAAGCACGTTCATCATGAACACTATTTCAAGGAAAGACATGCTATTAGGTAAAACGAATTCAATTGACTATCATTATTTTCCTTACGAGCCTGAAGGAAGAGTTATTATTAATGAAAATAATAATAATAAATAATTCCAAACCTTACCTTGGAAAATTATTTTTCCCCCTTTTTTCTATTCATAAAAAACATGAAGTTTGTTGAGAACTTAACTTTTAAAATTTAACTTTATGAAAATTCGATAGATGGCGATAGGTGTCTCATCGATTTATTTTTGATTTTCTGATATCCCACAAGCTCCAATAAACTCTAGGACGGCGCGCGGCGACCGTATCAAATATTTCCCGGCGCTCTCCTACAAAATGAAGTTTGTTAAAGCATTTCTGCGCAATTAATGAACTGGATGCTATTTTAATTTTACACAATTGACAAGAAATGCACCCTTTATATTTTCTGTTAACATTTTCAAAACTATACACACATAGTTAAATACTAAATGTAGTTACGAATAAAAATTCCCTCCACGGTGACTTCAAAGATCTTTGCGTCTGGGGATGTCTATTCGCTGCCCCCTCCCAACCCCACATTGTTTTAACGATGCATGCTTTTTCTTCCAGCAAAAATATGAAATAATGTCTTCTCAGAGAAATGACAATCTTTTAAGAGGTAATTTCGTTTTCAGTTTCACTTTTATTCCATTTTTCATTTAAAAAGTATTTAAAAATTTTTACCGGTTTATTGTTTCATCGTTTTCTTTGGAAATGAGGGTCAAAAGACGTCTGAATGTGCACGCAAGAAAAATTTTTATTATCGTGCAAACTGGGGTGTCACCCTCAAGAGCAAGGGCACCTCTCAAATACCATCCTTGCCGAGAACCCATACCCATAAAATAAAAAAAACCTACCCTGAACCCCCCCTCCCTCCCACTAATAATTTCGGTAGCGCTGTCTGCGCTATGATAGCACTAGCTGGGAACCTTGAGTTAAGGGCTTAGAAAATTAACTGGTTTAGAAAATGAAATTCTGCATGAACAGTTATGTAGGTAAATTTTTTGCAGATTATGTTTAGAGGAGGGGGATTTTCTTTTTTTTTTTTTTTTTGAAATTCAAATGCTGAAATTGCGACTTTAAGTCATCTTTAGTAATGTTAGGGGCCGGCAGTTTTAAGAAGTTGTAGCTCTAAAAGCGCAATTTTGGCAGGGGTAGGAATTCTTTAAGCTCTCCACTGGGTATCTTTCGGAATTTAAGCTCTAAAAACGAAAATTAAGACGAATTTTAGTAAGATTAGCCAGAACTGGGAGGAGATGGGCACTCCAACAGAATTTTTTTTTATCTTGCAGCTTTAAAAGGGCAGCTTTAGACGATCTTTTGTAGTTTTTATAGGTGAAAGGTTCATTAGCCCTCCGAAGGTAAATTTTAGAAATTTATGTTTCAGGAATAAATTTCCGGGTTCGGTACTGCTATTGAAGAAATGGATTAACGGCTCTTCCTCAGAATTTGTTTGACATTGACACCAAAAAACGAAAGTTTAAACAGCATCTAATAATGGAGGAGGGGGCGTCCTTTTGGAAGTTTTTCGAAATTGAAGTCCTAAATATACATAAACAAAAAAAAAAAAAAAAAAATAGGTCGCACAGAGATGCACAGAAATTCATATTTTCTATCTGGAAAAGGTTGAAATGATTTGTCTATTCAGCACACAAACTCCAAAATTCGAGAATTTATATTGACAAAATACTTCCTTAGAAACAGAAGAAAGTAAAATTGGTTTACGAAATATAATTAAGATTTTATACAATCAAGTTGTTTGCTTCCAACAGTGGAGTCCAACATTAATGAAAGCTTGATAAAAATCATCTAATGGCTAGTTGAAAGAATTGTCATTTTAAAAATGATAGAAAACATTGGAATAAAGTTAAATAAAAAATTCTGCATAAGCTCTAACTGGATTGTAAAGAAAGTATATAATTATTTCTTAGTCAAGGGCTAAAACATATGCTTTTGGAAAACTTAAAGGACTGGTTCTGATTGATTTCCTCAAATGAATCCAAAAAAGGTGCAGAATAGTTTGGTCAGAATCCTTTGAAAAAAGAGAGAGGTTAAAAAATATGTATTTTGTTTTATACATTTTGGCCCTTTCATTTTCATCACTGTCATGCTTATTCATCTTAGGGAATGGTGCTAGTTCCAGAAGAAATCAAGGCAAATTGAAATGAAATCAAAGAGTCCGAATATTTTTTTAGAAAAGACACTGTGACAGCATCCCATCTCAGAGGTGGTCCCTTCAAAAAAAAAAAAAAAAAACAGACGCGGCTACTAAATTATAGAACGAATATTCCAAAAGTGTATATTCCATGCATCTTACAATTTCTTGTTGAATAAATTTAAATTTTTCTTTTTAACAAATTTTAATGTTAAAATGAAATTTCAAAAAAAAAAAAAAAAAAAGGGGGGATTCCCCCCTCCCAATGTTTCATGGCGCAGCTTGCGCTATATCTCCTCCCCCCCCCCCCGTGGTGTACAGTGCATAACAACGTGATTTTTAACGTCGAAACAACCATATTTTGCCATCTAATTTTTTTTTAGGTTTTGTAAATGTATATCATCAGCCTACCTTAGCCATTATCATATGCAATGACACAAAAACTGTGCAATTGCAAATCTATAGCACTTTCTTCGATTGTATCGTTCAAGGGCCCCAACGGATGAGCCTTTTCTCCTCCACGCCCCACCACTTAGCATAAAGCCTTCCCAGGTAGCACAAAAAACGTTTAAACGTTTTATAAACGTTTTTAATCCGTTGTCACAAAGTTAATAACCATTTTACAACCTTTAAGAAACGAAGTGTGCTACTTGGGTTAGGTTCCATCATCCGGTGGTCCGCGTAGCGGGCCCCCGCATGACCGGGCGTGAGCCAACGGATGAGTCTTTTCTTCTCCATGCCCCACCTATTAGCATAAAGCCTTAGGTTCCATCACCCGGGGGTCCGCGGAGCGGGCCCCCGCGTGACAGGGCGCTGGAGGCTCTAACGGATGAGTCTGACCTTCTATCCAAAATCAATCAATCAATCAGTCCCAATCATATAAATCAATCTTTGCCAATTCTTCAAAGAAAACTTCAGACTTGGCCAATTGATATTTAACGTTTACATCTTAGCTGGAGTGTTAGGAGTTTTTTCATTCAGTTGTTGCCTAAAAATGCCAGGTTAAACTTTAGGACAATAATACTTCATTGATCAATTCAAACTATCTTCATTTGTTCAACAGGTATATATGTGAAATCCCTCATGCTCCGTGTCACTTCTTATTCATTCTGTTATTTCTAAAAAATCACTATTTCAAAAACTAACTTAAGTTCACAAATCGCAAAAACGTAGTAAAACTTTGAAACATCAAAAGAAACGTAAGAGACCAGAAAAAGTGAAGATTTCCCAGAGAGTCACTTAAAATGGAGGGTGTTGCGGAAAATGTTAATAGAAACAGGTAGCAGTAAGGTAAGTTGAAGAAAAAGATGTTAAAATTTTATTCTGGGGCTCAAGTACCTTTCAAAGTATTTGAAATCCTCTATTAAGTAATTTGACAGAAGTGGTTCCCAAAAAGAGTTTGAACGTTATTTCCATCAATGGAAAGGCATTTGTTGAAAATCAAGCGGTTTCTCTGGCAGTGGCATTGGTGAAAAAAAAAGGTGGTATGTGTGTATGTAGAGGAGGTGTTTTAACTTTAAAACTAAAATAATACAGGGGAGGACAAATGATTGACCGGATTTTAAAAAATCATATTTTCGGAAATAGGGGAGTGGGGGCAAAAGTGAAATAGTTATAAGATAATTACTTGTTTCAAAGAGGAAAACATTCGGAATTTGTTCTGAAACGCATTGTACCTAAAGAAAAAATAATCAATTTTGTAATACAACATCCGTTGAAAGATTATTTTTCACTTTTGGCAATTATTTTGTACCTTAAGGTGAAAAATTTTCCCCTTACAAAACTACGGTTGAAAGTCAAACATTCAACAACAACAAAAGAAAGCATTTTCTATTTCATGACTTAAAATAATTTTCATCAAATAAATGAAAATAAGCAAATAAAAGAGTTTTTCACGAAAACAGAACAGAATAAATAAATAAATGAATCGAAGAGTTAATTAATGTGTGAGAAAAAATACATGAATGAATAAAATAAAGAATGAATAAGAAAATATACGAATGAAGGAAAAAATAAGTGAATTAAGAGCAAGAATCTGAGAGAGTGTCACGCCTAGAATTATGAGGTGATTCATGACCTCTCAGATTTTCTCCCAAAAATTACCAAATGTTTATTATCTTATTGAAAGACCAAATCCAGAATGTTTTGCTCTAAAGTTGAGTTGTTTAGTTTTTATGGACCCTTAAAGATGCAGGTGCGGCATCAAAAATTAAGCGGATTTTCAAGACATGGAAGTTGCCGTGAACCAAAACTCTTACCAGGAACTGCTTAACTCCAATTTTCTTTTTATATATAGAATATAGAAGTTGAAACTTTACAAAATGAATGTTAAATTTGCGGTAAGTTGTTGCCGTAAGGTCAGTGTAGGCCCTCAAAACAAGGTATTTTTGACGTTTTCTAGCGTTTTTGAGGTCCAAAAACAGCTTGTACATTTCAGTTGGCACGGCAAAAGTAGTGTCGTTTGAAAGACCAGTGTAAGCACTTTAAAATTTTGTATAAATAACTGAGGAAAGTTCAACGTGCTTTTAGTTGCGTAAGGCCGAAATATGAAAAATGTCATATTTTACCGATATTCAAACGGTCATAACTTCCTCTGCCAACAACATATTGAAATATTTTTTTTGTCAATGTCATACTCTATTCTTTGTCTTAACAGAACAGTTGAGTCCTTTGAGGCGAAATGTAAAAATTTTTTTTACAAAAAATTTATTTTTTCCTGTACATTTTTTGCAAAAAAATTTTTTACATTTCGCCTCAAAGGACTCAACTGTTCTGTTAAGACAAAGAATAGAGTATGACATTGACAAAAAAAATATTTCAATATGTTGTTGGCAGAGGAAGTTATGACCATTTAAATATCGGTAAAATATGACATTTTTCATATTTCGGCCTTACGTAACTAAAAGCACGTTGAACTTTCCTTGGTTATTCATACATTATTTTAAAGTGCTTACACTGGTCTTTCAAACGACACTACGTTTGCCGTGCCAACTGAAATGTACAAGCTGTTTTTGGACCTCAAAAACGCTACAAAACGTCAAAAATGCCTTGTTTTGAGGGCCTTCACTGACCTTACGGCAACAACTTACCACAAATTTAACATTCATTTTGTAAAGTTTCAACCTTCTATATTCTATATACAAAAAGAAAATTGGAGTTAAACAGTTCCTGGTAAGAGTTTTGGTTCACGGCAACTTCCATGTCTTGAAAATCCGCTTAATTTTTGATGCCGCACCTTCATCTTTAGGGGTCCATAAAAACTAAACAACTCAACTTTAGAGCAAAACATTCTGGATTTGGTCTTTCAATAAGATAATAAACATTTGGTAATTTTTGGGAGAAAATCTGAGAGGTCATGAATCACAGGCGTGACACTCTCTCAGATTCTTGCTCTTAAAAACTAAAAGAATGTAAATGAATTTATAAATGAGGAAATATTTATGTGATTTCATTAATGAATGAATAAGTAAACTAAATAAGCTATTTCACCTTGCTCCATCCACTTTGCCTCGCGTTTACCTGACGAATTGCGTTGAATATTAAAAATAAAAACACGCCTAATATGAGCTAATTAAGTATTGCATTGGACATTAGTATATCTTACTTAATACTTAAAATGATAACTACAGTAATTTCATCATTTTTTAATAACATAAGAAATATTTTTGATAAATCATGAATATTATAGCATGTGTATCAAATTTGAAAATGACTTGTATTATTTTTTTCGTTAATCTTTAGAGCTGTTTTTTTTTTTTTTTTTTTTTTTTTGACTAGAATTAACTATATGTTAAGGAACTTAACTAAAATATTACTAGATAGGTGTCGCTGCAAACTGGGAAAATATTTTACCATTTCATTTTGCCCCACATTTTACAATTAGTGATACATGAATGTGAAGGAAAATGTATTTTTTTTTCTTCCAGCTACAAATGTTCGATGGGTAAGCGTTTATTGTTTCCCGACAAACGTTTAATCTACTGTTCCTTCCACACACCAGGATATTTTTTGGGGGGGGGGGGGTAAGTAAAAACACTGTTGATCAGCCCCCAATGCCGAAAACACAAAAAATTCAGGAATGTGTTAGTACAGCATTACAAACAATCGACAGTGATGCTCTAAATTTGCATAATGAACTGGATTACACATTAGATGCTGTCAACAAAAGGCAACATTTTGTATTACGTGCTCACAAGTTGTGCACATTTGCGTGATTGAACTTTATTGAAAAAATAACTTGGTTTATTTCCTTTTAAAATTTGTAGCACACATTATAAAGAGTGCAATGCTTTCGAAAGTATTTTTCTTTTTTGAAATCGGGTTCATATCTTGTTCTCTCTATGTATTAATAGAAGTAGGGCACAAAATAGTATACATTTTGTGAACTTGTTACCAGACATATTTTTAAGGACTAGAGCTAGAGTATTTCACGCAGTGAAACGCCTCAAAAATTTTGCTAAGCGTATTTTCACCCTTGGAATTAAATTCAAATGTTCATTATAGTAAAACAAATATAAAAGAAAAAAAAAGCAATATCAATTTTTAAGATATTACATTTGAAGGTATTTTTCTTTAAGTAAAATGTGAAATACTCATTCTGAAGGTTAAAAGTAAAAACAGTACACAGCTTCTCTTTCTCTTCTATACTTCATCTCAGAGCCGTAACTAGACCTTAGTTTCGGGAAGGGTCTTACCAAATTTATTTCTCGTGAAATCTATAAAGTCAATAAAATTTGATTTCATGCTTTATGTTCTGTTGATTTTTGTTTCAATAAATGTTAAAAGGGTATTAACATGAAAAATGTTTTTTAAAAAAATGACTTATTTTTTCAATGAAGACAAAAAAAAAAAAAAAACTGGACAGATGAGTTTACTCATATACACGCATTCGAATTAGTACTTTTGAAGTTTCTGTCTTACGACAATTATAAGATGTGTTAAATATAGAGTTTGGTGCTTATAAATTTGAAGAATTTTGGTGCTTTTTAGTGGCATTAAAAATTCGAAGGGAAACGTATATTGTTTAGAAATGATGTTTGTAATTCCTATAATAAAAATAAATACTGCAAAAAAACACTTTATTTGTAAAATTATTCAGTAATGATAATTTCATTTTTCAAATGCAGTTTTTAAGTAAATATGAGAATTAAAATAAAATAGCAATATTTTTTTCAGTGAGAAACTCTGAAAAGCATTTTTGTAATAGTTTTAAAAATTTCGGAGGGGTTTTGAACCCTAAAAACCCACTCCTTAAATACGGCACTGCTTCATCGTATCCTTTAACAACTTTTTTATGGAATTAGCCACTTTCAGATTCACCACTGTTTTCATATATTTTACGCCTCTAAAATGAATTTCCCTCTTTGATAGTTTTCAGAGGAGTATTTTCAAGCCTTGAAAAGAAAGCTTAGGCATATTTCTGATTGTAACCGAATTTTTTTTCTGAAATATTTTCAACTTTAGTAAGTTCCTGTTGATTCTTAATATAATTATAATTTTGAGTTTTTCTGTAAACTAGTGTCATTTGTTATCTAACTAAACTGGGAATATAGTCAAAAAAATTTCAATTTCTATAGTTTCATTTAAAAACATACTTTATCTAAAAAATATAACCCAGCAAAAAAAGTTGTATTTTAGCAAAACAATTTGTTTTCAAGTTTGCCTTTAGACGTTTATTTATGGAGGGGAGCAAAGTCACTGATCAGACAATATTTCTTTAATTAGTCTCAAATATTTGAATTTTCACCACATTAAACTGCAATGTAATTCCTAAAAAATGTAGAACACGATTTTTCTTTCTTTTTCCCCCTTCTATTTCCTCTTCTTTTTTTTTCAACAATCATAATACTTCCTAGCAAATGAGCATGTGTTAACTGCTATTTTCTTTAACATTTATTTTCTCAGAAGTTACTCTTTTACGTTTAAGTTACTTTTTTTCAGATTTTAATATGATTTTATCAATTTTACAAGCATTGATTGCACGAAGAAAGTAAAAAAAACTTGCTAATGCATTACTTAATTTTGCAAATGTTTACGAACACCTTAGTATTATATAACTGAGGAAATACGGAATACGATACGGAAGTTTCAGTTTTTTTTTCTTAATTAGTTCATAACCAATAATTAATACGTACGATAATCGTTACATTATCTGCGATATTTTAGTATTTTTTGCATATACGTTGCTCCATTATCATTGCGTAGAATATATACGCTAAGGACGAATGAACTTGGTGTACTCCTTTTATTTTACTGCTTTTTTTTTCCTTTTTTTATTTTCTGCAAAAATTAAAAATTAGATTAACTTAGTAAATTTACAAATAAGCTTGAATTATTAATGATTTGACAATAACCAAATCGTGATGGTAACTTTCTAAGTTAGTAAAGAATACAACGATAATGATAAAGGTGATGATAATAATAATAATAATAATAATAATAATAATAATATATTTTAGCTTTCTGAATAAGTTAATAACAATAATTTAATAGCATTATTAATTATAATGTTCAATACATAAATTGTTCTAAGAATCATTTAAATTGAAAAGTAATTAAATTTTTAAAGAATACTTCAACGCTAACACTAGCTGCCAATTAACTCATTTATTACACCAAGAAAACATCGTCTCCGCTTTCAAAAATAAGTAACAATGATTTCTGAACAATTAAAGCATAAAGAATCGGTTATTGAGCTTCATCTTTGTTAATAACCAACAATTGAATAATAGCAGTAGCTCAATTGTCGCAGCTAAATTAGCTAAAAATTCGATTTTAAACAATTTGAAGCGATCTTATGCGTCATTAAGTGGCATACGCGCAATTAAAGCAATTAACATTCTTTTGTTCCCGTTTTTCACTAAATCTTTTCTTGAAAACACAATGGAACTAACGGAAACCGGATATTAAAAAAAATCGACCAAGATTCAGGCGCAGGAAACACAATAGGAAATCCGCTTCTTGAGATTTAATTAGCTGTAAAGATTTGTTCTTGTCTTGTTGAGACAAAACAATAATTGTTGCGTTGTTATCGATTGCTTAAAATCATATTGCGAAAACACTTGATAAATCACTTGAAGATTATTTGTTTAAACGGTCATTGAGGAACCGTGCTCTTTTATAGTTCATTTAATGTAGAATTGCCGGAATGTTTCAACGATTTGTGCGTTTTTGCTGAAATATTTAGCTTTCGTCTTCTAAGGTTCCATTAAGTTAAATGTTGAGTTAGAAACGTGCTTTAAAGTTTTGGATACTTTTGCTGAAATATTTATTTTGCATTTTCTTTAAAGAGCTTCCTTTCTGATTATTGAAGCATCAACACATTTCTAATTTTCTAGTAATTGTTTTTGAAGATACATTTAGTTTTTCGTCTGATACAAGTGAATAATTTTAACATGCAATGTAAGTGATGCTTGGAGGGACGTCATAAACTGGAACAGTCAAAATGACTTTTGAATCTAGCAAACAACTACAAGAGCACTTTTTTGCTATGTGTTCCGAATATTTCTCTTTCATCAAATAGCGTTTGTGATATTATCCACCACACAATGGGCGTTTGTTTATCCTTAATAAATTGTGTTTTATACAGGAGTGCGGTGTCGGAAGGAAAATCTCCCACTCTGATTCCTTTATTTTTAAAGACCGAGACTTCTTAACCTCAAAATCAATTTGACTCCGACTTCACAATTATTGTCTGTTCTTCTTAGGTAAAGCGCATGCGTCAGGTTTTCTCTGATCTTACCAAAATAGGGGTGTTAGGTAAGATAACAATAAGGGGAAGAATAATGAAAAGCATTTTGAGCCGTATCAAAAAGCATGCAACGATGCTAATTTCAAATACATAATTTAGTTGAATATGTCAAAAGGAAAAAGCAAATACAAGTTTTAAATCAGAAACTTCGGAAAGCTATCACCCACAACCCATCTACCCTTTTTTAAGTGGAACTGTTCGCGATTGCAAGGTGCGGTTTTCATGGACAGACAGCATTCGACGTAACTGCTGCGTACTTGACAATAACGGACTCCGAGTATTTTACACGAAATCAGTCTGATTCTGTCTTTGACTCCTTTAATTTTAAATCCTTTGATTCTTTTACCCTAAAATCAGTCCGAAATTGACTCTAGGACTCTTACTTTGATTTTCCTGGTCTGGTTTTTTATTTGATGCAGTATGGAATCGTATTTTCGAAAATGATATTAAGCTGGCCACTCAATAAAAAATTTCATTTTATTGTTTCTTTTTCGTTGCTTACAACTTTGTGGTTGAATACTTCCTTTGTATATTGAAATTACTGTCATCTTATTTAAAAGTTGCTTCAAATTATAGATTCATGAAAAGTATGAATTAAGGAAGTATACTTAAATATATTTAAGGAAGCATGCACGTATACAGGGACGTAACTAGGCCATTTTCGAACAGGGGCAGGATTTCGCTTCGGCGCCCCCCTCCCCCTCCTCATTAAAATAAAATAAAATATTTGTCAAAAAAAAATAAAGCCAACGTGTGGACCGTCATATAAGTGCATAATCAACGTATATTACATTGAAAATGAACAAAAAACACAACTAAATAAATACAATACTTTCTCAAAGCCAAAGGCACACGTTTTCCCTCTTCACACCCCTGAATATCGGGCCAGACCGACCACCGACGCACATTGGTTTTAGTGCTCAATTTTCTCATACATTTTCTACTCAGATGGTATTTTTTTTTTTTTGAAAGTATGCTTATCAGTTAGTTTATAAGTTAAAATGTCAAGTTAATTGTAAAACTTCTCACGCATTTCAATGTGAGAATAGATTATAACTCATAAACTTTTTCCATACTGTAACGATTTCAAATGTGAAAAGATTAATAAAATGATATTGAAGTCTATGTGGACTGAACCAAAATGAATATATTAAAATTTTAGAAAATAGTATTTCATTATTCAATAAAAGGCTAAAAATGGAGAAACATTTTAAATGCATTTCTATTTAGTTTCAGCTTTTTACATCACTTACATTAAAAAACGAAAAAATTAGAACTTTATTTTTCGAGCTTTTTAGGCTGCAAAAGTTTTTACTATATCATCAAATGATAACTTAGACAATAATGGTAATATTAATAAAAACAATAATAAATACAAGCTGAGTAACCTTAAATACTTTCAAAACAAAAGCAGGTTTTTGAATTCAGAATTGAAAAATCGAGAATTGTGTAAAAGGAGAATTCTATCTCTATTCAGTTTATCTCAAGTTTTTCAGAAATTTTTATTTTGAAATTAAGAAAATAAAAGAAATGCTTCCACTTGTTTAAAAAAAAACATAAATTCACTAAATACCAAATGAGTAATTGTTTTCCTTTTCATATTGAATTATATACACTGGCGGAAAAAAAAATCCCAACACCAAGAAAGACTTGGGCTAGATAAACGAAATTTGGTAGGCATGTTTATACAACTGAAAGATGACATCGATTGAAATTTCGCGCTCCGAGCATAAGTGTGGCGCAGCTGGCGTCACTCAGAACATGCAAATAAGGCTTGTTTTAAAAGCGTGTTGTGAAGCTCGTGAGTATTATTTTTCCATGAAATTTGACGAATTACGTTCATGTTAGTCAGGAATGCCTTTAAGAAGACGAAGAAGCCGTTATCAACAGCTCACCGAGTTTAAACGAGGTCGTACAATTTGGCTACGAGAAGGTGGATTTTCATTTCGCCAATATTTCAGAAAGACTTGGGGTGGAATGTTTCCACCATGCATGATTATTGGAAGCTATGGTCAAGGGATGGTACTACCTAAAGAAGATCGAGTTCCGAGTTGCCACGTGGCACGACTGAGAAGGAAGATCGCCGAATCTTGCGTACGACTGTGGCGCATCGTACTGCATCTGCGGCTGACATTTGAGCTGCAGTTGGTACCGTCATGACCTAATTAACCATAAGAAACTGTTTACTTCAAGGACAGCTCCGAGACAGGCAGCCTGTAGCCGGTATTCTATTGACTGCAAAATATTGCCGTTTCCAACGGCAGTGGTGCCAAGACAGAGCTCACTGGAGGTTGAAGTGGAGATCTGTTGTAATTTTTGATAAAAACAGATTCTGCCTTAGTGCCAGTGGTGGCTGTATATTGGTCAGAAGGAGACCAGGAAACAGCCTGCATCCAAGCGGTCTACGGCCTAGACACACGGGATCCACATCTGGAGTCATGATCTCTGGAGCAATTTCCAACAACAGCAGGGGTACTCTTGTGGTTATCCCAAACTCACTGACTGAAAATTTGTCGTCAGTCTGGTAATTTAACCAGTAGTATAGACCTTCATGAGTAGCATTCAAGGGGAGTTTTCCAACAGGATAACGCTTGCCCTCACATCGCTGCTGTAACGCAATGTGCTCTACAGAGTGCTGACATGTTACCATGACCTGCAAAATCACCAGGTCTGTCTCCAATTGATAACGTATGGGATATCATTGGGCGGCACCTCGAGCATCATCTATAGTCAGCATCAATAACGGTCCTAATATTGACACAAGAAGTGCAACAAGCATGGCACTCCGTACCACAAAGTGACATTCCGCACCTGTATGACATAATGCATGCACGCTTTCAGGCTTGCTTTCAAAATTCTGGAGGTTACACCATCCATTAAATTAACATAATTTCACATTTGCAAAGTATTTTCTTGAGCTTAAATTAGCCAGTGATCTTGTACATTTAATCAATTAAACATGTCAACTAGACAATTGCATTACCCAAATTTCATTACTCTACAGTAATTTTTTCTTGGTGTTGGGATTTTTTTTTCCGCCAGTGTATTTAATATGTTCCTCCTTTCTAAAAGCGGGACATAGTTGATAAAACTTAGAAGGAGAAAAAAAAAACTCTTTCTGTTTTTGCATTTAACATTTTTCCCAACAGTTTTTTTATCGGCTGTAATAGCGCCCTCATCCATTTGGCGCCCCTCAAGTGGCTGCTTGTATTGCTTGCCCCTGGGACTGGTCCTGAGGGTGCCAAAATTAGATTGAGAGTGAGGTTTAAAATTTCTCATATGAGTTCAATTTCTAAAAAACTATAGAGCATTTTCTAAAAATGAGAGAGAGAGAACTTTGAAGTAAATATCTGAACGGAATCTTTGTACTGAATCTTCTTTTTTTTTTAGGGAGAGCTGGCTTTTAAAAATTGTCTTTTTTTTTAAATAATGAAAAGAAAATTATGCAGTTGGTTAGCAGTTCAGCGCCCCTAAAATCTGGCGCCCGGGGCACGAGCCCCGTCTGCCCCCCTCTAGTTACGTCCCTGCACGTATATGAGTACATGAACCAATTTCCTTAAGGCAAAAATAAAAATTAAAAATGTAAAAGAAAAGATAAGAAAATGTGTTTCCCAAAATTGTGATATGATAAAGCTTCTGTACTTATGGTACCGAAACCGGCAATACAATTCGTAGCTTTGTGATCAGTAGCTGAGTCTACTGTTTAGTTAGATGCTGTTCTGTGCAGAGAGTTTTTTTTTCACTTTTAGTACAGCTGTAAGTAGTAGAGATATGTACAGTTAGCTTTCGATTTGTAATAATGTAACATATAATGAAAAGAACGGTAATTTCACAATTAAAATTTAATTAAGAAATTACTTTTAAGAGGTCTACTTCAAATCCAAGATACAACTACCATGCTAGGGCAGTAATACGGGGTAGCTGAACTATAATTAAGTACTAACTGGATTTAGAGAAATTTTTACATTATGTATAGAAGAATGTATGCAGAATTTATTTTTTTCTAATCTTTTATTTTCAGTGACAAGGTTTTTTTTTCTAAAATTTTATAAAAGTTTCAAATTATAAAGGTTGAGAAAGATATAAACGTTGAAACGAAAAATATATCTATATTTTTAAATATTAAATTATGAAATTAAATACTGTGTATTACTGAAATTTTAGGTCGTTTATTAAAAATGATTGTTTGAATTATTGTTTATTTAAAAATGATGAAGTATTTATAGAAAACGAAACAATTTGTACAATAAATAAAATTAAAGGGAAAAAATACAGTGATTTCTCACTTATATGCCGCCTCTGTTATGCACCTTTTCCACTTATACGACGGTTTTGAATGATCTCAGCACATTCCATAGCAAAATAATGATAGTATCATTCTTTTAGGCATCGCTGTAAAGCAGGGGTCTCCAACCTTTTTTCCACGGGGGCCAAATTGAAAATTTTTGGAAGCAAGGCGGGCCAACGGTCCAAAAGTAATTCAGTTCCGATGTTTTTTTTTTTTTTTTTTTTTTTTTTGTAATATTACAGAAACTCGTAAAATTTAGAGAGCAGTTCAGAAAACAGAAATAAAAGTCATTTTTTCCCACAAAATGTATTTTGCTCTCCAAAAGGAGTTAAAAAAAAAAAAAGCCAAACGAGACTAAAAACTAAATCCTTGCAATGTACTACAATTTTATTAAATGAATTTTATGTATTAATGATGATAAGAAACTTAACAATAAATGAGGACAGAGCAAGTGCAACGCTTAGGACAATTTTTAATGAGAAGATTGCATTTGTTTGCCTCTTAAAATTTCAGTCCATTTAGGGTCAAACTTTGTAGTTCCGATCATTAAAGTTGACTTTAAATGTTGATTACGCGTTTTTTAATCAATTTACAAGTTGATTTCACACTTGTAGGTAGACCCAAAAAGAGAAAACATAACTCGAGCGTGATTTTTTATGCTCTTAAAGTCTTTTTCCGGGAGAGAACTGTAAAATGAAAGTAGATTACCTTCTTTTTGGCATTCTTGGAGAACAGTCTTGAGTGAGTCGTTGGTAGTAAGTTCGATGACTTCAAGTTGGATTTCAGCAGGCACTTTGTCTATATCGCAGTTAAAAGGGTTTTGAAAAATATGGATATCATCTGATGCACGGTCAAGGTGTTCAAAATGGCTCTTAAATTCTTCTCGTAGGTTAGACATGATATCCAAAACGTATTCCTTGGGAAAGGAAGCAGTACTTAATGCGCCTAAGTTTTTACACGTTTCAAAGTGATCAAAGTTCATCTAAATGCTTCTCGAAAAGCATGAGTTTTTGTCTGAAAGCTTTGACATGCCAGTATAAGTCACAAATTGAGGAGTTTTCCCCTTGCAGTTTTAAATTCAAAAAATTAATATGTGTGGTGAGATCAACAAGAAAAGCCAATTTCCAGACAAATACACTATCAGAAAGTTCAGGTACAGGATGCCGACGTTCAGTCATAAAAATACCAATCGCTTCTCGAAGTTCAAAAAACCGCTGCAATACTTTGCTTCTACTTAACCAGCGAACTTCACAATGGTAAGGAGCATCTGGATAAACGCTGTCAATTTCAGCAAGAAATTTTTTGAATTGACGATGTTTAAGAGAACTGGATCTAATAAAGTTAACTGTTTTGACAACTACATCCATTACTTCAGCTACATCCACGTGTTTCCCGCACAACGCTTGTTGATGGATAATACAGTGGAAAACCATGAGTTTAATTCCTCCAGCTGTTTTCACAGGTTTCCAACTACTCCAATTTTTGTGCCAGACATATTTTTTCCTCCATCTGTAGCTACACCTCTAAAGCCTTGAGACTAAAAAAATATCAATATACTCTTGGGTTAGCAAGTAAAACAGTAAAAAAATAGCCAAACCGCTTCCTGAAATTAGCAAAAAACAGCCAATATGTTCGCTGTACATTAAAAGGCTTTGCATTAAAGTTTGAATGGATTTTTATTTATTATTTGACGTATTCACTATGAGATCGTCACTGTTCTGATTAATTTAATTAAAAAAAAATATTTAAAAAAAAAAGGGGGGGGGATTGAAAAAACAGATTTTTACAGGCCGGAAAAAAAAATCTGCTCACGGGCCGGATCCGGCCAGCGGGCCGTAGGTTGGAGAACCCTGCTCTAAAGATAAATATTTCACTTAAATGCCGAATTTTTCCTAAAATGTAAAAAAAAAAAATAATAATTTATTTTCTTTCAAAAATAAGCATTTTTCTTCAGTTTTCTCTTTAATATTTCTCCTATATTACTCACGGAAGGAATTTTTTTCGCATGAACTAAAGTTCGGAGAGGGACAATTATCTATTATGCATTCTTTTAAAGGGGACAGTTTGTAATTAGGTATGCTACAATTTTTATTTTCTCTTTACAATGTATTTACGTTGCAGTAATTGCCAAACCGTAGTAATGTGTCCCTTTTCTATAGAAACATTCATATTCATTCTCTCATTAGAAACCATATTGCGTTTTAGTCCTAAATAGGCTTGTTCACTTATACGTCTCTCTCACTTATGCTCTTTTTTCTGTTGGTCCCTTGGGCCGGCGTATAAGTGAGAGTTCACTGTAAAAAGAAAATCTAAGGAAGAAAAGAACACCATTTTGAATTGCATGAAATTTTAGCAAGTCTAAGAAAGTTATTTTATATTTAGAGAAAATACAAGAAACTAATTACGTAAAAATTCTATGAAGAAAAAGTTTTCAAGCAAGTAGAGCATAATTCTTTTCTGACATTGATCAGTTAAAATTTTTGTAGAAGCAATGAAGAGTTATAAGACCATTTTTCAGCATTTATTTTTGATTTTTCTACTTCTTTTTTCAAATTTCAAAATGCTTTTTTTATTTAATAAACACGAAGTATCGTAGTTTCAAGAAACTAAATTAGTGTAGAAATGTATTTCACATTGAAGACAGCTTTTGAACATGAACAGGGAAACCCTCCTCTCCTGAGGGCAGACGAGAGGTTTTGTGAGCCTTTTTGGAAACTAGGGCCCTGGCCCTTAGGGGGGACCTGCTCTGATTCAGAGTAGTATAATTTTTATAAGATTTATGAGGGGTCCGGCGACCAAACTGACCAGGAGCCAGCAGTTGTTCTGAGTGTGCATGCCAAACACATACTCTAATTCTGTTTGCAGAGAAATACGAAATCACACAAACATAAAGCTGTTAAAATTTTAGAATAAAGTTGATTATTTCACGTTTCAAAAGTTTCTAAGCAGGGAAAAGATAATTCTTTTTATCTAAGTTATCAAAATTTTAAAAGGATGTCTTATTTATGGAGAAAATAAGAAAAGATATTTCGCTCGGAAATGAAAATTATTAATCTTATGAAAGATACATTTAGATTTTCTAGACTAGGTACACTGCTCGACATTGAAAATGCAACACCAAGAAGGAGTGGTCAGAAATTGATGAAATTTGGTAAGAAGACAGAGACATCATGGAACAATAAGTGATATTTATTTCAAAATAAATAAGCAAAATTTAGAGCGAGGACGGCGTCGGCTCAGTAAAAATAGGACCACCGTGGACAGCGATGCACGAAGAAACACGTCTAGGCATGGAGTCAATAAGCCTGCGGATGGTGTCCTGAGGGATGGCACTCCATTCCCTTTCAACCATTTGCCACAGTTCGTCCTCTGAACGAGGCAGTGACAGGTTCTGCAAACGGCGTCCAATCACGTCCCACACATGTTCGATTGGTGACAAGTCAGGAGAGTATGGTGGCCAGGAAAGCATCTGTACACCTCGTAGAGCATGTTGGCTGATTCGAGCACTGTGAGGCCGGGCGTTATCCTGTTGAAAAATTGCATTTGGCAGACCCTGAAGGTAGGGGATTGCCACCGGCCGCAGTACATTATCTACATATCGTTGGGCCGTCATAGTGCCCCGAATACGAACTAGAAGTGATACGGAATTGTATGCAATAGCGCCCCAAACCATTATGCCACGTTGTCGCGCTGTGGGGCGTTCCACAGTTACTGCCGGATTCGATCTTTCTCCACGTCGACGCCACACACGTATGCGATGACTATCGCTGGACAAACAGAAGCGGGATTCATCTGAGAACACTACGGTTTGCCATTCTGCCATCCACGTCGCTCTGGTCCGGCACCATTCCAAACGTTGGAGTCTGTGCTGTGAGGTCAATGGCAGTCTTCTTAGCGGGCGCCGTGATTGCAGGCCACGTGCAACCAGTCGACGGGAAATGGTTCTGGTCGACACAGGAACATCCAGGGTACCTTGCACGTGCTGCAGAGTCGACGTACAAGTGACTTGCGGGTCCGCCACAGCTTGTCGGTGAATCCGTCGATCCAAGCGGTCTGACGTCACTCTGGCTGCACCTGCACCCCTCAATGTGGCTACATTTCCTCTTTCCAACCATCTCCGACACAGCCGATGCACAGTGCTTGCATCCATGTGGGTATCAGCTGCAATTTGACGTATGGACCAACCTCCCCTTCTCAGTCCGATCACCATACCCCTTGTAAAGTCGTCTACATGCTGGAAGTGTCTTTGTTGAGAACGGCGTGGCATTTCCTCCTATCACACGTATCCTTCGAGACAAAAACCAAATTTCTCCGATAATTAGTCTGGCTGAAAAACCAACATGAACATAGCCCACTTTTCAACTTCATTCTCTTATATCTTACTTCACGTGCGTCGGAGAGCTGCGCATTTCATATCATTTGCATAACTCAGTGACGTGCGTCTACGGTAAAATTTGCATGAATTTCTGACCACTCCTTCTTGGTGTTGCATTTTCAATGTCGAGCAGTGTATTTAAGTAGCAAATAAAATAAATGATACCGTCAAAGTTTCACAAGTTGATGAAAAAAGAATATTGTCATTTGTGGGACTGTTCCTTGTGGAGAAGGTAAGAAAAAATAAGAAGGGATTCTGCTTGGAGATGAAAAAAATCTATTTTATTAAAGACGCAGTTAAGAGTCCTTAGAAAAAAGAAATGACATTATTTATTTTTCTTTATTTACTATGACTATTATTTTCAGTTTGAAACTAGACCAGACATTTATGCAGAAAAAATAATACATTTATAGCTTGCAGGTTAGGGAAAAAAGGGTATTGGTTAGGATCGTTATTTGTAAAAAAGGCAGGAAAAATTGTAAAGGGATTCAGGTCGGAGAGAAAAAGTATTGTTTTATGCAAAACCATTCAGAGTATCTCGAAAAAAAAAATTATATTTAAAAAATAAATACATGATACTTTTACTATTATCTCTTTTCTGTTTTAAAATAGACCAGGTATTCATGTAGCAAAGAAAATAAGCACTGTCGTTAAAACTTCCCTAGTTCGGGAAGAAAGGATATCATTATTTATGGAGAGGGTAAGAAACATTTTAAAGGGGTTCAGCTTGCAGATGAAACATGTTATTTTATGAAAAACACATTTAGAATCTCTAGAAAAAAGAAATAAGATTTTTATACTTTTCTTTATTATTATTATTATTTTCTTTTTCCAATTTCAAAATAGACCATGTATTTATCAGCATATAAAAAAGGGGGTAAAGCTTCCCAAGTTGGGGAAGAAAGGATATCATTTTACATTTCCCAAAATTCTCTTATCCTGAGTAAAAGATAATCAGCCCCCCCTCCTGGAGTCAAATATCGAAATAACTCCTGTAAATCCGGTGCTGTTTCTCTATCTGTTTTCCGGCGTCGGCTCATCTGTTTCACCTCTTCGGTCCTCCCCATCCCTTTCGCTCCATTACGCAATATCGGCTGTTCCCATAGCTATTCATCTCTCTCACAATAACGTTGACAATGTAAGGCCCTCCACTCTTCCCTCGGCTCTTCGAGAGGTCAGGGGAAATAATGGGCTCTTGGATCAGGAACGAGATGCTTAAAGAGTCTATGCTGGAACACTTGGGAATGGGGAAGAGCCGAAAGGCTTACATGACAAGGTGGCTTAAGGGTTGCGGTCGAGGAGGAAATGACATAATGCTTTGCTGTTGGTTCGGGGGGGGGGGGTGAATTTGGAGGAGGATGAGAAAGCATATTTCCGAGGAGGATATTTTTGTTTTGAAAAGTTTTCAGTTGCGAAAAATATAAAGTTGGGTCAGTCACGGTGAAAGAAAGCCAAATGTCAATGTTTCTACCTAAAACCCTTCCCTTTCTTTTTGGGTAAATTAAGACATAAAAAGTTCTGTATATAACTACATTCTCTAAGTATTGTTTTTAGTCAGAAAAATATCAAGTTGGGTCAGTCGCGGTAAAAAGAAGGAGAATTTCATTGTTTCTACGTCAAACCCTTTCCTTTCTTTTGAGTAAATTGACACATAAAATTGTGTGCGTTGCGTACATGACTACATTCTCTCAGAATAGTTTTCAGGAACGAGATTCTTAAAGAGTCTGTGCTGGAACACTTGAGAATGGGGAGCCGAAAGGCTTACATGGAGGAAATGACATAATGCTTTGCTCTTGGTTCGGGTGAATTTGGAGAAGGATGAGAATGCAGCTTTCCAAGAAGGATATTTTTGGTTTGGAAAAATTTCAGTAACGAAAAATATCTAGTTGGGTCAGTCATGATAGAAGGAAACTGAATTTCAATGTTTCTACCTTCAACCCTACCCTTCCTTTTAGATAAAGTGAGACATAAAATTTTGTGCATTACGTACATGATTATATTCTCTGAGAGTAGTTTCAGCAATACAAATACCATGTTGTGTCAGTCACAGTAAAATGAAACAGAATTTCAATGTTTCAACCTTAAACCTTTCCTTTTCCTTTGGATGAATTGAGACAAGAAATTTTTTGCATTACGTACATGAATACATTTTCTGAGAGTAGTTTTCAATAATAAAAATATCAACTTGGGTCCGTCGTGGTGAAAGGAAATAGAATTTCAATGTTTTTATCTTAAAATCTTCTCTTCCTTTTGGATAAAGTGAGACATAAAATGTTGTGAATTACGTAGATGGCTACATTAATCTGAAAGTAGTTTTCAGTTGCAAAAATATCAAGTTGGAATAGTCGCGGAAAAAGGAAACAGAATTTCAATGTTTCAACCTTAAACCCTTAATTTTCTTTTGGGTAAATTGAGAATTAAAATTTCTTGCATCGCGTGCATGACTACAATCTCTAAGAATAGTTTTCAGTAACAAAAATATCAAGTTTCTTCCAAGTCATTATAAAAATACTCGTAGATATGAATTCACAGTTTCTAAAAAGTCGGATCTTTAAATGCATCTCTAGATCTTGTAGTTTTTACACTGCAAAAAATGAACTGATGTTTTTACGGTAAAGTACTGGCAGCCGAGGTTCCAATTTAGAACTGTACAGCACAGTAATAAACTGTAAAACTAGAAATTTCAGTTTCTTACTGCAAAGTTAGAAAATTTACAGTTTATTGCCGTAAAATTTAGCTGTATTATACTGTAAAAACACCAGTATAATACTGGCAGCAAAGGTTCTAGTTTAAAACTGTAAAATGCACGGTAATAAACTGTTAAATTAGTAATTTTACAGTTTATTACTTTAAAATTAGCAATTTTACAGTTTATTACCTTAAAATTAGCAATTTTACAGTTTATTACTTAGCTGTAGAACACTATAAAAACAGCATTAATTTTTTGCAGTGTATAGAGTGGATTTTAAAATGTACTGAAAGAGATGAGCGCGAAGACTTCTAACGAATCAAGTAAAATGTATTCGTAAGATGAACTCTTGATTTTTAGCGGGTCAAATTTTTAAAATGTGGTTTTGTTGATGAACTCGTGGTTTCTGTCAAGTTTAATTCATAAAATGTAATGGGAGTGACACATGTTTGGTGCTGAGTAATATGAGCTACAGACAAATATATATTATGATTTTGACAAGCTGCTCGCAATTCACATTTTAAATTTATGTTCATAAAATATCATTCTTTATGAAATTGGTACTGTTATCAAATACTCACCATTTTGTGTTATGTATTATGATGCTTCTCTTCGATGAATACAGTATTAGTTTTTGATTGATTATTTTTAAGCATAAAAGTTCAAAGCAAATATAAATATATTCGTCCGTTTCAGATACATTTAGTAAAATTAGCACTAAATATAAATAACTTCTAAAAATATTAATGTGAATCAAAAAAGAAGAATGAAAAGGAAATTTTACAGTAAAATTTCCAGTCAATAAATTTTAAGTAATATTTTTACTTAAAATTTATTGACAAATATGAAAGTTAGAACATTGAAAAGCAAGCAATATTTTACGAAATTAAAATTGAATCTCCATAACAGCAGTAGAAAAGTAAGTAATTACTAACGTCATTCGTCTGCGAATGACATTATTTACTTGCCAAGTATATTAATTTAATCTAAAGACCAAAGATTAGAGCAACTAAATAATAAATTATGAGAAAACCTCAGTTACACATAACTCCTTTCATGTAGCAATTTGCTTTCCTTAAGACACTACTAGAGATTGTTTTCCATTACTTGCAGCAAAAATGAGTGCTTCGACATTGCTTTCAGAAATTGAACTCTGAACTACTGCCACTTACTATTTCCCGTTGCCAGCAGTTAAAATTAAAAAAAAATTCATGCCATTAAAAACAAGACGTAAAACTTTGCTCACACTTCGTTTGCTTAATGCTACACGCTTTCTTTCTGCAACTGAATTCAATCATATTGACTTCTATTAGTCACACTATACCCGATTCTACGAAATGTCTTCTAACTATTCCTGTGAACTACTGCCAATAATAACTACGTTGCCAATTATTCGGAAAAAATATATAAGTAATATTTTTCTGCTCATTCAATTGCAGCATCTGCATCACCCATTTCTTATCGTAGCTTAAAAATACTTCCTAAAAGCTGCCGAAACAAGTACTATCTTTAACAATAATCATAAAAATGTTCTTTTTCCTTCCTTTTATTTTAAGGGGTTACAGTACCTTAAAAATGACCAAAAGACCAAAAAAAAATTTTATTGCTTATTTCAAAAGTAAAAGTTATTTAAAACACTCAGAAAAAAACAGCATTGTTCTAGCTAAATTATTTAAAAAGTTATGAGTGACTTTAGGGCATACATGCTATGTGTTCTAATGGAAAAGCCAAACTTTAAAGTGCTTTTTCTCGGTGATCAGTTTTTAGTGTTTCTAGGTTACTAGAAATGCTAAGGAATTTTTTCTATTAAAGATATAACTTTAAAGCAATATTTTTTGCATTCAGGATAATATATTTAACAAAACTGTGCATTGATTAAGCGTTTTAAAAATTACAAAAAATTTTAGAGTTTGATAAACCTCAAAGAACAAAATTTTCTAAGATTTTTTTACATAAAAGGTCACAAAATATTTTCTAATCAAAATATAAGAAAATGAATGCACAGATTTGTTGAGGTTTTCCTTGTGATCATTTCGCAAAAAGAAATTTTGAAATTAGTGCAGAAACAAAAAAGCCTTAGGGTTTTAAAAAAACTGAAATTTTCTTACATTTTTCAAATTTTCAAAAAAAGTTTTCAAAATTTTTGATGTTTGAAAATAAATTATTGATTTTTAAACAAGTGCAGAAACAAATATTTCAAAGAATTAACTTTTTCACTTAAATTAAAGAAATTTGTTAGAAAGGTACTGTAACCCCTTAACTCATAAATAATCATCGTGATCAAAATATAGAGTCCAGTTCCAACAAAATACTAAATTAAAGAGCACTAGTAATCCTCTATAGTAAATTCAATACATTGTCTTTAAAAAATGTTATCTTAAGAAAAATAAAGAGTAAAGTTATATTATGTATTATCCTATTGTGAATAACTTATTTTTCAATGTTATATATTTTTCAACAATGTAGTGAAATGTTTTAAAACTATGAAAGACACAATTAGGAAATCACATTTTTATGTTTTAGCAAAATATTATTTCCAATAAATAAATTATTTAATCTTTCACCAATTATGAAATTAGCTCAATTAGTGCTAAAAATTTTATAAAAAAAAAGCGATAAATTGTAAGAACCCATTTGTTAGCATTAAGTGTTGAAAATAATAAGAAATCTTCTAAACACATAAATCATGACACATAAATGTATTTTCGTTTTTAAGCCAAATAGTACCGAGATAAACCATTAACGCTTTTCCTTGGATATCAAATACATCATTACTAGACGATGCTTTAAGCTTTAAATAAATAAAAAATATTTTTAGCTTTGAATTTCTGAATTAATCGATTCAATACATAAATGAATAAAAATAAAGAAATAAAACGAATAAGAAGATAAATTACAGCTCGGAAAAAAACAATGTATGCAAAATCCATTTCCATATTTTAACAAATTTTTATTGCAAACCCATAACAGTCCTTCATATATATATATTTGCTATTCGTATCGACTATCGACTAGTGTATGGTAATTTCAACGTGAAATTACAGTAATTTTAAAAATAATTATATCATTCTGAGTCCTACTAGTTTAATATGAAGCATATGAAATCGTTAAGAAACCATATTCTGCCCCTCACTACAAAAACCATGATGCGCAAAATAAATTTTCCCCTTTCAACAAAATACTGCCCCAACGAACCCTTCACCGAATATTGAAACATACATATTTATTCCTAGCACGCGCACTCTTTATTTCCAATAAGCATTTCAATTCCATCCTTCCAGCGGCGCATTTTTTCCCGCGACAGAATCTATTTGCGATTGTGTCCATCCTTTCACCACCCCTTCGAACAAGGATCATCATGGTGTCACTGTTTTCGATCATCACCGCCGTGAAGGTTCAAATCGGGATCTAGGATCATGCTTCACAGAAGTCACGGGATTACGGAGAAAAACAAGACAAATCAGAAAATCTTACAACCCTCCCTCCATCCTCATCTGCATTCGCATCCCCCGGATAACCTCACACACCCTTTCCAGAGAAAGGCTTATCCTTACTGTGTTCCTCTATTTCGGAATCGTCGCCTTGAAAAACTACCTTACCAGTCCCAAGTGTTGAAACTTATTGAAATATACGCGGCGCTATATTTATGTTCTGTACCAGTCTGCGATATGACACAGTCCAAGGAATTCTGATCACTTGTATATATTTCCCCATTTTGCTCTCACAACGCATCGCAAAGGAGCTGTTGTCAGATTTATAATGAAAAACAGAAATATGCTCTGCATTTGCTGCAGCGCGTCTGGCATTATTTTGTGACCGTATTTAAGAAAGATCGTAGGAAAAAGATGTTCCAATGCTTGGAATCACACGCTTGGAGGAAAAAGAGCGCTTGGTGAGAGGCTTATCATTTATAGCAAAACACTTTGGGATCGTTGAAAGAGGAGCGTTTCTGTTTGTTGATTTTATAGTTTCGGTTTGGATCTATGAGAAATATTGGAGAAGAAAATGAAACGAGCTCTCAGAGTGAAGTTCATACAACTTCAAAATATTTCCCTCTTCCTCCGACAATTCCAATATACTAGTAAAATGCCATTATGTAAAATTAGTCGCCTAAGCTGCATAATAAAAATTACCTTTTTATAGTTAAATTAATCATTCTTAAAGAAGGCAGTATCCCTTGTGTCTGAGTTATAAAAAAGGTAATAGGTGAGGAAATTACTGGTACAGTCTATTTGAATTGAAATTGTAAAATATGCAATTATTATCAATTGCATTAAGATGTAAAGAGATTCAGCTGACTTATTCCAATACACAAGGAAAATACTATTAGGTAAAATTAAGTTAGTAAGTTGCGCGATAAAAATTCCATTCTTTTTCTACTTAAACTAATCATTCTTTAAAAAAAAAAAAATCAGTATATCTGTGGGACTGTGCTGTAAAAAAGAGATGTGGGAGGAAATTATTGGTAGAATCTATTTCGCTTAAAAATTTAAAATATGCAATTATTATTATCAATTGCATTAAGATGCGAAGAGATTCATTTGACTATTCCAATACAAAAATAAAATGTTATTGTACAGTTAGGCTCTTGAGATGTGCTATAAACACTCCGTATCCTTGCGCATAAACTAATCATTTTTTTTTTAAAAGCGGCATGCTTTGAGAGCGGCAAACGTAAGAAACAGGATTTGGGAGGAAATTCCTTATTGAATTTAATTGGATAAAAATTATAAAATATGCAGTTATAATCAACAGAATTAAGGTGTAAAGAGACGCATTGACCATTCCAGTACAGAAGCAAAATGCTATTATGTAACATTAGACTTATACGTTGTGCGATAAACATTTCGTTTTCTTGTACACGAATTAATCATTTTTGAAGAAGGCAGTACATCTTGGGTGTGGTAAATATGTGGAAAAGGATGCGGGATGAAATTACCAGTTGAATCTAATCTAATTAGATTAAAATTATAAAACATGCAGTTTTAACCAATATAATGAAAGCGTAAAGAGATACACATCTAGCTTTCTAACACACTAGTAAAACGGTATTGTACAGTTAGACTTCTAAGACGTGCTTTAGTGCGACAAATATTCTGTTTTCTTTTGAATAAATTAATAATTCTTAAAGAAGGTAGCATACGCGTCTGGGATGGTAAATAAAATAAAGGGGATGCGAGTATAAATTATTGTCCGAATGTAATCATATGGAAATTGTAAATTATGCAATTTAATCAACAGTAATAACAACTTGTACAGAGATGTATTTCATCTATTGATGAGCTCGTGTTTTATAAATTAAGAATATTAAGATGAAATTAAGATTAAAAGGGAAAAAAAGAACAACGTAAATGAATCTCAAATTGTCAAGAAAGTGCTGCAAATAGTAATTTCTAGACGACAAGGGAACCCTTTTTTTCAATTTTGAAAGTATTAAACACGCACAAAAAGTAAGTTGTTAGTGAACTTTCTTCTCGTGTGTTGAGCACTGATGAAGTGGCTCCATTGCAGCTTTGTAACAGCTACTTGCTGTATCTTCCTGACAATTATTTACCTTGTTTTATCGTTTTCATCATATTTTAGCACGAAGCATTTTTGATCACGTTTCGTTTAAGAAATCAAGAATTTATTTTGCTTACATCATTCAAATTATTGAAACTGCCAAAAAAAAAAAACCTTTGTAATCTCCTTTCGAAATTGTGTGTGATTGAATGATTACATTTTCCACCAACTGCAACCATTGAAATGTTCCAAACTGACAAAAGTGTTTTTTGTAATTCAGTGTTTCTCAACATTTTAGTAAGTTCCACTTTGAGTATTTTGCTGGCCTTATCTATTAATCTTATTTATTAAATCACATACGTATTTATTTCTTTATTAATATATTTACTTTATTTTACTTATTAATTCACTTATTTCTTTATTCATTCGCATACTTTCTTATTCATTCTCTATTTTATATACTTGTATTTTTTCTCGTATATTAACTCATTTATTCATTTATTTATTTATTCGGTTCGTTTTACATTATAAATTCGTTTATTTTGTTCGTTTTACTTCGTTAATTCGTTAATTCGGTTATTTATTCATTCATTTGATGAAAATTATTTTAAATCATTAAATAGAAAATATTTCATTGCAGATTTTTTTTTTAATCATTTTGCCACCCGTGCGTTTTTTGAGGTAAAAATTGAAAAAAAAAAAAACTAATTATTGATTCAGAATTCAAATTTAATGCTTTCTTACCACAAAACTCGCAAAGTTTGTTGACATTACGAGTGCGTAGTGGCGTATAAAAAGTAAAATCAATAGTGGCACACGATTCAAGTGGTCGCTATTAATTTAAACTATAGACCAGTGAACGTAATATCATAAATGTTTTACTCGTACTGTAGTACTTAAGAATAAATCAGTTAAAAGTAAAATAGCGTAAAGCCTTCATTTTCTACATTGCTATCTTTTGTTTTCTTTATTTTTAGTTGTATCACTTTTGTTGCTGGGGTGCGATAGTTTGAATTATATCATAAGAACAATTACACAATATTGTTTCGTACATTAGATCAGTTTATTGCTCGTAGCCTGAAAATTACTTCAGCCGAAGCCCAGTAACTTATTGTTAAACCTTCTTCTTTTTGTTCCGATAAAGGTTGTCCCTTGTGAATAAAGCTGATTTGACTCGTCTAATGAGGATAGAACCAACGTAAACATCTCCCACTATAGGGGGATAGCGTCTGCTCCTCACAATGTTGGTCTTGCTTCGTACCAGCCCTCGTCCTAATTAAGAATACGACCCGAAATACTTGGTAGGGCAGAGGGCAGGATAAATGCAAGCCGATTTCGGTTAACGAGAGGTGCGGATTTTCTCTGACCATGCTTATAGATCCGAGGAAACACGTATGTAAACACTGAGGGCATGCAATTAAACCAAGTCTACTTTATGTAGTTAAAGCAATGCTAAAAAGTAACGAGAGACGTAGGATCATGGTAAAATGCCAGGTCATTTGCGGACATTTTTCTGTTAGTTGAAGTAAATTAAGAAACAAAAAGTTTGTTTTTTGTGAGATTGATGTGTAGATGAGAGCAGGTTATTATGGAAGACCATTTAAATGTTTAGAAATAGCTTGTTTTTGGATAGAAATTATCATTTAACCATGAGAACATACTATAACTAACTGTAACAAATGATTTCGGTTAACGAGATGTGCGGATTTTCGCTGACCTTGCTTATACATCCGAAGAAACACGTATGTAAACACTAAGGGTATGGAATTAAACCAAGTTGACTTTATGTAGTTAAGGCAATGCTAAAAAGTAACGAGGGACGTAGGATCATGATAGAATAGCATATCATTTGCGGAAATTTGTTCGTTAGTTGAAGTAAATTAAGAAAAAAAAAAACTTGTTTTTGGTAAGATTGATGTGCGGATAAGTGGAGTGTGTTATGGAAAACCATTTTAATTTCTGTAAATAACTGGTTTTTGGACAAAAATCATCAACTCACCACGAGAATATATTATATTGAACTGTAAATGAATCATCACTCGGAAAGGAAAAAATCTTAGCTATTTTTTTCGTCACTAAAAATAAATTAATAAATAAAAGTTAAGCATGGAGGTTAACATTAAATAGTCGAGTAATGTGTAATAGGTAGTTCAAACTATTGAAAACCTTTGATCGCTCATTTGTTGCTTTGAAGCTTCTGGTTCTTTTATTTGTCCTTTTCTTCTAGTTCAGGGGCATTGAACCTTCTACACTTTGAATAACCCTTTGAGGGTTTTTTTTTTGATAAAATTTCTTGATCAAATAACAGAAAACGTAGGCTATCGAAGCTTTATTCTACTCAAATTTACGAAATTATTGCCCCTTTATTTTATCTCAATACAATAAGATTATTAATGGTAAGGGAGCTAATAGTTTTTTTTCTTTTATTTCCGAAATATATTCTATAAATAATACACAAAAACAAAAATATCTTTAATTCAAATAAGTTTATCAAAAGAAACTCTTTTTTTTTACATCTTAGTTGGGATACTTTCTTTTTATTGCAAAATATTTTTAGACCTGGAATAATGTAATTGTATTCATAAAATATTCATTTATATTTAATTTGACAAATAAACTACTTTTAAGAATTCAAACTATAACAAGTTATACTTCTGCATAAATACTAACAACAAGAAATGAAAAATAATTTACTCGTCACATAAATATTCATTGCACAAAATTAAACCCAATTTACTCATTGTGCCTCACGGAAGCAGAAGGTGTAAAAAAAAAGCCCATTTACTCCTTTTTTAAAATATTCACTTGACAAGAGTTTGAAATTCAAGCGGATTTACTCATGATATATGGGTCATTTTCAAAATTTGCTTACATTTGCTGACCGGAGGTTAAAAGGACGATTTTGAAGCATAACTTATATTTTAAATTCAATGCGAATAATTATTTTCTGCAAGAAATACCCTCCAAAAAATTCTATCACTCAACAAATTATTGAAATTTATTTATTTACTTTTATATAAGTCTTTAAAAATGAGAATCAAGGCAAAAACGCTTGTCCATTTCCGATTTTCGCAAGTTCAACTATTTTTTTTCTATACTTAATGGTCAAAAAAAGTAAATGCGACACATTATTTTTATATATTGACTATTAGTATATGGTATTCATGATAAATATTGACAATAGTAATTTTATTTCAATAAGAAATGCATGAATATATTTTGTCCGGAAGTTCTTGTCAAGTCCGTTACCCTAAGATTATTTTAGCTAAAAAAGGTATTTATTGAAGTCAAAAGATGGTAAACGTATTCAGTTAACTTAACAAATTAGTGACGTAACTATTTTGTACCATTTTGTTTCCCTGAGTCGAGAAGTATTGCTGGGGCGTTTCGCACAAATTTTTTTCCAGGTGCGTATTTTTATTCTTTGTCAAGTCCGTTACCAAAGATTTTAGTATTAATTTTTACTTTTTCTACACTTTTACCCCTAAATATTGTTCATTATACAACTCCAAGAAAATGCATATTGTAGTTCAATTTTTAAATTCGACAACCTAGCCATAATTTGACATTTTGGTTGAAATGTCAAGTCCGTTACTGGTCAAATCCGTTACCAAATGTCAAATTCGTTACCATAGAGATTTTGATCAATATTTCAATCATCACAAACATCGTTTTAAGCTTCAGGGCGCAAATAATTTCAAATGAAGTTGGTTCTAGGCTCTATGATATAGTTTAAAAGTGAGATTTCATATTGATTTTGTATGGTAATGGACGACAATTTTCCTTGCAACTTACAGTTTTACAATAGCATTTGAATACTTAATTATTCATCAAAGTGTACAACCATTTCCTTTTTACACACCTACAATATGTGACTAAACATCTGTTAGTATTTCTAAAAGAAAATAGCAAGTTAAAAAAATTACTTAAAAATTTTGAAAACTGTAAAAGCACAGTAATAATCTAAAACTAGCTATTTTACAGTTTATTACTGTAAAATTTGCATTATTAACATAATATTTCACTGCAAAAACAACAGTATAATTCTGGCAGCAGAGGTTTCAGTTTAATACTGTAAAATGCACAATAATAAGCTCTAAAACTAGCAATTTTTTCTGTTTATTACTGTAAACTAGCAATTTTGCCGTCTATTACTGTAAAATTAGCAATTTTGCAGTTTATTACTGTAAAATTAGCTGTATTATACAGTAAAAACAACATCTATTTTTTACAGTGTAAATGCAATACAGCATCTGTATAATACTAATCGTAAGAAATTGAAACTAATTTACTCAATGCATACATATTCATTACAAGAAAGTAAAGTTTATTTACCGGTTGCGTCGTAACTAGGCAGAAGGTATAAGAAATCAGAAATAATTATATCAATATAAAGATTTTATTTGTCAAGAGTTTAAAATTAAAACCTATTTACTCATGATTCGAAAGTTAATTATTAGAAGTTATAACTATAACATACTCTACATCAACGCTAGCAATAGGAAATGAAAGCTTAGTTAATCATTGCATAAATATTCATTAGACGAAAGCTGATTTAATTGTTGCGTTGCAGTACATATGTACATTGCAAAGTATTACACAATGAACAGTTTTTGAAATGCAAATGCTCTGGCTTATTATGTAAGCATTAGAACAGTAAAAATATAATTGCACATATAAAGGCTGAAATCCTGAAAAAACCCTTCAATTTTTTTTGAGGAATAATTAAAAGAACATGTAACTCTTTTCAAATGCAATGACTGAATCTGAAAACAGCTTTACTTGTCAACTTGTAAATATATCAAGTTTCTTTTACTACCCAACATCATTTTTTACGCAATCTTTAATGATTCGTTAGATCCTCATATACAATCATCCCCATTTGCAGGCTAAGCAATTGCTTTCAATCCAGCTTCAAAACACAGCCGCAGTGAAGTAATAAGGCTACAATACCCATCATTAGAGGCCATGCTTTTCGAAAACAAAGGGTGCTAGTTAGGACAAAGGGATGGCGCACCTTGTTGGGGACAATACCTAGGGAGTTCCTCGAACAATGGCTTCAATCAAGTCCGCTGCTCACACTTTGCTGGGGTGCTTCTGGGAGCAATCCCTGTGGTACGTAATGGGGGGAATGGTGGCTTTCTGTTTCGTATCGTGTTTGTTTGGATGGGTGCTATGGGTTTTTGATTATCCTTAGAAATTATGTTTGAGAGTAAATAATGTTTTAGGATTTGATGTAATAAGTGTTTTGAACGGTTTTCATTTGAGACAGTATGCATAAATAATACGTTTGATTTCTGATTAAAATTTTTGTGAACAGGTAGCGAAAGTGAAACAGTATTTACTGCTCAGACACACTAGTGGTCTTAACAACGGACACTTTTTTTTTTCAAAAAAATTCATCATTTAGCATTGTATAATGAATTATTAGGTTTCTTTATTTCACTTAAATCATTTATTTTTAACTTTTCCAATATGTATGTATTCATTTATTGTGAATATCATATATTTTTTAGTTTTTAATTACTAAGCAATAGCGAATCTTACAATAACAATAATGTAATCTAATTTCACAATATTAAATCAGTCTTTAAATAATTAATATCAAATCATGAATTTTGATCGGTTTTAAGCTATAAAGATATCATGTTCCGTTGCCAAAGCTACTTGTTTTAATAAATTCAAAATTCATTTGAAAATATTTTTTGTTTGTCGTTTTCATTAAAAAAATAATAATAAAATAAAGGTAATATTCACAAGAAATGAATATATGCATATTGGAGAAGTTATAAATAAATTATCTAAGTGAAAGAGATAAATCTAATAGTTTGCTATACATTGTTAAATAATGAAATCTTTAAATATTGAAAAGTGTCTAGAAGTCCACTAGTGTAGTTGAGAAATAATGACTTGCTAACTCATTCGCTAAATAAACTTAGAGTTACACAGAGATTTAATGAAATAATCATCTCTAAATTTTGAGTGAGAGCTTAAGCGTCGGTTCTGTATGGAAAATAAATAAATAAATTACTTGTTAAGGTACAATTTGAAATAAAAATAGCACGTACAACTTTTGGAATCACAAAGAACTTCCTTCAGTGCAGATTCATGCGCGTATGATTTTTTTTGAAAATGTATTTGTTACAGATTTTATTAGTTTTTCATTACTATAATAAATGCTGTGAAAGTTTCTACAAAATTTTGGAATTTACAGTTTTGGTATCGATTGCAAATCCATATTTAAGAGAATGTCAATACTTCAATAATAATAATAATTTTTTTAAAGAGAATACTGCAAAAAAAAAAAACACATTTTTTATTCTTTCTTAGCTCATTTTGAGCAATATTAGAATGGGAAATGTGAGTACTTTAATCTTCATGTCAGTTTTAAGTACATTGATTATATAATGGCTTCAAACTAAGCAAGTAATCTTATTTCAATGCTCTTGACAAGGAACATCTACAAAAAGACGTTTTTGTTTTTCCAATTTCAAAGACATATTTTAAACAATTAAAAATGTTTTAATACGTGAGCGCCGATGGGAGAAATTCAAACATTTTTGCCCCAAAAACAGACAACATTAAAATTTATTCTTTAGTACTGCAAAATTTCGAAAATTGCAGAGGTTTTGAATGCGTTCTTCGTTTTATGCTTTAAGAAATAAAAAACAAATTATATAAAAAAATGATTTTTCTCATAGATTTCAAAGTTAGAGAATTGTTGATTGGCATAATTCATAAGGAAAGGTAATTCATGGCTTAAGAAAACAGCGAAGTTCTCTTTTTGATATAAAAATTATTAATTTGTAAAATTGTTAACAATAAACTTAAAATTAATATTTATCATTTTTATTTTTTGCGACGATTGAAATGTAAAGGCAGAACCTTTTTTGAAATAGCTTTTTTAATCTTCAATATACATATGTATATATTTGGTAATTGTTTAAGAATGATATTTTTTTTAGATTTTTTTTTTAAATCTTACCTTGTCAAAATTTGACTCCTCAACAAATCATGCTTATTTTACTTGATTCTTTTTTTTTCTTCCTTTCCCTCTTTCTTTCTTTTTTCTTCCTTTCGCTCTTTCTTTTTTTCTCTTTTTTCCCTTTTTACTTTTTTTTATTTTTGCTTGTTTCCTTTCTTGTTTTGTTCAGAATAGAAAATTGACTTTGGAGTAAAATTTTGGAATTTTTTTTGTAAACTGCTGCATATTGGGTTTTCTCTTTCTTCTATTTTTGTCCACTTACAAATTGGGAAAAAAAGTGCCTGAATTTGATACATATTCCTGTTAAAAATATATTCGTTGGAGTGTACAGAAACGTAATGCCGAACAATTTGAGAAAATAAAGTTTATATTATTTTTGCACATTCTATTTTTTAATAAACTCAATTGCTTTTGTTTTTGCATAAAATATTTTTTTCCAAAAATGGCTTAGTGTTTATAAATATCTGTTCAAAATAATTTGGATCCTAAGACAAACGAGAGAAAAATGCGGCCTACTTTTAAAAATTGATGTTGACATGAATAAAGTAGGCTCGTTTAGCTCTAAACGAACTTGCTTATAATTCAATCAATTTAATTTGGGTACTTATTCATTGAAATCAGCTTCATAGGCTATTATCAACTGTAAATTCATTAAGAAGCAATAATAACATACATATGATCCGTATCAGAGCAGCTTTTGTAACAAAAATATAAAGCAACGAGTCACGAATAACCTCTTTACGCCTCCAGTAATAGTATAGAAATCATCATTTTTGTATTCCGAAACAAAAATATTAAAAATAGATGCTCGGTAATTAAACTAACCTTCAATCTATTTTTAATTACAGAATGCGTTGTGAAGAAGAAATAATGAGGGGAAAATGATTTTAACCGAGCAAGCAAGATATATTTTGTGACTTTGATGACATTTCGTCACATACAAAGCTCGTAAACATCTAAATTTATCTTCAAAAGTAAATATTAGGCACCAAAATAACCCAGCAAGCCACATGGAGCTAAAATAAATAAAAGAAAAAAAGCTTCCCTTTATTTCCATCTATGTTAGCATCATTCATATTTATCTAAAGACGCAAATGCATCGCAGACACATAAATAAATCTTGGCTTTTTTAAAAATGACAACTGACGTTTTGTACTGTGAAAATAGACATTAACAAGAAAAATGGGAACACAATTTCATTGCTAGTTTTGCTTTCATAGGTTGGAAGAAGTAAAATGATGGATTGCTTGATGCGGTAATGTTACGTTAGTTTAAAAATCTAGTTTCGTCCGTTTATAACGAAGTGGAAGGCACCCAATAAAAAATTCGGTACAGCCGCAATTTGTTTTTCAAAATAATGAATAATGCGCACAATACACAATAAAACGTTAAAAATTAAGTGAACTTCAAGCACTTAAAGAAAGGAAAAGAACAAAAAGTGAGGGGGGGGGGGGGGAACCCCGTCCACACATAATTTTTAACAATTCTTTATTTCGACTATTTTATTGCGAAAAAATCCAAAAGGTTTTGATTTTTCGTGTAGCACGACATTAATATTTTTTCAATTGAACCAATTTTTTGCCTTTGTTTCTTCCTTTTCATTTTTTATTAACCCATTAATGCCTAGCGTCCCTTTTTAGGGACGGTCCAAAAAGGGGTCTGAATTTCCCCAAAATGAACATTTCAACCAAATAATAGTGTTCAATGAGTACCTTGGTAATGTTTCATTCGTTATTAACAGATTGCAGCACATAACCATTGTAAAGTGTGTTCTGTAGCAGTTTTAATATGATCTTTATCAAAAAGGATAACGTTCACAATCTCAAGAAAAAAAGCTAAGTTTTCAAAGTTATTCCCAGCTTCCCAGTTTATTTTAACTGCTGATTTTATTTCTTCTTATAAAATGTTATTTTAAATATTGTATCGTAGGCAGAACAAATTTTTAGTCTAAAAACTATGTACCCTCTGGGGTCTATCGTAAATTTTAAGGAACAATTTTTCTTTCCTTAATAAAAACATTATTTTTTACATGATATTTTTTTTTTATTTTTCCTGTCCATTAAACATTGTTTGTAACCGGTATACAAAATATCTTTGGAAAAAAAATGTCAGACATTAATGGGTTAAATTTCTTCGTTCCGGTTGTAATATACGAGATATTATTTTTTTTTTATTTCCAGCAGAAGCTCTTGAACAAAGATCATTGACTCGAGTATGTATGCACACACTTAACAATACTCACGGAGTGAGATACATCATAAAGCAAAGAGTAAAAAATACATTAAGGTAAACGGTAACTAGATATAATGTATAAAATGTAAAAAGATAACATATAAAAACACAAAATATAAAAATATAAAATTCAAAACTCAAAAAGCAAAAATAAAAACTTTAAAATCTTAAAATCCGATAATGTAAAAATATAAAAATTAAAACACGGTCAATCGAACTGCAGTTCTAAAAGTTTGTCTCTGGCCTTCTAATATTTCTCATAAATATTGCTAGAGACTGTAGGGCATTATATGCGAGATATAGCTACAATATGCGAATAAGTAATGGTTGTTTCAAAAATAGTTCAATATCTTTTCGAGTTCTTCCAGAATTTGACTCCATTTATTCTTTCTCAGACCGTGGCAAAGCGTAGCTATATCAATGGAACAAAGATTTACTTCACTTAAAAATAAGAATTGGATCTATTACTTTACAGCAATAAAGTCGATCGATACGATTTCGGTATAAACCGGCGATATACTCACTGTTAGAAATTTCTCCGAAAAAATGGTTAATTAACATTAAACAATATGGTCATTTTACCGTATACACCCAGCAACAGTCAAATAACCATTTATAAGATGCTTTCCAAACCGTCAACGCTGAGAAAAACAGCGAGTTGACCATTTTCTTCTCGAACAGTTAATCTACCGTAAATTCACCAGAATCCGTAACGCGCCATCTATGCTGAAAGCCAATAGGAATTTAGCTCAGAGCCCGCCAAATGCCAAAGCAGTAATGTTGCTCAACAACGAAGATCGAACCGAAGCCGATCGTCAGCCATTATAGAAGCAAGCTGAAAAGGTAACTATTTTTTCATGTATATCAGATTTTAAGTATTTTGTAATTTCAACATTGAATTCAGCGTCCTTCAAGTTATACGCCGAATAATATTTGTTCTTTTTTTTTAGAAAGCAGACTGATCGCGGCAGCCATTGAAAAAAAGCTGGAAAGGTAAATGTTGTTCTGATTCATCAGGTTTTTAGTATTTTTTTATTTGAACATTCAATCCATTGTCCGTGAAAGTTCGTATGTCGAATAATAGTTTGATATTTGAAAGCAAATCCAATGTTTATTCTAATTACTTATTCTAAAATCTTGATTTCAATTACAAGAGTTTGGGAAAAAACAAAATATTAGTCTGTTTTAAAATTGATAATTCACGATTAATATATGTTAAGTTACTGATTACTGTTGCATGTTGTTGCACTTCGAGTTCCTATAGGGACTCTAGTTGCACTAAACTAAACGCTAATCGTGGCCTCGCTTTAACCGTAGCCTAGTTCCTTTGCTAGCATGCCTGTGTGTGTTTACATCGTTTTATGTGCGATTCGTTTGTGGCCCTTTCTTTTCAACATAGTTGAATAATTTATGTTTTAATTTAAGTTATGCCCGATCATTTATGTGTTAAAGATGATTCGTCGAAGAAACTGGCTTCGCGTTACCCCGCGGGTCAATCATGAGCCGACAAAACGCGTTTTGCGAAAAACATTTTCGTGAAGAAATGACGATCATACAACGAATTTACTCTATTCAAAGTGAGTGTGTGATTTTTCTCTAAATACTGCACAACAAAAATGTATGAAACTCCCAAAACTGGTCAAAGAATTTGATCAGTTGTTGTCTTAGCTCAATTTACACATTGTAAGATATCAGACGCACTTGCTGTTAATAATTTGAATCAGAATTAAAAAAAAAAAAAAAAGAACTCTTGATACAGTAAAAATTTTTAACTTAATTTTGGTGAAGTCTGAAAATTCAAAATCGCTTAGTATGATGAAATGGGTTTATACAAACAGCTTCTACTCCGTGCCACAAGCGGTTTGTAAGTTTGAACAAGATGTGATTCGTTCATGGAGATTTTGATGAAAAACTTACTACTTGAAACTTTGGTAAGTTGAACTTGGACGAATCGAAAACTTCGACTAGCTGAAGTGAATAGATTTATTCCCATCTAACTGAATGGAGAATGTATGTTATTTATTTTCAGTAAGCCGAATTTCATTGTCGAAATATTCGATAAGCCAAATTTAATATCATAACCGTCATAAAATTTTCCTTGCTATGCTACTCGATAAGTCGAAGTCGCTTTTCTCCAAAAGAACCAAAGCAAGTGTTTATGGTGCTATTTCAACGTTTAACATAGAACTTTTTAATGGCTAGGAAATACTTTAAATTTTTAACTTGCACGAAAAAGTTGAATAAATTAAAGAAGTGTCTGCCATAGCTAAGAAGGATAGTCTGTCAAAAATATTATGCAGTGAAGCACTTTCATAAATAACAAAATTGAAGAGTATCATCTGCAAGTGATTGCTGATGAAAATTTTAATCCGAACTGAAAATGCCTACTAGACAGCATGTATGTCCAGAACCTAAGGGAGCATTGGTAAAATAAGTGAAGGAAGCTAATCATTCGCGAAAAAGCAGTTTCATAAGTAAAAATTAGTTTTGCAACATATACAAACTCTTGAACTTATATAATCACTGAAAGGTTGTTGTAGAAAATGTGTAACATATTTGATCCATTACTTAGTAACTTTTTTACTCATATTATAAATTTAATCGTTTCAGCGGTAGTATTCTGTTTAATTTGATAATTTTGCTTTCTTTTTCAATAACTCTTAATTTTTTTCTCATTCCTTGCAACTTTGACTTGTCAAAGTTTCACTGTTTATTGAATCTGCACATACACCTTTATTCATCATGCATATTGATTAGACGTCTATTTTTCATCAGATTTTTACTTGCGCAATTAGTACTTGTTAGTGGGTCTCAAAATTATGCTCTCAGAATTGGGCCGCAAGGGGAATTGGTTGGAAAGGAAGAAACTGAGAGGGTGTAATGTATGCTACTGCTTGCTAATAACAATACTTGTTTTGTAACTGTTGCTACACTTAGTACTCCGTATGTACTCAGTACTCTATCAATGCCTAGTAATTGTTGAAATTCAATACTCATACATTTTTGTAAAAAAAAAAAAAAATAGTGACATACCAAACACTCAGTACTGGACCAATTTTTATCAGGTACTCTAATAGTCTGCACCTGTATAAACTACCATTTTTAGAATTGGTAATCAGAATCGTTGCAGCTTAAAATTTAGAAGGGGGGCAGAAACTCTGAATTTACCAATTGGTAAAATTTAATGAAAAGGGGCATTTGGGCCTCAGAAAATTAGTTACGTATGGTCCCAATTTCGCTGAATCGGCAATTTGTTAAATGAAATTTTTGGCCGGTCACGGTGACCTCCCATCATGGTGCTTTCCCCATGTTAGTAATATTTAATCCCTCTGTCTCCCACGCCATTCCTGCAGCGAGTGCTAAATAAACTTTAGCTATGCAATTTGTAGTTGGTTACTATTACAGTAGCCAAGCTTATGTGAAACATGTTTGTTCTAAACAATTTTGATTCAACAAAGCGACTAACCAGCTATAGCTGGTCAACTATATTCATTCCTATTTCTACTCTTGATCATTATTGATGATTTTAAGTATAAAACATTTTTTAAACTGAATCACCTATTTGTCAAAATAGTTGGACTGAATATGTATGTAGTCAAGTTTTTTTACTTAGTAATTTTCTTACAGGTCTTCAATCCTCACGGTGTCCATCCCCTCACTTGCCCAAGCATCAGTGTCTTGTTGGAAAAGGTATGTAATCAATTTGTGGTTGTTTTTAGTTATTATTGGTTTGAAAAGATTACACGAGCATGCAACCCCCTTCCCCCCATGACCATGATGACTGTTAATGAATAATTGTAAAGCTAATGAAAATTTTGTCGGACGTTTTTTCTGATCGTTAAATTGTTCTTTATGCCTATTTTTGTTCGTTCATCTTCAAAATTTTGGAGTTTTATAAAAATTGAAAGAGTTTTAAAAATATTAAAAATGCCTACATCTTTTTATCTTTGTGTATTTAATATATGTATTTTTTCAAAAAAGGGACTTCCACTTAGAATGTGAGGAGTTCATGCTGACTATTGATGGCATCCCTGTCAACTCATCCATCAAAGACGTCACAGCCGTGGTTGCTTCTTGGTTTGCTGTGTCAGAATTTGCCTGCACTTTGGAATTTTTCCTCAGGTACTATTTATATTTTATTATTTTCCTTGTATTTCTCTAGTTTGTTTCATTCTGTTCCAATATGAAAATAAGAAACCTTAAAGTTTTTAGTCAAGCTTCATTTAAGAACGAGATAAAGAAATAAAAATTTAAGCAAAAATTTAAAATGATGTAGCAATAATCTCTTTTTGCTATTATCAATCTAATTGCAAAAATGGATTTTATTTGAAGTGAATAAATTATTGAATAATATTGTGCAGGCTGATTTTGTGGTTCAACAAGGCATTTTTTTATCTGAAGTCAATACACTTTTTTTCTGCAGTGACTATTATTACTTCTACATATTGTTTGCCACTCATCAAGTTCGCCATTGGGATTTTTCATAAATCTTAAGATAAAGCTCTTAAAATTCCCAAGAACATATAACTAGTACAGTCAAACTTGTTTCTCTCTAATTTCACTGGACGGAAAAAAATTCGAGATAAGGAGGTTTTGAGAAACTTTACTGAAATTTGAAATCTGATAATGAAAATTTAAAACCGATACAAAACAAAATATGTTAGTACTTGATCGAGAGTTTAAGGAACCATTTTCAGTGTAAAGTAGTAGTGTAAGCAATTAGCATCCCTTTCTGAACAAAAATAATCTTTTTTTCTTATTTACTTATTTGTTATTAATGATAATGCAATTAGATAACAAAACAACAGCATAGTTAAAATTAAAACATGAGTTAATCTTGTAAAAATTCATATTTCTGGCCAGTGTTGCCAACTCGTTAAAATGAATGGGGCTCTAAATCATGTTTAAAAAAGGAGGCCAGGGCTAGATTTTGTTAATTTCAACAGCAAGGGGCTGAACCGATTATGTGATATGCGTTTTTGAGACATATTGAGGGCTAGATTTGGGGCTAGGGGCTGAATGAGCTGTAAAAGGGTTACATCTAGCCTCTAAAGGGCTAAGTTGGCAACACTGTTTCTGGCACTATTTGGGAGACTTGCATATTGCATGAGAGCAAAAGCTTTTGTATAACATTAATTACCTGCCTTGTCGCAAATAATTTTCAACTTAATATGTTAGAAATTTATTTTTACTTTTTTTTTGCAAAAAAAATTTAAAGAAAAAAATAGATTTTTTGATGAAAATGAGAAAATTTAGACCTTGTGTGGGATACCTAAATATTTTAAAATTTGTATAAATGTTTTTGCAGTACATTTGGGAGGGCTATAGGGGTAACTTTTTATCAACTTGAAATTTTGAATTTCCAAAAAAAAAAAAAAAAAATATCGATTCAGCCTAATACTCAATAGCTGTTTTACACTTTTAGACTTAAGTTGGTACGGGTTGCCATTGTTCAAAATGCATGAAACTTTTTTTTACAAGTGTTTTGACATAAAGGGAAAAAAATAAGAGGGTATGCACAAAAAATATTAATCTTCACTTTTTGTTTTGAGTCACCCTAATGTCTGATTGGTGCCGTTATCCTATATTACAATAAAAATCCACTCGCCCAATGAGGAAATTGGTAACAGTCCCAACTACATTTCTATTATGTAACATATGTAGATCTCGTCAACTGAAGAATGTGTTTCAGAAGTATAAGAGCTATTTATTTCATGGAGTTACCGATTCATTAGCGTTTTCCGGAGTTACTTCGGAAGTAATTAGCAACCTAGCTCTTGATACTCAAACTGTTGTGTGGGGGTTTTATCCTCTTCCTTTAAAAAGAACTAATTTAGGTAGTTTACTGTATTGTTAAATTGTTTTGCTGTAGCACAGATAACCACTTAGTTTTTTCTCAATTACACACACTTCAATGTGTGAATGAAGAAGTGACCTTAAAAACTGGCTTATAGGAAGAGAAAGAAGTAAAAGAAAGAATCTGGAGTGAAGAGCCCTTTAATGTTGCCAATCACACAACTACATTTCTGAACATTTCTACTAGAATTATTTAGTGTAAAAAGTAAAATTGTATTATGAGAAACAGCAAAGTGTATTTCAACATTTATAAATAAAAAGTGATTTTGCTGTTATATTGGCTGATTTTACAATTCTAAAATACTGTTTATTAAGTTTGTGTTTTGATTTCAACTTCTGTTTCAGGTGCTTTGTGGGGATAAACCTGGGTCAAAGGCCGAAAGAAGAATTGGAAAAAAAGTTCATCATAATGAGTTCACATAAAAATTTTAATTTCCTTAAAAAAATCAACCTATTTGACAGTCGAGTCAATGACATGCGCTAACAAATCATTGTAATATTTTTAACTATATTTCATTGTACAGTTCAAACGGTTAAAAGTATGCTAAAAACTTTTCCGCACAATGACTTTTTGCCACTTTTTCTGGTTTTTGTCATAACACTAGATGAAAAAACTTTCTACAGACTTTGTGTTTAAAATTTGTAAATATTGTTTTCTGTTGTGTCAAATCTTAAATAAATGAGATATCCACATTAAGTTTCAGTATCATTAGTGTGTTTAAGTGTAATTTTAAGTGTGTTTAATTGCACTCTGTAACAAAGTATGAGTGCTCTTTGATGTACGTGTAGATTATTTACTCGACGGGGAAGAAAAGTGAAATGAATACTACATCTGCTGCAAAATTTATTCAATTCCTGTTGAATTCTAATAGTTCAGGTTTTTGAATAGTATACTAGTAAAAGGTTTTCATTATGACTTTCAAAGGAAAAAATGAGTCATATGTTAATTATAATAATCAAATACAGATTTAAGGACAAGTCAGTTATTGGAGGAGTAATAAGCAATCCCAATACAACTAAAGGAATAAACAATCAAAAGTAAAAATATGAATGAATGAAACATACTTCTGCTTTATTAAAAGAAACACTGAAAAATTGCCTATTCCTAAGGACCTGTATCTCATTATTTGCCAAATTTAATAGCATGCTCTAACTGTATAAAACTTGAATGCAATAATTAAACTGTAGTTCAGATTTTTTTTTTCTTAATTTTAAAAGTGTTGGGAGGCAACTTCATTATTAATTTTAAATCTGTGCAGCACAAAGAAGCTTTTTATGGACTTGGTTAAGGTTTATTTTGAGCCCTCCAATAACTTAATACTTTCTTACATTTTAATTTTTCTCTATTATTGTTAAAGATATGCTGGGACAATGTTGGAAAGCATTAAAAAAAACTAAAGAATTAGGTACTGCAACGTAGTGCCACCTCGGCAAGTCCAACCATGATGATTGATTAAGCTTATATTCACATGATGGTGTCATTAAAAATTTATTAATTTAGTGCAATGAGACAGGAGGGGGTCTACTTTTTGTGGTAAGTTCTCGAGTACCTTCAATGAGGGTTTTCTGAGCATTCATGGATTTTTGATTTATTTCTCGTGTGGCGACAAACTCATACTATTTCGTATTTACAATTTGTTGGCCGTACTAATCACAAACGGTTCTCAAACCAAAATATTTCCTATGTATGGTTTTTAAACCATAATAGTTGTAAACGGTTACAAAACTCTAAAATTTCCCATTTACGGTTTTTAAGCCATTTTTGCTGTAAACGGTTACAAAATAATAAAATTTGCCATTTACGGTTATTTAACCAAAATAGTTGTAAACGGTTACTAAGCCGTAGAATTTCCGATTTACGGTTATTAAACCAAAATAGTCGTAAATGGTTACAAAACCGTCAAATTTCTCATTGACGGTGTTTCAACCGTTCTAGTATGAAATGGTTTCAAAACCGTAAAGGAGACTTAACATACCTAACCGTTGTTTCTACGGTTAATCAGACGGCCGGTCTGCTGCCGGTCACTTCACCGTTTTTTCACGATGAAATTTCTAACAGTGTACTTTTAATCTTCATCTTAATCAAAACTGTTTTTGAACGTGGAACTTTTTGTGTACCTTTTGTGCAGGTGAAAAGATCACATAGAATAAATCACATAAACATTTGAAACGTCCAATGTATCTATAAAATAAGTTGCTTGTACACATGAGGAAAATTAATGCGGTAGCTATTAAAAATCCTACGGAGAAAAAAAACTTTCCTACAAAGGGGAGCATAAAAATTGATTTTAGTGTGTCTTAAAGCTTTCAAAGTTTTTGAGAATTTTACAAAATTGTTTTTACTGTAGTGTTTTATAAATAAAAACTTAAAAAAGTATTGCTTAAAAAACTTTTGAAAGTTCTCATGTAATTAGAAAATACATTGCTCATGGTTTCACAAAATTAATTCGGTTGCTGCTAAAAATTGCTAAATTGCTCAAAAAAGAAAAAGAAAAGAAGAGAAAAAGAAAAGAAAAGAAAAAAAACCTGCATAAAAACATTAAACATTATAACGAGTCTGTTTTAGAGAGAGAGATTTTCATAAAATTATTTTTCTGATAATTTTTTATAATTTAAAGCTTAGAAAGAGTTGGATGGTGTTATGCAAAAACGACTCAACCCACAAAAACCTGATTTTGAGATAATGGGCTTTAAAGTCAACAAACTCTGGCAAATCATGAGCTCTTTGTCAATATACCAATAATATGTTACCATGAACGCAATATTTAAACTTATTTTCTCATGTGTTTTTCAATAAAAAATTTCAAGTGTTTCTGTATAAAAAAAATAAAAATGTTGGATGAATGCTTTTTGCTTTATAGGTTATTAAGAAATGGAGGGTTAAAAAAATAAGGTAACCCACATTATTAATGATGAATCATGTGTTTTATTGATAAAAAAATGCTGTACAAAAATCAGTCTTTTAGAAATAATTAAAATTGTTTAAAAGATATTAATCCTCATCTTCATCAATGTCAAAGTCCACATTTGAAACTTCAAAACTGTCAACATCATCTGAAAATTCCCCCTGTCGAGCAGTTCTCAAGAAATTATAAAAATATTTGAAGTCTTGTGGTACTAGCTTCAAAATTTCTTTGAGGTCTTTGATCTTTTCTTTTGACAGTGGTTTACCTGTTGGCCATAAGGAATCCAACTGTATATCTTTAAACGACTTGTGTTGTCGACCTTTCTTCTTTTTTTCTATATCTATTATCTGCGCGTTTGTTTATTTCTGTTGTGTTAGTTTTTATGTAGAGCTTGAAGGGTTCACTTTTCAAAATTTTGATCTCATGGGTCTTCAGCCAACTCACTTTATCTTTGTTTAAATCGATTTTTCTGTTTGTAGTATTTTCCAATAATTTGTGAATTGAAATCATTTCTTATCTTTCTATTTTGTTAACAACAAATTTATTTTTCCGCCTACACTTAATTTTTTTCTCAATATTTTAAATTATTACCTTATAAATTATAAACAATAAACGTTCAATGTTTTCAGTAAGTTCAAGAATGAAAGAATCGATACAATGAATTCATTTTGATTAGTGGATCGAAACTGAATCGTTCACTTAAACGAAACGTTTTGCCCAGTCCTAGTGGGTATGTGGGTTGATACAGTTGGTTGAGTGTTAGTTGCAAAATAGCTTACAAACATCAAACTGTTGGATGAGTGTTTTGCAGCTTCACTCAGTGGTTGAATGTTTTTTACTTAATGGTATATTGAAGATTCAAGGATTGTGGGTTAAAATTTTATCTGTATTAGTCCTTGAAACGCTGATAGGGCTTAAATCATTTTTGCTTTATGTAGAAAGCAACATATTTTACCATCAGAGTTGGATAACTCATTTTTTTATGTTTTGTGGGTTAACTCCTTTTTGCATAATAACATCCAGTTATTTCAAACTAGAAAATTCCCATGTAGCTATAAAATACATTACTTCTAAACATGGAAAAAAATTCATGCAGTGGCTACTAAAAATTATCCCCCCCCCCCCCCAAAAAAAAAGGCACAGATGGGAAGGTATAAAAACGAGTTTTTGTGCATTTTAAAGGTTTGAATTTGTTTTAGAATGTAACAAAGTATTTTTATCACAATGTTTTATAATTTACAACTTAAAGTATCCCAAAACAGTTTATATTTTTCTTTGTTACCACCTGTATGGATTTTATTTTATACTTTACTGTCACTTAAATCCCTTCTTCGCAAGTAAGTGAAAATTATAAATAAAAGAAAAGGATTTTTTTTTTCTGTGAATACACTAATGTGCAAAAATCACTGATCTGTGCATTTGTAACGTCGTTTACTTTTCAACACAAACTATTTATGTCTAAAGTTTAAAATGTTAAATAACAAAAATAACACTTAGGGCCCTGCTCCACATCAGCGTAAAACGCGATCGAAACTGAAGGCAGAAACCGAAAATCCGGGTACTTTCCATAGGAACACTATATAATCCATTTTACGTTTCTGCTTTATTTTTCTGCTTTACGTCAATGAGGAGCAGGGCCCTTACTATTAAAATGGTTTGGCATGCGAATGGTTTGGCAATATACTGTATTTGTGTTCTCAACCATCGGTGTCGAGTTGCCTCATTATTTTGTCTTTAATACTGTATGTATATCATTTCATAGAGAGACGTGACCAAAATGCCATTTGCCACTCCTTATTTGGAAATTACATAAATTTAAGGATTGATATGAATTGCCTCTGTCTCAATTCCACCCGACTAATTTAAAAATTGCTTTGGAAGCAGAGCATTATTTGTAGAATTTTTAACGCTTGCACACTCCATATCTCGTTGAAAGACCGACCTTTAGTATATCTTTGAACTAAAATGAAGCAATATGTTAAAATAAAGTACTTAAAAGAAAAGAAAAGAAACTAAACTAGTAAGAAATATATATATATATTTTTTTTTTGTTTTTGGTATTTGTTCAAATTTCCACTGAAAAGTATAAAATAGTTCACACTTAAAACCAAAAGTGTTACAGAAGCAGGAGAAAAAGATACTTTTAACCTTATTTATTTATTTTTAAGGATAGAAAAATACATTGAAACTTTTCTTTTAGAAAAAATAATTTTTTAGAACAAAGATGGTAATCTTGCAAGAACAGGAGATATTTTTATTATCTCTGTCTAAACTTCTTTTGTATCGAAATTCATATTCACAGGAAAAATGCATTGTCATACCACAAATTTAATCGGGACATATTGAAAAGTTCTTCATGACCAATTTTTTGCCATACTCCAAGAGAAGTTTGGCGTTAAAATCGATACCACCTGAGAAAATTAAATTTTTTCTTGTATTTGATTATTTTTGAGTTTCGTACTATTAAACAGTGATATATATTTTCTCTAAAAAGTTTTACCATTTATAAAATTCGACGCTTTGAATGGCAGAAACCTGGAAAGTTTCAAGCATTCTAACCACAACGATGAAGAAAAATGATATTTCATGTTTAGCATAGGGGAAATGTGAAAAATTTTACTTTTATTCTACAATGATATAATATTAACATATTATCGCTGTATTATAAGAACGACGGCAGAATTCCTCAGAAAATGAAACTGTCACTTAAACCCTCGAAGAGAAAGATTTTAAAGAAAAATGGTTATATTATTAATGACGGCCTCCACTGCAAAGTACTATACAAAGTTCGCCTCAGCCCTAACCGCTACCATTTAATGCTCAAAAATATAAGAAGAAATAACGCCACAAAACTCAAATATAGCTTCCATAAGAACGATTTCCACCAAAGTTTTTCTGTGGAAATAAAAAAAAGGGGGGGAACAAGTCTGGATGGGGGAAGGAGGACTAGAGCGAATTTCCCTAATGGGTTTTCCAATACGAAATGCAACAGATGTACGACGCAGAGCTATTTTCCTGATAGTTTGGCTCCTTAATCACTTTGGACTTTGTGGTCATTAGTCGGTGGAATAGAAGAGGCTGGACAGAAACGGACAATGTAGTGTTAGAATAGTGGTATTCATTATCTGCTGGAAAGGCGTGACATAGTGTAACACTTCGTAAAAATGCAATAGGACTTTTTGATAGCATCTGTAGATTTGTTTTATCTGAAAACAAATAACAAGTTGTGTCTCATTAAAAAGCCATCCATACATATTTTAGGTTAGGAAATCTGTTATGTTATGTAATTTGCCAGAATGAGATTCTTATAACAGCAAAACAATTGTACATAGAGTGTCATTATGGCGACTGTCACATATTGGAGGTGGTAGAAGCTGTCTTCGTGGTTTTTGTTTTTGAAATGAGGTGCGTTAATTGTGGGGAAGTTTTTTCTTTTTCATAAATTTTATATTCTACGTTATGAGAAAAAGCAATGTTATTTGTTATACTTTGAGCAATTCTAAGAACTCAGGACTATAATTCATAGGTAAAATGGAATTCTCTCCAGCGCCAGGTACAACTCGCAATTGCTCCGGATAAATTAAATTTGAAATATTTTTTTTTAATGTGGAAAATAGGTGCAGTAAGCTCCCGATTATCTGTGGTCGGATTATCCACGGTGTGGGTTGTGCGCGGGTGTTTCGCACTTCAGCTTTAAATTTTTAACGGTGATTGTTTATTGTTAGCAATTAAAAATATTTTTTACATTCCATGTTATCGTTTTTAGCAATAATTTAAATGTATGTATGAGTGTTATTGGTGTTTTGGGGTATAGTATCCGTGCCACCCTATTCCGAGGGGTTTAGGAGTCAAGAGGCTTAGGAGGAATGATAAAAAAAGAAAGAGTTAAACAAATAATGAAAAACTATCCAGAGGTATTATTAAAAAAGCAACTCATTTATGTTTGAATTTTTTACTGTAGAGTGCCAGGTTTTTGTATTTCAAACAAATAAAAAATATTGCTGTGGAGTTTGGAAATGTCACTTATGATAAACCGAAGTTCTCAAATAATTTTGGAGAAAAAAAATAGGAGCCTTTTCCGCAACGTTTTTTATTGAAAGTAAATGTGGAAGAAGATAGGAACTTAGTCAAGGTGCATACCCTACCAGATATTTCCGCTGAAAACTAAGAGGGGTCGCCAAACTCGCATGCCACACCCTTTCAGTTTTCTGACGACAGTGAGGGAGATGCTAATAATGTTATACTAGCGCATTCATCCCGTAGCATAACTAGATTTTTTTCTAGGTTTGGTTAATAACTGCCTTGACACAAGTTAGCAAATTATGATTGAGAAAGAAAAAACAAAGAAAGAAAGACTTAAAACCATGAATCTGGAAGAGGATGCTAGTCTCTTGGTTGTTATCCTAGGACAGACCCCCCCCCCGCCCCTTGTGTAAAAAACTGATTCTTTTTTTAAAAATATGTTTACGTTTTTTTCCCTTTAAATTTATTTATTCATTGTTCTGTACATGCTTTAGAGCTTTTATCTATTTTTCCTTACTCAACAATATGATTTTGAGCTATGGAAGTAAAAATCTATTCGAAATTCAATTAGAAATAAAAATATTAATGCCTAATTTCTACAATGTGCTTACTATTAATTACCAACTTTTGAAGTTTGTGAGCAACGCAGTGTTAACTTAATTTAAGTGTGTTTATTTTTCATATGAGTTGCATACGAGATACTATATTAGGATTGGAAATACGTGTTAAAATCTAGGATTCTGGAAGGGAAGGGGGTGGGGGGGGGGGGTGATGAGTCCTTTCATGCACGTAAGCACGAACTTTTTTTTCTCCTTTTAAATGTGCTTTTCTTTTGAATAAAAATTATATGCTCCTCCTTCAATGTTAATAATTTTGTACGTTTTTGCGAGAAAGCACCGCGAACTCCCTAAAATGAGTTGACGGTGTATCTTGGGTTTTCCGCGTCGCGCACCTCTAGAACCATTTCACTCCCAACAATGTACTTCAAGGGCTTCGCAGCACGGCATTTCTTGAAACATTAGATCTTAGAAGAGACGCGCAACTTGACTTTTTTAAGATCTACTTATTCCCACGTACCGAGTGTCAAAAAAAAATTTAAGAAATTCGAATTACGCTCTTTCCTTGCAATGGGAAAATTTGGCACTCTGCCTAGTTGGATTTCCTTTCATTGAAACATGGATTTTTTTTTTAAACGTCCAGTGGGCGAAACTCTTGGGCTGCCTAGCAGAGCCCGAAATTTCGGAGAGAAACTGATGGCGAAGTATGTCATTTTCAATTGATGTGTACGCTAATTAAAATTAAAGAACTATATACATTAGCAGCAATGAATACGGAAAAATTACTAATCTATCAATTCTTGGTCTGATGGTCAATTCACTGACGTTCGGGAAAAATTACATTGATATGCATACATGATTGATAGATAGATTAGATACGCTTTTTTTTTAATAATATAAAATACATTTCCCCTCTCCTGCCATTCCTCATTGCTCATAGCTCTATAATTAAAAATGATTAATGGTACTTTTTTATGGTGCAGGAATGAAATGCTACATTTCTGTAAATTACTGCTAAATCAATGATCGTTAAAAAAATAATGAAGACATTCAGAGTTTAAATGAAAGTTGACCCACGGCAATTTTTTAATGTTTCTTAGCTTTACAGGCCATTTCATTTTGTATTATAACGGAATTTAGGTTTTTTAGCTTTATGTTTTGTAATGCAAATGCATTTTATTGGAGAATTCATTCAAATTAAAAATACATATTAGAAGAATTTCGAATTTCTTTGTTAATTTTAATTGATTGAAGATTCGTCAAAATACCTTCAGGGTAACGAATTGAATTCTTTAAGAGCTGTAAAAAAATGTATCAACGAATCTCGTTTCATTTGCTAAATTGCTTTCCACTAATGCCACTAGAAATGAGAAAGTATCCAAAGGACTTTCTTTGGATGTAAGAAATTAATCTTTTTGCGAACAAAGATCATGCCATCGACGATTGTGTAAGGAGACTATTTGGGAGCAATTTGCAAATGAAGTCTCACCATCGAACCAAGCGAGCGTTCAAAAAATGTGGAAAAGCGAGATGGAAGCGGTGAAACGAGGAAATAAAATGGGAAAAGCGATGGAAAAGAAAAAAGCAAAAAAGAGATCTTCTCTGATGATGAACAATTCCTGCCCTTTTCATCATCACCTAAACGAACACAATAACGCATTGAAAGACCCGATTGGATCTGGGCGGGCTCTAACAGGCTGTCGGAATGATATTTGTCCTGCCGGTTCCCTTTGATCTTATGCTTCGGGGTTCTCTACCTTCAGAAATCGCTATCGCTTCAACACTCTGCGAGTGTAAATTCTCTCTCCTGCATCGGCGGCAATCTTTCTGATATGTCCTCTATGTTTCCACGGATGCTTTTCATAGTCTACCACCTTTGATTCTTTTCCCCTTTGTGCAGAAGCGTTATGATTCACAACGGCAGGACTCTGTAAACTAACTTTGTATACATATTATTTAGCTTCTATTTATATGCAGAATAAAGGGTGGAGAGAGAGAGAGAGAAAAAAAAAAGCGGAGAAGGAATTGTCGGGTGTGAAACGATGGAAATGTTCAAAAGGAAGGTTTCAGTTTGAGGGGACACAGGAAATTACTACTTCGGGATGGTTGTTTGATTACAATTAAATTCTTTTGACTTGTTTTGATTCTGGGAAAAATAATAAGTTTTGATTTGAGTTGTAAAGGGAGAACAAATGAGGATTTCCTTTGAAGTCCTTGTTGGTATCCATTTATTATGAAAGTTTTTCTGTTCTGAATTTTATTTTCAAAGTAAAAAGATTTTTCTTCTACTTATGTCGCCTTTAGCAATAAAACACTATAAGGATTAGATATTTTTCATTTAGTGCAACATTTTGATTTACTGTTTAAGAAGGTTGAACTTGGTGGTATGATTGGGGTTTTCCGTCGAAATTTCTAATACAGAAATGGTTAAATTTTAGAAATCATTTTGGAAACTAATTCCAATAATAAAAGTTTTCTAATCTATTTTAATCTATATCATTATTTTAGAACTATAAGCACTGTGTTGGTTGGAGTAAGTGGGACTCTTTTCAGAACAGTTTGTTTTTGAAGCCTTATACAAAAGTTGTGGAACAAATATATTTAAACTCAATAACTTTTCTTTTAAATCTTGGACTTGTTAATTAACAAAAGTTCATCATTATTTTTTAAGATAATGCTTTAAATATTCTTAACGCGATTATGTATTTATTTCTTTTAAATCAGATGGATGTTCCACTTACCCCATGCGAAGGTTACTGTTATTTTCGAAGCTAGCTTATCTATAGAAAGGGTAAATGCGTCTTAACTTGACATTTGTAGTATGAAATATTTCCTGTGAATGATCCATTTTTGAGAAATCTACTGACATTTAAATGAACAAGACAATTTCAACTGTGACACTTAATGAAAGCCTACAAGTATATATATTATTTTTACAGATAAAGCAGTAATGAATAAACATAATACACTTGAGTAAGATCAAGTTTCTTTATTTAGCAAGTATTATAAGTTGGAAAAGAAATTGAGAACACAAAAAATTGCGGCGCCTATTTAAAGTTGGCTGAGTGAGAATCATTATCACTTCATCCTCAGTAATAATTCCATCATCTGCATCAGTCCAACAAAAAAATTCGCTATTTCTATTCTTTCTCGCAAATGTGTCTATTTTGTATGAAGTGTGGCATCATCAACTTATAAATTTGAGCTACATAATATTTTATTATTTTCTTTAATGCAAGTATCACAAACACATACATAGCCACCAGCTGTTGTAGTTTTTGTAATTGAAATATCAATTCCTTCTAAGCTTCTACAATTATCTTGAATATCATCATAGCAATTTCTTCTGTAGAGTTGCTTTTTATTTTAAAATCGTCTATATTATAAGGGGACCCTTATAGGGAAACTTACCATTATAGGGAAAAACTACGGGGTAAGTGGGACCCCTCCTCTTCGACGCTTATTAATAATACTTTGTAAAAATTTCTAGTTCAATGAACAAAAAAAAAAAAAAAAAAAAACACCTAACCTGGAAACTCTTCCTTGAAGAATATTGCTTGAGCTCGCTAAAAACAGATAGGTATTACGGATTTTTTTTTTTTTTTTTTGACGCAAGTTCTATGACCAAGAAAATTTTTCCATGAAGTCGAAATGCATGCAAAACCAATCACTGTAATGAAATGTGACACGATCAGCGTAAAAGCGTTTTAACTTATTAAAAAAGAAAAAAAAGGACATTATTTAAATCTTTAGCAATTTTACAACGTAAAAGACACTTAATACAATGTAAAAGAAAATTCCACAAATATCATATAATAAGCAAGGCCAACATTAAAAAAGCAGCAAGACTGCACTCTGCTGGTTCCATCAATGAAATATGATAGCAGCAATTTCACGACAAATGTGTCTTTTCTCAAAAATGTAACATTCTAGATTCCAGTTTCATTATCATTACTTTCCACCCTTAGAGCAAAAAAACAATTGATCCTTTGTTCAGGAGCTTTACAAGCGCGAAATTATTTTTTCCTATGCTTGGTTTGTCCTACATTCAGTAAATCTCTTATACTATTTCTATGTCATCGTGCACATAATGATCAATATTTCATCGTCTGAAGGGTCATGAGAAATTATTAACCTTTCACTAATAATGGATTTAGATTTGAACTGCTATTTGTTTTCAATCTTTAGTCTTTTTGGCTTTGTACAAGTGCACTACGGTTAGTGAGTTTCCAAAAAAAAAAAACCTCTTTATCGGCATATGGCCGCAGGCACTCCTTGCGGGCACTCCTCTAGGGCACTCCTGGTAATTTATAGCGCTCGCCTTAAGATCAACTAACACCAGCGAATAACGGCACATGAAAGAAGGGAAGTAGAGTAGGGATGGGACATTGGAATAGGTGGGACAACAAAAATTATGGCAAAATAAATCACTTTATTTTATTTCTTGTTACACCTCTAAAAGACGTATTTATACTCTTATTAGTTGTTTCCTGTTTGCAGATTGTCCCGCTTTCAACTTTTAAGTGGTAACTGAAGAAAGTTAATTTCACATTTCCAGTGAGCGTTTAAAAAAATATGTATTTAGTTTTATTTCTCTACTCACGTAGTTTGTAAGATAAACGCAATATAAAGACATTGTACGCGTAAAGACGTAACGTATGATTATATGGAACCGTTTAACTGAAACTGGGTGTAGTGTCATCCTGGAGGGCCACAGGAAGAGACGAGGGTACCGCGAAGTGTGCATGATATTTGTATAATATATGATACGATGATATGGGAACCCCTGGTTTATCATAACACCACGATCTTTTGAGACATGTGATTTTTAGAAGCAATATATATGTTGGGGTAGGAATGGGGACTTTCTGAAGAAGGTAAGGGCTAGGTCACCTATATTGTACCCTCTAATAACAACAGTCCGGTGTCACTATATGCGAATCAAAAGAAACATAAAAAATTAAGAGTCATAGGGCAAATTTTATTAACAACCAATTAATGTAGTGTAGACACATTTGTTTTAAATATGAAAATATTTTTCAAAAAAAAATATTTTTTAAAAGTTGCAAAAGTTCAAATTAAGAATATATGTCCCAAAAGGAAATTAATGTAATTGTTTTAACGTACGTAATGTTAGTATGTAATCTGAGTCTATTTTATTTTTCGACTTTTTCCCTTTCAACAAAGAAAATATTTCATGCTTTATGCTATTCTAAGACTTAAATTGAGCTTTCTGAATATAGCAAGCACTAAGTCTTTACCAAGTGGTTAAGGAAAACATTTGCTGTGCAGAAAAAAATATTTAAGTTAATTCTGACTTTTGATAAGGCTTCATAACATTAGTAGGAAGAAGTATTCCAAATAATGAATCAAAAGTTCAGCCATCTCTATCCTATCTCGTAGATAAAATAAACCAACATTTAAAGAAAACAGTTCATTGATAAATGCCAATTAAAGATATCCAATACCAATGCTTTATGTTAATTTTAATTTTGGAATAGGTGGGTTACTTTTTAATGTAAAAATATGTTTTGATTTACTTTATTCGTGTTATAAACTTGGTTAAAATTGAACGCATTGATACAAAAGGGGTAGTCAATCAGACTGCCTGTGAAAGAATTTAACTTTATAGTTAAATTTAAGTTCTCCGACACTCATATTTAAGGTCAGTTCTATGTTTGGAGCGGTAGCGTGCGGGATTTTACTTAAAATAATCTCCCCCTATATTACACTATTCGCTAGAAGTATACAAAGTTGTTTAAGTCAGAAGCTGTTTTGGGCACTAGTGGGCTAAGTTAACCAAACCGCCAAAGAAAGCATTCTATACTTTGTTGATAAATATAAGTTCCCCTACACTCATATTTGAGGTTAATTCTGACTCTTGAATAGGCGCCTTTCTCGATACCAAAATACCTTTTCTTGCTGAAAGAAAACTTTCTATAAATTTGTTTTATTAAGCTATTGACTTTAAGACAGAGTTGAAATAAGCTTTAAACTATTTCCGTCGATAATAAAAGCTGGCATTATTCTTCACAACGGCATTTCTGAAAGATCTTACACTCGGAATCCTTCTGTGTGAAAATAAAAGATTTCGTACGTCAGATTTGGAAACATAACGGCTGAAAAATAAACAATTCTCCCACGGTTCTCTATATTTAACTCACGAAATAAATTCTGGGTGAAGTGAAACCTTTCTTATCTTGTCTTTACTTTTGAGCTTGAACGGAAAGAAGACTTTTTTTTTTTCCCGTCAGTAAATACTACAAAATTGGACACTTAATTCCCGTTCGCGTAAGTTCTAATTACGATTTCAGTTAGGTGCCAGAATTTTAACATGCAGCTCGGGTAATAATGAAAAAACTGACGGACTTTCTTATTTCGGGTGGTTTGAGTCACATGCGGCTTTGTTTTTATGTATCTGTTGCTAAATTTGGTGGAGGGTGGATAATTATAGATGTTTGATGCCATTTTGGTTACGTCAGTTGTTACCTTGAATACAACGAGTGAAACTTGGCATTCTTTTGAGACCAACGGGTTAGAACAATGTAAAAAGGGTTGAGCTTGTTTTCCGGGCATTAAGTTGAAAAAAAATTGGCTCGTCAAGACGAGCAGGTGTGACATAGCGGTGGCTTTTTTAAGCCTGAGTCTTGCAGTTTTTAATGATGGATTGCATTTTGAACGTGGAGCAAAATACTTGACAGGAAAATGACATATCTACATTAAGAAATGCAGTACAATCAAAGATTGTTTCAGTTTTTTGTAATATAGTAGATATAATCAGAGACCGGCAAAAACTGTTGAATCTTAGGAGCATAGAGGGGGGGAGGGGGAGGGGGAGGTGGCATAAAAATATTTCTTGGAGTTTTATTTTCTGAAAACTTCTTGTTTGGAGAGAAAAAGTCGTCACAGGGTCTTTTCAGTCGCTCAGTATTTGCAGATCCCTCTACATAATAAACATACTCGAATGTGAAGAATTTCTCTACTGGTTCCAACTTAATTTATATTCTATATTTTTTATAAGCTTTGTACGAACTCTGACAAAATGTTTTGAATGCAACACAGATGTGCAACGTGGTATAAATTAAATATTCGCTTATAACTATTACTGACTACTCAGCATATATTTCAATAGTGTCATAAAACTGAAGAATCATTTATAAAGCATCGTATAGCTATTAAAAGTTATGAAATCATTTTAAAATAATTATTAATTTAATTTAAAGTTATCCTTCCACGCTGTAACTATGAACCATGATGTGAAATAAATTATTTTCAAAAATTAGTACAGTACGGAACCAGAAAAATTAATTTCCAAATATTTAAATACTCCTCCCTCTTTTTCACAGCTTCACAATATTTGTGAAATTTATTATATTTCATAGAATATTATAATACAGGATGATTTCTTCAACTTCAAATAATCATTCAAATGCTATTACCAAATAGTAACAGGAGAAGTACTGGATTATACAATTGTACAGTGTTGGCAACTTATTTAAAGAATTAAAAAGTTTAAGACTAATATTATATCCTTGCCAGCAGAGTGCAACATTGAGAACTTTATTTTCTTCTAAAGCAAATATACTAAAAATCTAGAATGGAGTCAAGCTAAGGCATCTGGTTAAATGTTGTGCTAAGGGATTGTAATAGTTTTTGCAATGCAAAAAGGAAAAAAAAACAAAGAGAAAAAAAACAAATGTGCTTATATGACACGTTTGAACAATCTGTGAGCATGTTTTCCTCACAATTTTTTTGCTTTAATGGTTTAAAGGATGCCCGCTGCAGGTGAAATGTATGAGTAGGTCTTCTATTCAATCTCAACTTTTCAGAAATAATGACTTTCTTAGAAAGCTTTAGGAACACGAACTTGGAGTCACGAGTAGTTTTGTACATTATTTTAAAGCGTTCTGAATGAATGATGTCCGTGGCAGATAAAAGAACAAGACAGTACATCATTGACTTTGTGTGTGGAAATTTCATTGCTTCTGTTAACCGATGATTTAAACATAATAATGGCAAACATTTGGATTATATTTTTTTCATCACTATCTTGATATCTGGAATTTTAAATTGCTTTAAATATGAATAAAGACCAGTTACAATGACAGATCTTCGATTTTTTTCGAGGCGGGGCACATCTTGAAACTGAATCCCATATCTATTCTCCTTCAAACTTCAAATGTTTACGTCGAGTTTTGACTAAATAACCACGTAAAATTGGGTGAATTTATAGCCCCCAGAAGTTGTCACCAGCACCAATGGCCCCGACTTACCCCCTCCCCCTAGATTCAGATGAGGACAATGCAGTCATTTGAACTTTTGGTTAAATGTAAAAGGAAAAAAATCGTGTCATGAGTTCGGCCACTAAGTATAAGTAACTGCGAATTGACTGCTTTTGTTGAAAAGATCCTTCTAAAGAAATCATAAATAAGTCTCATTAAATAAAATTTAGGAGGGGAAGTTTCATAACTTTTGAATCTGGTTTTCACTTATTCACTGTATACCATTATTTATTGACATTTCCTCAAGGCAGCAAGAAAAACATTGAGCAGTAGTTACCTTGGGTAAAATATGTAGTTATGAGAATAGTTATGGCTTTTTAAAATTGAGATACAAATATCGCAGCTCTAGTTCATCTAAAAAAATGACTCTAACGGTGTTAAAATATACTAACTGCACTGTAATAGCTACGATATTTTTATTAATTTTCACTCATATATATATATATATATATATATATATTTAGTAATCTTTTAACTATATATTTTTTATCGCTAATTGGCCTTACTCATAATGTAAGTAATTACTGACCAAATACTAGTTATGATTATCATTTGTTGAAAAGTGGGTAATCGAAGCTCGAATGAGTACAGAAATTTTAGCTCTAAAATAAAATATTTAAAGAAAAAACGCACGCACACTCTATTTACTATAGTATTCACCCCAGGAAATAATCCAATGCCGTAGCAATTATATGGCATTTTCTTAGCAACTGGCCCAAAATAAAAATACTGACAGAATTATTTATATTCAAGTTTCATTTGTATTCAATTTATGATTCTTTTTTTTTAACATTTATCTTACTGCTTGACCCTTGCTAAAACGTGAAAAACAACATTTTGATTTAGAAAATAACTTAAACATTATTCTGATTACTCAGTTGAGGAACAGATTGTACCTTTGCTAATTTTGAACACGACAGAGCTATGTTTTCTTGTCTGGTTAAAATAAGAAATAAAATTGTGAATACCATAACAGCATGCCATTGATAACACCTTAAACTATTAATCCAATAATCACGTGCTATGGCTGTTTCTCTCTGTTTACCGTAGATCGTTATAAAAATTTGTTGCCCTCAGTTCCGAATTCTCGAATTCCTACTAGTTAATGAACATTTCAGCAGCAAAAAGAAAAATAATAGTTTTAAAGAGCTTGAGGAGGGGATGGTATATACTGTCCGTCCATGAGAACCGCGCCTGGCACTCAGGGACCATTGCACTTTAAAAAGGGGTGATGGGTTGTGAAGGGGAACTTTTTGAAATTTTCAATGAAAAACTTGCATTTTTGCTACCTTTTTGACACATTCAACTAAACTATGTATTTGAAATTAGCAACGTTCTAAGTTGTTTGATGCGGCTCAAAATGCTTCTTATTATTCTTCCCCTTATTATTATCTTACCTATCACCCCTATTTTGGTAAGATTAGAGAAGACCTGACGCATGCGTAAATACAAGGAAGGTTTTCCTAAAAAAATCAGACAGTAATAGCTAAGTTTATTCACTCTAAAGAAAAATGATAATTTACAAATATTTGAAGACTGGATGTTATCAAAGGGAAGTTTATTCGCTCTACATCAAAATGATAATTTACAAATATTTGAAGACTGGATGATATCAAAGAGAAGTTTATTCGCTCTACATCAAAATGATAATTTTAAAAATGGATGAATAGATGATGTATAAAAAGTTTGTTTGTTCACTAAAAAATGACAATTTTCAAATATTTGAAGAGTGGATAGTATAAAAGGGCATGTTATTCACAATAGCGGATGCTATAAAAGTTCAGTTTATTAAATCTTGGAAAAATAATAGTTTTAAAAACTTGAAGAGTGGATGATGTATAAAAGAGAAGTTTATTCTCTCTAAAAAATATTTTTTTCAAATACTTGATGATTGGATGATATAAAAGGGCAGCTTATTCAGTCTAAAGAAAACTGATAGTTTTAACATGTTCGAATAGTGTATGATATAAAAAGTACTTTTATTCACTCTATATCAAAATGATAGTTTTAAAAATGGATGATGTATAAAAGGTTCGTTTATTCACTAAAAAAGTGACAATTTTCAAATATTTGAAAGCAGGTCATTCACTCTAGCGGATGACATAAAAGTTCAGTTTATTTTATTAATTTTTTGGAAAAATAATAGCTTTAAAAAGCTTGAAGAGCGGATAATGTATAAAAGATAAGTTTATTCTCTCTAAAATATTTTAGTTTTCAAATACTTGATGAGTGGATGATATAAAAGGGCAACTTATTTACTATAAAGAAAACTGATACAGTAAACTCTCGATTATCCACGAGCAGATTATCCACGAGGGTCTCGGGAAAGAAACAAACACAATTAAATGATTTTTTCGAAAAAGAACGAATTTAAATTTTGTTTTTTCTTAACATTTCTTACCAAGAGTGCGGTGTACTTCATCCAATAAATTATTTTACTTGGGCGTTATCGTAAGTACCACTTCCTAAAAGATTTATATGCGTGAGAACCTCAAACACAAACAATTTTTTATGCGATACCTATCGTCACTGTTTGTAGTGGTATGCAATTGTAGTGGGATGTCACGTTTTAAGTGAGATGCAATTATTTTTAAGCAAAAGACATTTTTTATCCTCTTTACCCCTTATTTTATGCTTTTGTTGGATTATCCGCGATACTTGTGCCACCCAATTCCGCGGATAATCGGGAGTGTACTGTAGTTTTAAAATGTTCGAATAATGAAAGATATAAAAGGTAAGTTATTCACTTGAAGCAGCACAAGCAAAATGGGCACGTTGCACCTCCTCCTGCACTCGGAATGTATGATTTGTGAACAAATCCTACATTCCAACATATCCTACATTCCAATACATTACATTACAACTGATAGGATTTTTCAACAAATCCTATCAGTTAATTCATTCTTAGAAAAACAATAGCTTTAAAAAAACTTGAAGAGTGGATGATGTATAAAAAATAAGTTTATTCTCTCTAATAAATTATAGTTTTCAAATACTTAATGAGTGGATGATATAAAAGGGCAGCTTATTCACTCTAAAGAAAACTTATAGTTTTAAAATGATCGAATAGTGTATGATATAAAAGGTAAGTTTATTCACTCCAAGCAGCACGAGCAAAATGGGCACGTTACACCTCTTCCTGTTCTCGGAATGTAGGATTTGTCAACAAATATGACTAACGCTACCCGTGCGGTCCGTGAAATTCATCTCGGCTCGAATTTATTCATTCTTAGAAAAATAATAGTTTTAAAAAGCTTGAAGAGTGGATGATGAAAAAAGGTAAGTTTATTCTCTCTAAAAAATATAGTTTTCAAATACTTGATGTGTGGATGATATAAAAGGGCAGCTTATTCACTCTAAAGAAAACTGATAGTTTTAAAATGTTCGAATAGTTAATGATATAAAAGGTAAGTTTATTCACTCGAAGCAGCACGAGCAAAATGGGCACGTTACACCTCCTCCTGTTCTCGGAATGTAGGATTTGTCAACAAACATGACTAACGCTACCCGTGCGGTCCGTGAAATTCATCTCGGCTCGTCAAGAGTGGCAAAAATTCCTTCCTTCACTCAACCCGGCGTAGAGGATGACAACGGCAGAGGCGAGGAGAAATTGGAGTGTGGCCATGTGGCTCCTTACTCATCCGCGAAACGAAGGAAATATTAATATTCGAGATCTAAACATAGCATCGCAACTCGATCTGTCTTCGTGCTCTATGCTAATTCCTCCTAGCCGGTTGCGACCAATGACTTTTCCCTTCGCTCTATCATCGCGATTTCGTGAATTAATTATTAGCTTGATTTGTTAGTGGGATATTAAATGGAAAAGAAGGATGCGATTTCTGAGATGGATACTTTGTTTAGGCTGAGTCTAAACTAAGTATCCTTCCTAGAAATTTGATCCTTCTTTTCCATTTAATGTTACACTAACACGTCATGCTAACAATTAATCCACGAACTGTCTTAATTAGGTGAAAAAGTTTTGAAAATACGTTCCCAAGAGCTTAGAAACAGGTGTATGCATGTTATTTGTAAATTTTACCGGTAAATACAAACTTCGTAATCGGGATTTTAATCGCTGGTATCGTTCAAATTTTGAGTATGGCGCCAAGTATTTATTTATTTATTTTTTTTTTTTTATGTTAATTTTTCAAGTGAATGAATTTTAGAATCGGAAAAACGAAAAAAATTTGATGGAAAATTTTTTGAATTCCGGCTAGTGAGGATAAGTAGACTTTTTACGATTAATCAATCTAATTTTGGTCAATCTTGCAGACTATTTTTTATTTAAAATCTACGTAATACACTTCAAAAAAAAATAATAATAATAAATAAATAAATAAATAAATAAATACTAGTAATAATAATATATATACCACTGGGCTCCCCATATTCTTTCACATGCGAGGTGTTTCGTTGCATTGCATAACTAGATATGTGCAAACTGAATTCCGTTTTAATTTTTCATATTTAAGGGGCTTTTTTATGTGGCATCTCAGTTGAGATTAGGTCCCGCACAATATCGGCTTAGATAACACACCTTTAAAGTGAGCAAACTATAATTATATTTACAGAGGAGTTTGCTCTTATTAAAACCCTTTTCTATTTTTCAAGTTTCTGCATTTAATCGTTTCCATTAGAGTTGAAACTCACCACGACTGTTAGTTTCATTGGTTAGTAAAGTTTGTTGATGTTCATGAAAAATTATCTAAGTATGAAAAATGAACACATAGGAATAAATACTATTCCTCTATTTTAGGACGTGCAGTTAAGATAAATCTATCACAATCAAGGTGCCCCTGAACTTTTGTTTTGCGGCGGGGGGAGGGGGGAGGCAAAGGGATTTTTTTTATCAATTATCCGAATGATAAAATAAAGGTATGCTCACATGCGTTATTTAATCAAAAAGTGCATTCGGGCCATTAAAAATTACAATATTGCAATTGCGTCACCAAATTTGCCTAATGGTCAGACAAATTTTGCCGAATAAGGACATTTTTGGGAAGTCACAGTGACATCCCATCGGGTCGCCACTGGTCACAATGAAGATTTCGCAAGTGACCATAATTTTGAAGATTAAGATTCGTTTATTTCTTTTATTCAATACACAACTGAAAGGTAGCCTTGCTTAGAAGTCTTTTAATATCGGCAACTTTCGTTAAGGTGGTATGCGCCAGGAAAAAATTCAGAAATGTACTTCATCTGGTGCAGTACATACTTTGAGCTTTTGTGCCAGTAACGACAAAAGAAGCAAACACTCTATGCCTTATCAGTTTAAACTAACTACTAATTAAGAAAAATAGTCATCGAGATTAAGTGCTTTCTTAATTACCACTATAATATTTTTAGAGTATTGCATCCAAGCAAGCAAGAGTACTTTAGAAAAAATGTTTTGTTTTCTTTATCATCTATTTTTGAACGTATTTTAATTTTATGTGCTCCTGCTGATGATAGTGGCAGAAAGCCATGTCTTGATTTAGAAATAATTCAAGAAAAAGAGGAAACCGCAAACTCTTTTCGGCTTTCTTAAGCTCTAAAAAAGATATTCATTTCAAATATCAGTGCATTATTTACAAGAAAGTTATTTTTTGCTGTGAAAGAAATTGTGTATCGTGCGTCACTGCTTTAAAAATAATTTTCATTAAAGATTTAGCTGCCGGCAAAATTTATCTATGCTGTGAGCTTTAATTAATGTTGGATTTTAAAATAATAGGGCTTCATGATGATGCTTTCCGCTTAATTGCACTTTTCTTACTTTAAATATTCATTTCAAGCATTTTAATATATTTCTGATTTTAACTTGCCACGATTTTGATATTTTGCATTTGATTTTGCAATAATAAGACTTTGTAACTCTGTTAGTTCATTAATCTTCCATTTAAAATACATCCATTCTTAAATATCAGTGAATTGCTAAAGCTACAATTGTTTTGAAATTAGAAATAAATAAAGGATTGAAGTAGAACGTAAAGTATTTATCGTCTGAATTTTACAGCTTACTCTGGATTTTAGAGCAACTGAGGGATGCAATATTACCAGTTACCCCTTCTCCTACATAAAAATGTGTATATCATTTCAAATGTTACCATTTGTACTCCAAATATTACAATTATTTTGCATGTATAAAAAACTGCGTCAGTAGTTAATGCTTATTATTATTATTATTATTATTATTTCTTATGAACTGAGCTTATTTTCTGAATTATAAAATTAGTCAAGAGTTAAGTTTTATCTACTTATATTAAAAACTGAGTATCTTTCTTTCTAACTATCTTTCTATGTCACGCTTCTTTCTCCTGAACGCCAATGAACTGAAAGTCGAACCAGGTACCGATAGATAGGTAATTTTTCAGGCTTCATTAGTTTCAATCTATATAATTATACGATTTTAATTAGCGAAGATATCAATTAATAAGTAGTCAAATTTAAAGCGATTAAGCCTAATAAATGATTAAACTTCCAAGACATTTTTTCTTACCGTTGCCATTTTGAATTAAAACGTTAATTAAATTATTGATTTAAAATTCCAAGATATTTATTTCTTTCCGTTGCGATTTTAAGGCAGGAATTCAAGTGAAACACGGACGATCGCAACTCACCAATGCAATCGCAAATTCCAAAATTTGGATTCAAGTGAAACGAATTCACTTGAATTCGACTTACAGTAGCGGTTGCAATATGCGATCGCCTCGAAGCGACTGCAATGGTGTTTCACTTGAATTCGGCCCTAAATTAAAACGTTAATTAAATTGAACTTTTTAAAATGAAAGAGTGTTATTTTTTTCCATTGTCATTTTAAATACGTGTTATAACAAAGTTCTAACAATTGCTTTTATTCTAATTATTAATGACATATTTTTTCTCAGGTACCATTTTGAAAATGTGTTTTTAAATAAAATTGCAATTGCTGTTTTTAGAAGGGACTTTTTCTGGCTGCGATCCATAAGTAGTCAAATTTAAAGCGAATGTTTAATTAATAAGTAGTCAAATTTAAAGCGATTAAGCCTAATTAATGATTAAACTTCCAAGACATTTTTTCTTACCGTTGCCATTTTGAATTAAAACGTTAATTAAATAATTGAACTATTTAAAATTCCAAGATATTTATTTCTTTCCGTTGCGATTTTGAATTAAAACGTTAATTAAGTTGAACTTTTTAAAATGAAAGAGTGTTATTTTTTTCATTGTCATTTTGAATACGTGTTATAACAAAGCTCTAACAATTGTTTTTCTTCTAATTATTAATGACATATTTTTTCTCAGGTACCATTTTGAAAATGTGTTTTTAAATAAAATTGCAATCGCTGTTTTTAGAAGGGACTTTTTCTGGCTTCGATCCAAATATTAAAAGAACTTTTTCGTTTAGAATTTTGCAATTAATTTTACCGGAAGAAAGCGGTTTGGAAATAATTGTTTTTGGAAAGGAATTTTATTTGTAATTTAGGGAGAGTGCTAAGTATGCGCTACTTGACATCGTCTTTATTTTTGAGGAAGCATGTGCAAATAATTCGATTGATTCTTTGATGCAGGAAAGCTTTTTAGCGAGCCGCTTTAGCGGGGAGTAGTTTATTAAACTTTTCCTTGGTACTTTAAAGGCGAGCCGCCTTGGCGGCGAGTAGAGAATTGAAACTTTCCTCGCTACTGTAAAGGCGAGCCGCCTTGACGGCGAGTAAACTGTTTAAACTTTCCTCATTTCTTTAAAGGCGAGCCGCCTTGGTGGCGAGTAGTTTTCTCAAACTGCCTTCACTACATTACAGCCCGTGCAACGCCGGGCTACGCAGCTAGTTTATACATAAAATTTGCTTAATATAAATTATCTATGAGTTGATTCAAATTAGATTAATTATTTGATTTAAATAAATTTTACTACTAATTTACTTATTTTAATTCATTTTAATAAATTTTAGCTTTGCACAAATAATGTTGAATGTTGAATGAACTAATTTCTGTATGAATGAGTAGGTCATTTTTTGAATGCAAGTTTCATTGTTACATTAACCCTTAGGAACCGGGTGGTACACGTGTTGTACCACAAGTCTTTTTTCTTCAGAGGACGGGGTTGAAATTTTCACTCGAACCCTTTGGAGCCGTGGATTTTTTCAAGGTTTCACACGTCTGGTACGACAGTTTATACCTTCTCTTTTCAATGGAAAAGAAATCTGTGGTTCAACTGTCGTACTTCCTGGGTCGAAAGAAAAATTTCTATATGAAGAGCCCGGATCCAAAAGGTTTAATTTGTGCAAAAATAAGTTTGTTTATCTGAATTTTAATTGTATATGACTCGGTGCAACATACGTATGTTTCAATTTCAAATAAGTGTGTTTAAGCGTTTAATATAAAATGTTTCAGTTTTATGGAAATAAGTCAAATTAATTAAGTAAACTTATTCAAGCTGGTGTTAGTTACATCTGAATAAATTGAAATATTCAATCTTAGTAAGTTTTAGTAAATGTAAATAAATATATTAGGCAGAATTTGGTTCAGTATAAATACTTTTCAGATTTAAGAAATTAGTTTAAATTATTTACGACTACAAATTTTAAATTCAGACAAATTAGCTTAAGTATATGTTTATCATTAAATAGCAGTTTTATACAAATCAGTTTAAATGCATTTCTTGTGAGAAAATAGTTTAAAAAAATATACAATTTTATTTACTTTAAGCTTTGATTTCAAACGTAGGTGTAAATTTTTTAAGTATGTTTAATTTTTAGGTACGTAAGTGTGAATTGTTAACATAAACAAATTTCAGTGTTGGATAAATAAGTTTAATATAAAGGAGACAGGGGATTAAGTTTTATACAGATGAATTTAAATATTAAAACCTTTCAGTTTCATTCAATAGTAGTTTATACGTAGTAACTTCATACAGTTACGTATTATTTGTTACATGATAGAAATTTAAATACTTGATATCAATTAGTTTTTTAAGTCAAAATACATTTTTAAGTGTCTTTGATTGAATTTTTATTTAATATATAAATACTTTTTCCATCAAACTATTTTAAATAAATCTATTGCAACAAACTTTAAATTTCTTGATATTATTTTACATAAATGTATTTCAATATATTTTTTCATTCATTTTAACTGCTTCTGTTGTTTTTAACTTCTGAAGTTTTAGTCGGCTTTGCTTAGTTTCAGTAAACCTTAATTTTACTCTAACAAGTTATATTTTTAGTACGAATTCAGTATATAAATCTTCTCTTTGTCTAAGTAGATTAAAACTGTGTGTTACATACGAGTTATATATTTCTATATTATTATTATCTAAAATATACCTTATTTTTATACCATGTGCTTCAATACAGTCTACAACTTCACTGCAAACAAATAACTTGTTTTTACAGTATAATACTGGCAGCAGAGGTTCCACTTTAAAACTTTAAAGTGTACAGTAATAAACTGCAAAACTAGTCATTTTAGTTTATTACTGTATAGCAGCAATTTTACAGTTTATTATCACAATTTCACAGTTTATTCCCACTATATTAGCTGTATTATACTGTAAAAACAACAGTATAATACTGGCATCAGAGATTCCAGTTTAAAACTGTAAAATGCACTGTAATAAACTAAAATTAGCTATTTTACAGTTTATTATTGTAAAGCAGCAGTTTTACAGTTTATTACTGTAAAATTAGCATTTTTTTACAGTTTGTTACTGTAAAATTAGCAACTTTTAATTTGTTACAATAAAATTTGCTGTATTATACTGTAAAAACACAATAATTTGTTACAGTGTATTATGTAAATAAATTTCTCTGTTCTATATTTAAAAAAAAAAAACTTTCATGACTCACTTTCCTCGCTCTGAGACGCTACTAAAGATAATCAAATCAGTAAAACAATAACACTTTACAATTCTTCCCGATTCCACAATGTAAACTTGAACAACTCTAGCGCACAGTGCAACTAGAAAATTCTTGCTCTTGAAGTTACTCTTAATCTTCTGCAGTTGGCTAGGTATTTGTCTCCTTTAGTTTGCGGGAATTTCGTTATTCGCTCCAGTCACATGGTGCCTTGGCACTGCCTAGGTGACACTGAACTTGTCATGCGAATGAGACAAATCGGTTTGGACCCTCAACCCTTGGGATGGCTTGGCTCGCCAACCACCCGACAAAATTAAATATAAATGCTTATTTATCTATAGAAGATAAGCATTTGTGGCATGCGGATAAATCACTCATGTCCTAGGAACAGTAAACAGATAGAAGTTGTCATATGAGATAAATGCGAATAGAAACACCATTTTGGTTGCAAAGACTCGTACGCTCAGGTAATTTCTGTGACATGTGAACTTTTCTATTATTATTATGAATAACTATTTGATTTTATGCTAATTATCTATTATCTACAAAGCTATTGTTTTAGAATTTTTATAAGAGGTAAATGCGAATAGAAACACTATTTTGGTCAAAGACAAGCAGGGTAAAGTAATTTCTATGTTATTAAATATGCAATAAACTTTCTTACACTTTAACAAAAAAAAAGTAAGCTCTCGTAGTTTAATTAAAAGTTATTATGAAATAAATCATATAAACAATAATATATTTCATAAAAAAATGAATACTTTTGCTATATCAGTGTATTTTTTTTTTTTTGGAAAACCAATTTACCTTGTAAAAATCTTGAAGTTATTTATTGATTATTTTTTCATGCAAGATCGTAAAACTGGAAATATTTATAGATTATGTAGTCAGTTGTTATTTTGTTATTTCTATCCTATAATTTTCTTTCTCCATTATTCCGAATGCGTTTTACTTCCTAGGCCGGACAAATTTCATCTGATGTTGCTGAAAAAGGAACCCAATTACTGTTTCAGTGTTTTAGTTCCGTATTAGTTCATTAACCATCTATAAGTTAATCGTACCTGATTGAATCACTTGCGAATAAAGAACAGGACCTCTGAAAATCATTAAAATCGGTTCACCCAGTGAGAAACAAGACGGTAATCCCTCATCAACTGAACTCATTACTGCTAGTACATACACTTACCTGGTAGTAATCAATTGATGCACAACAAAAAATGAACTGTTGTTTTTACAGTATAATAATGGCAGGTTAGGTTCCAATTTAAAACTCTAAAATGCACAGTAACAAACTTTAAAACTAGCAATTTTAGTTTCTTACTGTAAAGTTAGCAATTTTACAGTTTATTGCAGTAAAATTTAGCTGTATTATTCTGTAAAAACAACAGTATAATACTTTCAGCAGAGGTTAAAGTTTAAAACCGTACTACTATAAAATTAGCAATTTTGCAATTTATTGCTCTAAAATTAGAAATTTTACAATTTATTACTGTAAAATTAGCAATTTTTACAGTTTATTACTATAAAATTCGCGCTGTATTAAACTGCAAAAACAACATTCATTTTCTACAGTGGAAGAAAAATGATGTTCAAGTCCATGGTGGATAGGATTTCTCTTTTTGTTTTTTGGTTCTTTCAGTTTAGTAGTTGGTTGTGCAACAATTTTGGTGATTACTAGTTATTATTTCACAAATTTGCTTAGCTATATTAACAAAATTATTTTACTATTTCACCTTCATTTGCATCAATGAAGGTTTTTTTTTACTTTCATTGTTACCAAATATGTTTAGCAATTAACTATGTTGTAAGATTCACATATAAGTATGGGTTCATATACATTAAAATAAATAACAAAACAACACATTGTTACTCTTGTTGTTTTTCTTTAAATAGCTAAATACAGATAACTGGGAAAATATAAAGACACACTGACGCAAGAAAAAAAAGGAAAAGAAAAGCAAAATGTCCTGCTGCATCGAGTTCTAAGAACTACGTTTAGTGAAAATTGCAATTTGTTAAAATCTATTTGACTCGATCGAAAATTAATTTCAACCCTCCTCCACAATATATATATATATATATATATATATATATATATATATATATATATATATATATATATATAGTGTTAGTTTAGCCTATAAAGAATAGAGATTTTTCTTTGGAAAACAATTTTAAAATATATTAAGAGTTTGCAAAAACAGTCGAAAACTTTATACTTATACAGAAGATATAAAATAAGTCAATGTAATTGACAGTGAAACTAAAAGTGATAAACGACTTCATCATTGTATAAATGGAGTATACCATGGTAACCCAAATTTGGACAAGTGAATAGATAAAATTGGATTGCTGGTATATTTTCGAGCTACTGTAAGCCTCTCTTTTTACGCACTGAAGAGATTGGCTTCATCAACTTGAAGCAGCTGTTGGTCAGTTATATTTTTTTTAAACTTTTTTTAGTGTTTTTATTTGTTCTTTTAACTACATAGACGCATTTTACTTCCCATATTTAGTATTTCCATGTGACTGCTGATTTCACCATTTATCTGAAAAATCAAACTTCTGTTATCAAACTTTCCACCCAGAATGCCGCATCGCTTTTGAAAGCAATTGCTTTCATAGAAGTTGTCTTGGCTTCATTTATTTCTAGAAATATTCAGCAAAGAATTACATTTATTTTTCAACTAGCTGACCTGGCGAACTCTGTTCCGCCTTAAAGGCAATAAATAAGCAAATTTTTGAATTTATTAAGTTTTTTATTATTAGAAAATACAAAAAAAAAATTGAGTACCTACATTAATCATTCATTATTGTTTCTGTATTTCAGTACATAGGTTGCTCTTCACTGAAATACCTTGTGATACACAACATTTTTTGTTTTATTATCAGGCGCAAAAGCAAACAACGCAGATGGTCTTCCGGCCCGTGAACATGCCACATATAATTGACCATGGGAAAAACAGTGATGTTCTAGATTCAAACCACAAACTTTTAAGGATTGGCCTTGTGATTTGTTGATGGTCATGACAAATGCAAAACGGATCGGAAATTTAAGTCTTTTAAATTCAAACGGCATATCGGTTGGGATCATCGGGATCACCGGAATGAACAATCGTTTCTGACAGCTAATCACATATAAATTTCAAGAGAAGTAACACGTTTGTTTATAATTCATTTCACAAAAAAGTCAAATAACACTCAACGCACAGATAACTTACAACCTGTTTACTGCGCTCCGGAAGCTGCCAGAACGTGTGCTTTATGTCACTCAGCCATGGAGGTGTCAAAAAAGGCTTCGTAAAAAGGCGAAGTCAATAAGACATTTTTTCTATTTATGTAACTGACACACATAAATTATAGCCTATGTCCGTCTCCTGGCTCTAAGCTACCTACCCACCAATTTTTAGCCATGTCGGTACAGCCGTTCTTGAGTTATAAATAGTGTAACTAACACGACTTTCTTTTATATATATATAGATATACACATTTAAAAAATATACGCAGCACTGTGAAGGGAAACTTTTGTTTTGAGTAGTAATTCCACTTCGGTAAAATGGCCTCCTTCAAAATTATACTGCTATTTTAAACCATAAATTATATTTCAAAAAATGGCAAGTCTACAATCATACACTTTTAACTGAAAATGCTGTCTTAATTTTGAATGAGAACGTTGCGACAGAAATTTTCTCGCTCTCAACTTAATGAACTATAAATATAAAATAGAATTAGAAGTATATTTTAAATACAGTGTTAGAAATAGAAATTTAAGTCTAGGCGTCATTGTGACTCCTAGGATCAATTTCTAGGCGTCAAAATGAACAATCTAGGCGTCATTTTTTAAAAAAATTCAAATATTATCAGAATTTAAAAAAAAAATCTTTATTTAACAGAAATGCAACACAAACACAATTCGTGTATGATATGTTACTGGCAATGTTTGAAAATGAGCATGGTATAGAATGTTATTGTTTCAGACTAGTGCTGGGCGATGTTACAGATTTTAACATCGCAATACATCACTAGTATAACATCGCGATGTGCCGATATATCGCGATGTTATTATGTATTTTCTTTTCATTTAATTATGGGGGGGGGGTCAGGGGGGGCTTTGTATCCTTCGTCTCTCCCCTTTCCAGAACAGTGGATAACCCTTCAAATAGAGAGCAGGAAAAATGCAGCAACTGCATGGACGGATTTATGGGAAACAAGGGGGGGGGGGGGGAATGCCCTACCAGTTTATTTGGGATGATTCTAAATAATGAAAACATACCTTCCAAAATCATGAAGCGAGAAATCATGAATTTTTTCTAAAAAGTTCAGAAGAATTCTGAAAAAGGCAGAATGTCCTTTTCTGATAGGAAAAAAACATTATTCATTAAATAGAGATGGTAAGGCATTGGTGTCCAAAATAACTTGTAAAGTGAAAGGGCAATTCTTTAAAGGAAAATATAGACAAAAACATTGCAAACGATTAAAAAAGAGCAAAATGTTTTCTAAAGAGCTAGACCTGTCTCTAAGGAGAAGGAGAACAAAAAGTGTATAAACTATTAAGGGCAGAAAACCTAACTCAGTAAGACTAGCAATTTTATCATCATAACTCAGGATTGTGTAGTTACTCTCTCGAATAGCTCTAAATTAAGGGTGGAGGATAATCTTTTACTCACTTTCTAAATGCTTTTTTAAAAGTATGATAATCATCAAAGGCTGAATTAATCAGTTAGTATCAATTTTAATAAAATCCAAACAAACCAGTCATCAAAAGTTTTGGAAAAAAATGTTAAGCAGGATTGTAAAAAAAAACAAAAAAAAAAAAAAAACGCTAGTTTTAGAATAATCCGTTTGTCACAAATTTCGGAAAAATGAGAGAAATTTGATAAAAAAACTGCTTGTTTTTTGATAAATAGCTAAAAAGGTAAAACACATTAGCAGAATTGGAAAAAATAAAGATTATCCATATAAAATCGTAAAAGCTAAACAAATTTTCAAAAATATTACGAAAAATCAAACAATTAGCAATTATTAGAGCTATTGTTTGCTCAAAGAACCCCCCCTCCCCCCCCTCCCAGAAACTCAGTCTTAAATTTTCCCATGGACATCTACCACCCAAATTTCTTGGCAATCTGTTGAATCAATTTGCTATACCAGCCATCCTCTTCAAATAAAAAATAGAAAGATTTGTGAAAAAAATCCGAAGATCTCTCGAAATTAATCACTTGAATCCAATAACTTAAATGTTTCATTAAAATGATCTACCAACTAAAAAAAAAACATTAAAAGTTTCATTAAAATGTAAAAAGTAACTTTGTCTAATTAGCTTCAAATACATTTGTATTTATCGCTTCTTTTTATAATTGCTATTCATTTCTTTTTCCTCAAACAAACTCCTTGAAAATAAGAGATACATAAATGAATAATAGTGTCATCTATAGCTCCCAACAAGCCAAGCGAGCAAGTGGGTTGTAGACACAACACTGATAATTTCGCTGACTCGCATAAGATCAGCCATCAGCCTACTAATAATAAGCATTAGAAAAGGAGGGGGGGGGGTATGGAGCAGATAAAGTTGGAAATTTCGATGGATGTTTTGGATTATTTTTTGCTTGCTCATTTTTTCCCGGGGGGGGGGTGCTTGACTGAAGTTGTTTTAGAGTTCAGCACATCATAATCTGCAACAAAGAACAGCTGCCCCTCGTCCTCCTAATGATTCAATGGTTTAGCGATTTATTCTAACAGTAGCCAAATACAGAATGCCGATTAGGTGGATGGGGGAGGGGAGGGTGGCACAGAATAAACCACAACATTGAATGTTTTCGATTATCTACATTACTACTGAGGAGTGATGGGTGGGTGGCCAAGCGAAATAAACATCAAGCGAAATAAACATCGTTATTTTTACAAGAGAATAGCCAACAAACATGGGCGCCTGCCTCTTTGTGGAAACAAAAAAAATAATTTTAAAAACATTTTAAATTCTTATTTATTTAGATTTAAAATGTTTCTTTCCTTTTTTTTTTTTTTTCAGAAAAGAATTTTGTTTGCTCATTGTCCCCCCCCCCCCCTATTATGCATAATTCTACCGGTGCTCCTGCACCCTAAACGTCCTAACGAAAGCAAGCTATCACCTTTCTCTATTATGAAGACAATAAGGAGCGTTGAACGAAACACGGAACAAACACAGCACCGCTCATAACTACGCACAACTTCGTGAGGCGAAAGAGAGGATATATCCCATCGTACATTTCCCCGCCGCCGGAGCTAGGGTGTTCTGTTGGTCCGTGGTCCACCGGATGATATTGGGAAAGAAACGCTGCCGCATGAAAATCTAATCTTCGCGAGGCGTCACATGCGTTTGTGCGCTGTGGCAACTTGAGGGCTAAAGAAGAGTGGAGCACGGTGGGGGGGGGGGGGGTATGCTTCGTGGACAAACTGCCAGGAGGAGCGGGAGAAATGTTATCGCGAATCCTTTTCGTCAATCATGATGAGTCCGACAAGAAAGGCTTTCTGCGATCCTAAAATCTTTAGGCGTCAAACTTGGCGCCTGGGTTTGGATGTTTAGGCGTCAAATGGAAAATTTTGGTCGCAAAATACGACTAACGACCGCTTATTTCTAACACTGTTTAAATACATGAATTAAAAAGAATATATGAAACAGTTTTGAAGAAAACTTTTGTGTTTTCAATAGTAACCCCATTTTCATTGAGTCGTAACCCCCTTCAAAACTGTCCTGTCACTATAATACCGCAAACTATTGCAACAAGTGACAAGTCTATATACCCGCTTCAGACACAAACACGAAAACTCCATACGTGTCATATTAGCACCTATTCTCCGTCTCTGCATTCGGAAAGTGGGACTTTTCCCTCACAACCACTACAATCGGCGGGAAAGACAAGTAAAGGGGGTGCGCTTCGGGGGGGAGGGGTTGGAAGAAAAGAGCAGACTTTGCAATGATCCACTTTGTCTAGGCGGCTAAGCGATTTTCCACTGCCAATCTTCATTTGTATTTCGCTTTCCCCTCGGTTTAGGTTTACTGCGTGTTCCTGGCTTTTCTGCGCCAGACACATAGCCAAATCGTTACCGCAACATAGTTTTCCACTCCAAATCAACAGCTTGTTCGAAGATTTGCTTTTATTTTTACTTGTTTCACCTACTCCCCATCACTCCCTGGCTGCTAGTAACTTCTGTTTGGTGCATCTTTTTTTTTATTTCGCGTTCTTCATTCACACTGAGGTATTCTGTTCATTTTTTTCTTTTACTTTTCATCCCACAAAGGATGAGTTTTAAAGTTTTTTTCAGATAATCTTCTTTAAGGGTAAAAAACCTTTCTCCTAATATCCTCTATCTCCACTAGGAAAATAATTTGCTTTATTCCGGAAAGGGGGTGACATTGTCAAGTTCTTGAGAGAAACAATTCTTAATATAACTTATTAATATTGTTATCGAGATAAAATTTTTCTTAGTTTTTCTGGTAACTGATATAAAGATTTCAAGTGAAATTAGAGCCGAGGTAAGATGAAAACTAAGTTCTCAAGAGAAAACTTTTGCCGCAACTTATTTTTCTTGTAATCGAAAAAAAAAAACCCTTGTTTTAATATCCTCTATTTCCACTTTGAAAATTATTTGATTTATTCCGGAGAGGGGGAGAAATTTTCCAATAAAAAAAAAAAATCTGAGTTTTATGAGAGAAACAATTCTTTTTGCAACTTATTAATATTGTTATCAAGATAAAATTACTCTTGAGTTTTTCTGGTTACTGATATAAAGAATTTAAGGAAAAAGGGGAAACAAATTGTTGAGGTTAGATAAAAATTAAGCTGTCAGGAGAAACAATTCTAACTGCAACTTATTGTTTGCATTGTTGCTTCTGTGTGCATTGGTCCCAAGGCGAAAAAAAAAAAAAAACTGAGAGAGAAAATCTGCCTAATTTATCAAAGTAAAACTAGAGGAGAGGTGATTGTGAAATAAATAATAAGGAACTTTGAAGAGGGAAAACGCCAAGGCAAAAATTACATCTGCAGCCTCAAAAGAAAAGTGCATATAGTTTTAGTGTCGCTACTTTGTTTGCATTTAGTCAATTAAACACAGATGGCAATGATGAGTTCCAGCCCCCCTTACAAGCCTTAAGCTCAATTATTTATATCGATAAATTAACTCCTACAAACTTTCGTCTTAACTTCTGTTTTTTCAACATGTAAGAGATACCAAATATCAGAGAAGGTTGAAATTCAACCATTTCAAAAGATATTAATAAAATTACACTATGTCAGAAGCGGAAGAAAGCATAACTTTTTTCCTTGGAAACCATCAAAGTGAAACGAATACAAGCCGTATATTTTGATTTTTGACGGAACAAAGATAAATCTTTAGCTGTACCAGAAAAGATCTGTAAAATTTATCGAACAAACAATGCCGAAGAGTACTTCACTCACTATGGAACCATAGTGAAAGTTTTTGTCTTAAATTGAATCTGCTGTGGTACATCTAAATGTATAACAGAACAGGACATTATGGATTTTCCCTAGAACTGCGATAATGTATGAAAGCTACAATGTCAATTAAGGTGCAATGAGGACCATAAATGTAGGAAGGTATGGAGGTATCATATACATCTGCTTGAAAAACATACTTTTACATGCAGGACAGAGCAATAGAGATTTATAACACAAACAGAAGAAAATAGCACCTAGAGCATCGATCGGAATCGAACCCACTATCTTCGTCACACGAAGTAAAGATACTACCATTGAGCCACGAAGGCCCTGAATGATTATAATACAATACATAAGAAAATAAACAAATAAAATACCTAAAAGTATGCAAACGAATTGGATATTAAGTGTTAAATGCGGTTTAATACACTACAAAAACTGAACTGTTGTTTTTACGGTATAATACTTGCAGATGAGGCTCCAATTTAAAACTGTAAAATGCACAGTACTAAAATGTAAAGCTAGAAATTTTACACTTTATTGCCGTAAAATTTAGCTGTATTATACTGTAAAAATGACAGTATACTGCCGTGCTAAGCGCAGATGTGGTATCTGCAGGTGAACTCAAAATGAGATATTCATGGTTAAAGTTTTAAAGCTTATTACTTTTCATTTGTAACTCAATATATAATTTATCTTGGTCTAACTGCTTCGTAAATAGCTGGTTTAACATATTAATTATGGTTATTATTATAATTATTTGACTACAATTAATAAATGTAGTTACTGCAAATTTTCCCCTGACAGATGCGTTCATCTACTAGGGTATTTTTACCGTAAGTGACTATTACTAGTTATTTTCAGCAGTATCTGCTCAGATACGAGAAAAATAGCTTAGTAATGCACTATTCAAAAATAAAGATGGGAGGTGGTAACTTAACAAAACTATCTTTTTATGCCTAATAAAGCTATGAGTATTATTGTAATATAGTTTACGATATTTTTGTTAAATAAATTTTTATTCTATTAGGCTTCAACACTACTTTAAATCTATAGTAAAGGGCAATTCCACGAAAAGTGGTCCTAACACACCAAAATTTTTTCCCCCCATAATACAAAAACAAACCATATTTTTTGACAAAAAAATATCTACTCTTTTCGATTCCGGCATCAATTTTAAGATAAAATTTTTCTTCTCTCATATTTTAGTCTTGTTTAATAACATTGAAACAAATTTAAAAAAAAAAAATGCATTGTTAGTGAAAAAATGTAAGTGAGTTTTTTTCACCTAATAATCAATTTTTTTTGGAAAAACTATCAAATATCATGAACGCAGATCCTTTAGTATGATTACATCTCATATTTTTTGCAATAAAGTGTTTCATAAGTTTTTAACCCCTCAAAATAGGCAGGTTACTTTTTTTTGGTCACACACGTAAGGCAAAAGAAAGAAAAGTTTCCCCCCAAGGTCTAATTAGGGGACTAAAAGAAAACTATCTCATATCATAAATTAACTTGATACATAACACCTGTAACCTGACTTACATCTTCATCCATTCGGCAGAAACTCGAAACGAGGCTCTTGAAAAGCTGTCACACACGTAAGGCTTTTGAATGGTTTACATTAAGAGTCAGGTCTTTGTTTGAGAGACTTTCCCAGGAACCGATTCTTTTAATTTAAACTTTTTTGTTAATCTCCTCTGATTACATGTAACATGTTATATAAATAAATTTTAAAATAACTTATATATAATTCGTATACAAATGAGAATTAATTTCGTCTTCATTCTTTATTTTGTGAACACATCTTTACAATTTAATTAGTTACTAGCGGCGTTATCCAACAAAATCAGATCTTTCATTTAGGGCAAAAAATCAAATATTAAACAAGTGGTTCCGTCCGGAACTGAACGAGCCTACTTTCCCGTTTGCCAATTTCAAATTTCAAATTTTGTAAAATATTCATCCGAAACCCCAAAGCAGAATACTGCTAAATTTGGAACGTACGTCGCAGAACAGATATCTAGCTGCAGAACAATTCTGTTCAAATGTGAGGAAAAATTCTGAAAGTTTTCTGCAGAAATCTGTAGCATTTCTGCAGAAAAGGCAGTTTTCTAACTAAATATACAATTTTGCAGAAATTCAGAACAATTTCTGCAGATTTCTTCAAATTAGAAAAAAAAAATAAATTTCTGCAAGTTATGCTTATTAAGCAGAAAATCAAAAAATCGATTTTTTTGCGACATTAGCAGTAACTTTAAATTTACTTAAAGTTGGACAAAATCTGCAGAATTTGCACAAAATTACATGTTTAAAAAGATATTTTCAGAAAATTATGTTTGATTACACCTGTTTTATGCCCCTTTAAGCGCCCTGCCTCTGAGACTTGGTCTCATTATTGGCCATATGCTGTTGTTCTAAGTGAAAACATTGCTTCTAATCCGGTGTCAAAGCATTCAGAGCTCTTTGATGTTTGGAGGAGCAGACACAGTGAAGGGTTTTACATTTTCTGTCAAGAATTTGTGGTTGCAATTTTAATTTCAGGCATTGTTGTGCAGTAAGACTGAGTGTTGAACAAATACTCCTTTCATCGTCCCATATGAAACCGTTTTGATTTGAGGATCATGGTTTTTGAAAACGGTCATGTTTCTGCGTGTACTGTATAGTGCTTAAAATACTTGCAGAACAATTTTGGTCAAATGATTTAACGTTGCAGAACATCACGAAGTATTCTGCTTTAGGGATCTGAAAGATAATGGGTACGTGGGGGGTGGGGTGGAGGCAATTCGAAAAGTCAAACATGAGAATGAATTGTCCTCGCCGAGATCTTTCTAACAAAAAAAGTTTGTTCAAATCGGACTGTTTAACTCAAAAGTAATTAGCGGGGGACCAGTTGTTTGAGCGGTTCAAAGTTGAAAAAAAAAGTGCTTCAAACCAAAATATTAAATGTGAGAATTATTTATCCTCGCCGAGATTATTAGAACAAAAAAAAAAAATGTTCAAATCGAACTGTTTACTCAAAAGTTGTTAACGGGGGACAGGTTGTTTGAACGGTTCAAAGTTGAACGAAAAATTGTTCAAATCTAAAAGTCAAATATGAGAATGAGGTCTCCTCGCCGAGATCTTTCGAACAAAAAAAAAGTTTGTTCAAATCGGACTGCTCACTCAAAAAATATTAGAAGGGGGGGGGGGGGGCGGGAGGGGAGGGGGGGGTAGAGACAGACAGACACATATATAAGGGGGGGGGTAGAGACAGACAGACACATATATAATGCTGATAACTATAATTATCAGTTGTGGAAGTTGAATTGACTTTAAAATGAAGACATGCTGCACGCGGTCACACACGTAAGGCTCTAGTGTCACACACGTAAGGAAAATTAAAATTTTTTTTCTTTGCTACTCTACGAAGTTTAGAAAAAAATTTTATGTGGAATACTTACTTAGTATACTTAGACACATGCACAAAAATCACCGTTCATTTATCTTTTAAAACTTCACAGGAAATTACAAAATAATATGAGGTATAGCTTATTTTCAGATTTTCCGAGTCACACACGTAAGGCTGTATTTAAAATTTTATAAAAAAATTCAAAATTGTCCTATGAAAAAAATAACACCACATTACAACTTTTGCATATCTTCTGTTACTCCAATAGCAACCACTAAGAAATATATAAAAAATATCGTCCTGGTTTTTATTGTTATTTGCAAAGAAATGGCGTCAAAAAGTCACACACGTAAGGCTGGAATGGCCCTAAAAGGTTTCATTAATTAAGTTATGGGTCTTAATAGTTTGTAATGTGATAAATTAAGATACAACTTAAATATTTTACATTTAAATAACACATTTTTTACTCGTTTTTATTTATTTTTTTACAATAGCGTATAGAATACAAAAGACATACATAGAATACAGAAATATAATACAAAAAGTAAACATTCCAACTTGCATAAAGTGCAGCTACAAAATCTTAATAAATGCAATAATTACTCATTTTTATTGTTTACCGGCAACTGATTCTAAAATGCAAAGCGACTTTGAAGTAGAAGTTTGACAGCAGACAATTTATATATTTAAATAAAAACAAACATTAGAAGAATAAAATCAAATCTTCGCCCAGAAGAATCAGATATGAACTTTTACGAACGCTTCATTTTCAGACATCTGTGTTTTAAATGAATATCCAAACAGAAAGGTGTCAATTTTTAAATAAGCATTAATTTAAGATCGTGTTTATTTTATTATCGGCCCACATCAGCTACTCAATTAATGCGGGAAGTAAAAGTTTAGAACTCTAGTAAAATAAGCTGCTCCGTTACTAAATGCTGTATTATACTGAGGTATAAAAGTTGTATCTACATTATACTAAAGGAAAAGGGGGTAACTACGCAGATACCACTTTTAATGTTTAGTATTTGTCACTTACGTTCAAACATCTTTAGCAAACGACACAAAATGAGCAGATACCACTTTTTATGGAAGAATTTTTTTTATATTTCTCTTTCGTATATCAACGAAAGAAATTATATTTAGGTAAATTAAGATGCAAAGAATCACCCAGTGACAATAACTCATTTTTTTCAAAAAGTGCAGATACGACTTTTGTGCTTAGCACGGCAGTATAATACTGGTAGCAGAGGTTCCAGTTTAAAACTGTAAAATGCACGGTAATAAACTGTAAAATTAGCAATTTGACAGTTTATGTCTATAAAGTTAGCCATTTCATAGTTTAGTACTGTAAAGTTAGCAATTTTACAGTTTATTAATGTAAAAGTAGAAAATTTTTAGTTTATTACTGTAAAATTAGCTGTATTGTACTGTACAAACAACATTCATTTTTAGTGTAGGAATAAATGCGAGCTAAAAATTCTCCAGCGGCATAATTTATCGCCAAATATTGCAACATACTGGATAAGTAATTCACGTGCATTCTGCTTTGTTATCTATCCATCTTCAAATCCCTGTCATCGAAATCTCACTAGACTCCCTGACCCTGAACTATGCTATTTCAAGTACACGAAATCAGCATCATGCGCTAAGAGCCCCTAATTATCGCGATATGCCACAATCATTACGGCTCGGACATTAGAGCACCAGAATGGGCACTTAGTTTAAATGCCAATCAGTTCATAAACCATATCACATTGTCTACATCTATTACTGATCAAAATTTATGCATAGGAATTGCGTTTCGTAACGATACATGGAAGTTGGAGGATAAAGATTTGATTATATTTTTCTTTTTATGTAGTCCTTTTATAAAATTTAATATTTTGTAGTGTTGAAATGTACGTTGTTTTATGTTCATCATTTAAAATTATGTAAAAACAGTGAAACTTAAGACTAGTTCATCAAAAAACACTGCAGGGTATGTATTAGAAAAATACACTGCAAACAATAAATTTTTGTTTTTACATTATAATATTGAAAGCAGAGGTTTCAGTTTAAAACTAAAATGTACAGTAATAAACTATAAAACCAGCAATTTTTAGTTTATTACTGTAAAACTAGCAGTTTTTGAGTTTATTACCGTAAAATTAGCTGAATTATACTGTAAAAACAGCAGTATGATACTGGCAGGAGAGGTTCCAGTTTAAAACTAAAATGCACATTAATGAACTGTAAAATTGGCAATTTTGCAATTTATTACTGTAAAATTACTATAAAATTAGCTGTATTAAACTGTAAGAACAACATTTATTTTTTGCAGTGTAGTAATACTAAATAAATAAATGAAGCCGTGAAATAAAGCGCAATACTTCGTAAAATACATTTCACTATTAAAATAAGAAAGAAATATCTGTCCATTCGTCATTATGTCTCTCTCCTCCTCCCCCTCCTCTTAGTATTTTTCCAGGGAATAGTTCGATTTAAAAACATTTTTTGAACTGAAAATCTTGCCCAGAACACTTAATTCCCAAAGAATCATTTTTTTTTATTTGAACAAACTTCGTTGAACTTCGAATATTGATCAAATGGTAGGTATTATTCAATACATGAAAAACTCTCTTTTTACACTAATGAAAGTGTTACAAAATATTTAATTCTTGATAAAAATAATTACTCAAACATAATTTTATTATCGCACTCTCAAGTTTTAAAAATCAATATATTTTTCCAAAGCAGCTATTAAATTGCAAAAAATGTTTTTTTTTTTTTTTTTTTTTTTTTTTTTTTTGTGAGTCATGATTTCAATATTATTTGTTCAAAATTTGACACCTTTGTAAAGTATTTATTTATTCTTTTACCAACCTAGGTTTGAAAAAGTGTTAGTTAAAATTTAACTCTTTAAGTTTATCATCAACGTTGTTTTACTTTTACATACTGAGGAAAAATGTGCTTTTATTCCGAATGTTCCTAATAAAAATCAATCATAGTTGGAATTCACTGAAATGTAGCGGCTTAATTGAGGAGTTGACTTCCATATCCTTTTTATATTAACTAATGATTTTTCTTTTAACTGAAAGACCTTCTTTTCTTAAATCTGTTAACTGTTAAAAATTGAAATTTGACATGATTTTCAGCCTGAGCTATGCATGGTGCTTTTGATTATTTTTTATTTTGGTAAGTGAAAAAATACATTTGTTTTGTTTGAAACGAATATCTACTTACATATTTAATACATTTTTAATAGGCAGTTTAGTCAAGTCTTACTCATCCCTCATGGATACCGAAATCTTGACTTCTTCATTTATAGAAGTTGAGATGCAATAAACAAGACATTTTTATATCAAACGTCTATTATATAGCTAAATTTATTTTTGCATACTATAAGTAAATAGGGGAATGTGGTATTCCTTGGATAAAATAATACTTTTGTCCTATATTTTTCTTAGATTAACTTTTAGTAATATGGCAACATTGCACATAGTATAGTTTTCCCACCATAGCTCTTACTTGATGTAGCTGAACTACTTCCAGTAAAGCTAAAAATTTGATTTGATAAATATCGAAGAGCAATTTCGCGCAACAGAAGTAAATATTTTGGGGTTTATTTTTGTTGTTATTGCTCAAAATATGCAGATTCAATCTTGCACTTAGGGGAAGACCGCCTATATTGGACCACTGCTTAAATTGGACCTTGGGCTTAAAATCAGGGACAGAGATCTATGCTACACTTTAACGGTATAAATATAAAACTTTAGGAATAAAATCAATGTGTATGAAGTTTCACCAATCTTCGAACTGCGTATCGTGAGTTATGGCATGATTTATGTTGGAAACGTGTAAAATCTTATTTTGCGGACTTGTACTTAGTAAGATAGTACTAAAACTTGTAAGCTGAGGTAAACTGCTGTTATAGCATGATAATCTGTGTTTAATGAGGATTATATCTATGTATTTACATGCGCAATTGTGATAATTTTTGACAGAGAAATAAGCTGAAGAGTTAAAAATGGCATGTTTTCCTTTATTGGACCGAAAAAAATTTCCTATATTGGACCGGTGGTCCAATTTAAGAATATAATTTTAAGCAAGACTTTTTGTTAATTGCAACATAAATAAGTGACTCATCTGATTTAAAAGCGTAGTTAAGATTATTTTAAGCATACTTTAACACCTATAGTTATTGATTTAAATAAAATGTGTGCTGATTTACCGAGAAAAAAAAATGGAATTCTTCGATTTGTTCGAAAAGGTTTTAAAAAGAAACAATTTATATGCTACTAAAATGTTCATGCAAATGAAACCGGTCTTTTCACTGTCCAAAAGCCTCAAAATATATTGACGCATAAAGGTAAACACCACTTTGGAGCAGTAATGCGTGGTGAACCTGTTAGAAACACACAGGCTATTTGTTGCATGCGTGCAACAGAATTGATAGCCCACCCCTTTCCCTCTCCATGCTTATTTTCAAAAGATTACGTTCCATGTATGAATTTATCGTAAAAGTACCCCCTGGTGAGCAATATGCTTAATCATGAAAGGGTTGGATCACAAACGATAATTCACACAATTGATACAACATTTCATCGAAACCGTTAAGCCAATCGATGTAAAAAGAATATTCTTCTATTAATAGATAGGCACAGCACTTATATATAGAACATGGATGCAATAAACTTGGCTAACAAGAGCGATATAATAATGCTTTCTCTTTAAGCACACCATGCACGTAGATAAGGTCTTTATTCATTCTGTATTTGCATATTTTAATCGAGCATGTAAAGCATGGATGCGAGAATATCTAATGAGATCCATTACACAATATCGTGAAGAGGAACTGTTTTGTAACTCTTATGGGCAAACCGCGATCAAGACCATGGCAAATGCTGTGAGTTGATTCCAAAAAAACAGGAGTTTCGCCTGTTAATTGACATGTGTTTAATGGCATTGACTTGGCTGGAGCAGAGTTCGAGGTAAGTAGTCCAGATAAAACTACTCAAAGTGAACAGGCAGGTTCAGTGTAATTTGTACTGTTGTACACCATGTACAAGAACTAGCTACAACGTAAATTAGTACAAGCTCTGCAGAATCAGCGGAGAGTTCTCATCAAAGCATGATTGTCAATTCCAACTATGATTTTGTAAAGCCCCGGCTCACATATCACCTTACGTAAAAAATCGAAAGAACAAAAAGGAAGGCTATCTCAGCAATCACTGTAATGCCGTGTAAAAGAAGCATAGAACAGAAAAAAATCACACAAGAAGAAGCAAGAAACTGCACAAAACAATTGTTTTTGCAATATTTGCCATGAAGATAAAGTGCAAAACATGATTAAGTGCATGAAATGACATCGGTGAGTTTATCAATACTGCCTAAGTGAGGCCCGAAGCAAAAGAAATTCTATTGCAAATCCTGGAAAAAAGATGCATAGTTCAAATATAAATTATTGTATAATTTCCTGGCCCGGTCCAATTTAGGAAGCGCATGGTTCAATATAAGCGCATATATTCCTAAATTGGACTTTTGCAACTTTTTGTAAGATAATTTTTTAAAAAATAATTTTCATATTTTTAGAAAATATAAGCTCCTAGGGCGGTTCCTGATTAAATTTAGCTTACGATGCCCTATTTTGTATTCTTGTTTTGCTTCAAATCGAGCGACACAGGCCTCCTGTTCTTAGGGGGTCCAATATAGGCGGTCTTCCCCTAATTTAATAATTTTATTGTTGTACTTCTACGTGTTGTTTCAACAGCAAACGTTTTGCAAGCAATTAAAAAACATAACATTGGTATGATATCACTCTCTTATTTTCATAATTCTTGTGGTTTTTCATACATAAGCGATCACATCTTCCTGGATAGGTCATTTAGGCGGAGTGCTCCAGGGAACATAGTGATGAAAATCCCTAATGTCTCGTGATCGAAATAAAATGCGACTCCCTCAACTTGCCTCGGGCTTTTCCTGATAATCCTCATTTGTTCTGGTCAAACTCCCTCGTGAAAATAAGATAGATATAATTCACAAAATAAAAAATTGCTCTGTGTTTTCAGCTTCGTTTTCGGAGAATATCACTGTACATAGTAAGACTTTTTTTTTAGTTGCATTTGGCTAGTGAAAATCTTCATATAGTATTACTCAATAATCAAATATCAAAATTTTTTGTCATAATTTGTTTTTGTAGTTTCAAATTCGCACTACACTGCAAAAAATAAACTTGATTTTATAGTATGATACTGGAAACACAGGTTCAATTTAAAACTAAAATGCACAGTAATAAACTGTAAAATTAGCAATTTTAGTTTATCACTGCCAAAGTAGCCATTTTACAGTTTATTACTGTAAAATTAGCAATTTTAAGCTTATTATACAAATTTAGTTGTATTATATGGTAAGAATCACATTAATTTTTTGCATTGTAGATAGATATACATGTAGCACATCCACTAAGAGTTATACGCGTGTAGGGAAAATACAATTTGCATGAGTTCCATCATGTCTGGATTAAGACTTTGTCCAATCAGAAGGGGAGAAGGATTTTAAACCGGGATTATCTTTACACCTGAACTTGGAAAAGTATTAATTCAAAAGAGTAAGAAACAAAAAAAAGAAAAAAATATTACTGAGTCTGTGGATAAGTTAAAATTAAAAATTATGGCACAGATGTGAACAATTGCATACCAGCGAATTTCATTTAAATTTCCTTAGAAGTTTCAAATATCAATAAGATCAACATTAAATTTGTCATAAATCTACTGAAATAAGAAATAAAGATAATACATATTGATTTATTGATCGTTTTGAAAGACTCAAATGCAAAAACCAAACCAATGTGGGTAATGTTATAAATAAAAAATTTAAAAATGCATAAAAGCATACTGCTGTTTCTATGCTAAATTTAGATAACTAAAAACCTGAATAATAATACTCAATAGAAATGGATATAAAGTAAAATAATTGAATAAAACAAAACAAATAAATGAAATGAAATAAATAAATAAAATAATTGAAAATAAAATGAAATAAGAAATAAAATAAAATTGTTACAAAATTTAAAGCATTTACACTATAGAAAACATAAAATTATCCACTTTAACTGGACTTGAAAGATTTGAATCTCGACTGTTTCTGCATGATCAAAATTCCTTTCAATTGAAATTTACACTTTTAAGTCATTATATTAGTTGTTTATATTATTAGTTGAAAATCTGAAATGAAATAACTAATTATTCACGTCTCTTACAAATAAAAGCATCAACGATCAATAATTTAGACAATCTTTTATAATGTTTTGAGTGTATCATTATCTATTGGTAGCTTTCAATGAGAGATATTTGATCCGTACTTCAGTAACGCACGAAAAAAATAGTTTCCTTTGGTAACTAAATAATATCATACGCTTCGAAATAGAGTTTATGGCAGAAAACTGAGGAATTGTTCCTTAAGGAATAAAAAGTTTATTTCATTTATTCAAGTAGGAGAGACAATTACGGCACGATATAACTAAACATATAATGTGTAAATAAAAAGAATATTTATAAAATGAATTTCATATATAACATAAATAAATCCATTAATTCAGATACATTATTACTTCCTCTCATATGAACAGAAGGTAGTGTTAAATGATGTAAACTGAATACTTGTAGCACAGACATTCACTTAACAATTTGATCAATATCAGTGGAACTTGAAGGATAATAAGAAGTCAAGTACTATAAATTAATTTAGTCTGATTAATGTATTAAAACTGAAATGCTCATAAAATGCTTGACAGAACTTAAAAGCTCATTAAACTAAAGAAAATATTTTCATCACTACTCAAGTTATTTAATTAATTTCTATGCATGATACAATAAATGTATTTTCAAACCTCAAGTGGATCAAAACGTTATAACTTACAAATGTCGAGGATAAATTATTTGGCTAATAAAGATATTATATTTCATAAAATTTAAATAGAATTGTAAATAAACTTATCAGCTGAGGAATATAATTACATACTGCAAACCAAATAAGATGATTGAAATCCTGTGATAAAAATTGGCAGCAAGTAAAAAGAGGAGCTTTTAAATTCATTGATTAACGTTTACATGTGAAATACGTTGTCAATAACGAAATGATCGGTAGCTTTCTGAAGGCATACATGGCTAATACCAATCTATTTATTTACACAAAACATTGAAAATCTGAAATCTGACATATGTGAAGAAATGTAAAGTGATGATAAAAGTAAGGGTGCAAATTCAGCAAGGAGCTTTGAGAGTATATAGTTGAAATTTACAGCAAGCAAACGAAAGCGTTTTCATTCATCTATTAAATTATACGTGCGTATAACTAGTGCATTGTCAGAATTCGACTAACTAATAACAAGGGTAGCTTTTTAAACCATTTATGCCCAAGTTTTTTTAAACAATTTTTTTCAATTTTTATCTGCTTAAAACTCTTACTTGGAATGGTCTACATACATTTTAGGCTTGAAATAGTTCGCCGTTGCCATATTTATTGAGTTATTTAACGTCCTGTTTATGGGATATTTTGCAGATATGTGAGCAAAATACGATCGTACTAGACTTGTGCAAAGTAACATTACAGAAGGCATCTCTGATCAATTTTAAGCAAACCATTTTAAAATAGCTTAATTTTATGAAAAATAAGTTCGCAAAAAAACTTACTTTCTGTGGCTACTCATGCTGGATCGTTGCTTGACTGATTTGTCTGAAAATAGCTGTCAATAATTAAACTCTCATATCCAAATAGTGGCTCTAACTGGTTTTCTCAAGAAGAAGGACTATTTAACTTGTAAAAAACAGCTTTAGTAAAATGATATACCCATTACAGATTTTTGTATGCAGTAACTAACAAGCGTCCCGTTTTTAGGCTACTGGGCAGAAATGGGTTAAATAAAACTCAAATACAAATGTATCCGTTTATAACGAGATGTAAAAATTTAGAATTGCAGATAAAAATAATCGGCTGAAGAATAAAATGACGCGATGAAAATTAAACACGAAGGCAGAAGGCTTATAAATTGTCCTTTTTTTTTTTTTTTTTTGAAAGCGGATAACTTAGAGTTCAAATAAAACACAGAGAATTGTTTTTAATATTCATGATATTGACTTAATTCGGCATGAAATTTTAAGGAATTAAATGTATATTGTTTGAATGTGAATTTGAGTATGTGACTGTCACGTATCTGGTGTAATCTGATAGTTCAACTCCTTGCAGTAAAACAGGAAGTAAATTAGTAAATACGCTTCAAATATTGACAATCAAGAGTTGTTTCTTATTTATTGGCGTAAACATGCAACCAGAGAAAATAGCCTCTCTAGACCACAGGTCTTCAACTGAGGAAGTCAACCCCATCAACTGAATTTAGAAAGGTTGCAAATTTATTTTCTCTAAAAACGAATATTATACATATATGTAGTCCTGCCCGTTTATAGCTAACTATATACAAAGAGAAAAAAAACATTATGCAAGAGTAAAAATATACACATGGGCCGTGAAGTGCATTAGAACATTAACAAAAAAAAAAAAGAAAAAGAAAAAAAAGGAGCAAAAACTTTTACCAACTATGAAGAAACAGTGAAATTTTCAGTTTTTTTTTTTTTTTTTTTGAGTTTTCAGGATCGTTATAGATGTCGGATTTCAGTATTTTGCTTTTAAATTTTAAGTCTTCGTCCAGTACAACTTTTTTGCGCTATATCCACTCGAAAATAATAATTGCATTTCTTTTGCATCACCCTAATAAGTCACTACAGAAAAAAAAGAAAGAAAGAAAGAAAAGAAAATAAGCTAAAATTTGAAAAATGTAAATTCAAAGTTATATATAATACCTCCACAATAATAAAAATTAACAATAATGATAATACAATTAAATATTTTCTTAAAAATTGTAGAAAAAAATACATTGCGTCTCAAATTTCAAACTTTAAAGTATGGTTACTTTACATTGATAAAAACTTTTTCTTCGTCAAACGGGAGTAATTAAAGCAGATTGATTTAAGAAATGATTATTTATGATACGCCAATGATTATTAATTATAAACTAGATTACTCACTCTCATCTGCCGATAGTTTTTTGAAATATGAAGTAACGCATATGCAGCGTTGGAATAAATAAATGAACTTGCTAAACGTTTTCACTTTCAGCCATGCAGCAACAAGGTACGCGAACGATGCAACAAATCTTCATTGAAGTGAAAAATCACATCCGTCAAAACTTATTGAAGAAGCAAAATATTGCGGTTGTGTAAGTTGATAATTTTCAACATATTCAGCAGGAGGTTCACAGATTCATAATTTTCCGTATTTGATTAATTTTCTAAAATACAGACAATTTTAAAACGGTTGAAATATTTATCAAATCTTAAAAATCCCCATTCACTTTCTAAGCGTGCTTTAGGAATTCTTCAGGGTAAGTAATACCCACCCCCCTAAACGCTTGAAATTAAAGTCATCTTTCATTACTGCGACGAAATGAAATAATAACACGACATATCCAGGCGATAAAAATTCCGATTACATTCAAAGCGAATGAATAAAAATTTCATTATTATTCGTAGGTCTCATTAAATTAAACTCTGCTTTCAAAATTATACGAAGAATTCAGGCATGAAAATGCATAGATATATTTTTTTCCCCATACTTATTAAATGGGAATAATTTAAACGACGAACAAGGATTTTTGAATCATGTTATTTTGAAAAGATAAGTTTAAGGTTAAAAAATACTCGTTATAAATTTGAAATTACTTGTTTCAAAAGTAATAATGTAATTGAAACTGTAATTTTTATTGCTTAAAATTCGGGCGCATTTGTTTAGTAAGAAAGTCTTGTTAAGAATATCCTGTTAAATTATACGATAAATTAACTATCATAAATCATTAAATTATTACTTTTTGTTGATATTTATATGGTTTTTTTGAACAAAAACTTACAACTATTATATTACTTCGAAATACATGACGTGTAGGTATTATGTAGGTATAGTTTAACGGTAAAAATCTAAACTATTTCTGGATGCATTCATGATAATTTTTAGTCCCTTTTGTTCAGTAGTATGCTTCAATACATTTGTTGCAAAGTAATTTTCGTTTTAAAAATTTAAAAGTTTTATGCATAAAAGATTTAAGAAAGATGTATCATTTATGAGAAAAATTTATTGCTAAATACGGCAGAGCACTGAACTTACTAAAAGGATGATAGTTTTCTCGAAGCGCTCATTTTAAATGTCTTACTTCTGTTTTTGAATAGTTAGGAGGTTGTTTGTTCTACAATTGACAGTTGGGTTTTATGGAGTATATGTATCCCGCGAAACTTGACAAGCAAAATATAAAGAGAAAAATAAAACCGAGACATCCTAACAAATTAGGAAACAAAAGATCTCCAAGATATTAGAGTTCAACTGTAAAAATCCCTCGCGAAATGATAATGAGTATTTCCATTGTTATTTTTGCAAATGCTAGTATAAATCTTGCGTCGGTTTCACGTTTCGTATAATTATAATAATTTTACACATTTCATCAAAACTTGTTTCTCACCAAATATTATGCTCAAAAAACCTTTTATTTATTTTTGGTCACTTATTTCAATACATCCGCTAATAACAACAGTCTCCAATGGACTTTTGGACCAATGTTTTTGGAAATCTTGGAATTCTTGAAAATTTAAAAAAAAAAATACTTTAGTACAAGTATATATAATCGACACTAGTTAAACTTTATATCAGCTTTGAGATGACTTTTTAAACTGATTAAACAAAACTCATTAACAAAAAATGTATGGCATTATGACCATAAGTTTGCCAAAATATTTTTAAAGTAATGTGCTTTCATTAAAAATAAAACCTTACATATCTTGAACTGATTGCTAGAACAGTTAAACATGCAATAAATGCAAACTTTCCAAAGTTGAAAAAAAATTATATATATTTGAAAAGAAATAAAACTTAGGTAGACATTTAAAGAATTAAATTGATAACAAAAGACATATCACCAAGAAACGTAAAAATTTTATCTCTAAATATTTTTTGTATTTTTATTTGGATCTTTTACAGGTTTTGAGAAGGTTTACAAAATTCTACTTAGTAACACAATTTCAAATGAATAACACAAAGAATATAGGAAGGACAAAGTTTTACATGCCAGATAATATTCTTTGACAGTATCAACTTCACATGATTTTTTTAATTTTAAGTAGTTTTAGCTTTTTATCTTTTGACTAAAATGTTTTCCCCTGTCAAAATTTTAAACCAGTTTTAGAATTACTTTTAGAAACATAAAGATAGAAGTTTTTTGCCAAACATTTTTAGCTATTACAGGGACGTCATTTCAAGTTTTTCCAGGGGGGGGGGGGTCAAAGGGTCCAAACACAATGCAATTTCACAGGAAAACATCAAAAGCCATGCCCACTTATAGGTAAATGCATTGATTTCTCAAAGTCACCCCCTTCCCCCCCCCCTAAATGACGGGCCTGAGCTATTAGTTTTTGTGATAATTATTAGTTATGTATCGCACATTTGTTTCGTTAGTATAAATATATGAAATTAATAATTATTGTGCAACATTATTTTACTATTTCTTCGCGTGAAATACGGTTCTTCAATACGGACTTTCATTAGTTTAAGTCTTTTTACGGATTATACCTTCAGTTAAATTTTAATTAAGTCGAATTGAATTCCAATGCCATAGATTTTGTATATTTTTAAGTAAGGGAATACCAGTCATTCACTTTTTTTTAAATCTGTGTAAATAAGGTGATATCAATGAGTGACTTTTCAATGTACGACGCTTCATGTATTTAGTGACTTTAGCGCTGGAATATCGACATCAAATTTTTTTTGTCTATTATATCTTCATTTGATATATTGACTAAATCTGAAGTATCCATTTCATTTTTTTCTAATTTAAGGCTACAATTGCACCAAGCGGAACTAACTTAACAATTGAAATAACAGAAATGGATTTTCTGTTTTGCGAAATTTATACGAATTTAGAGAAAAACTTCCTTCTGACAACGGAAATGCCAGAAGAAATGTTGCTTTGTAAATAGCGTCCAATTACGTGTGTGTGTGTTTGGTAGTAATTGCAGTTATTCGATTGTTAACTCCTATGATAAAATGTATTGAATACATTAACTCAATAATGCTAAGGAATATTTCTTAAAATTGATTACATTGTGTGAAAGTGAAGGATAATCATTTCAAAAAAACTAATTACTTTCATCTATTAAAATATTCATGCCATTCAAATTTTTACTTCCAAACCATCCGTCTCATATATTTGTCCCCCTGAGACAAATGAGTCATTTTCTAATTAAGATCATCACGCATAAATAAAAGCGCTACTAACTTTACGTAGAAAATAATTAAAAAACAGCTTTTATTTCTTTTAAAGAAGTAGTCAAAGAAAGTATTTTTTGTTAATTAGAAAAAGATTATTCATTAAAAAATTTCAACGAAAAAAAAGCATTTTTCTCGCACGCATCCTCCAATTAAAAAAAAGCACACACAATATGCCAGAAATGTATGTACAGATCCTTTAATTCGGGATATGATTGGCTACACGAAGGCGTGTTGATATTCTTCTTTAGGTTCCCTGTCTTGCTAACTGGTAATATAGTCCCCAGAGAGAAGACCGAACGTTCTACGTAAGTGTCATTGTGGCGTAAAATTAAATAATGCGTCTTGGGGATAGCTCGCAGTGACTCGTGCTTCAATTACATCTTTGGCCCTGGCTGGAACCTGCTTTTCTCGCCGCATCACGTACTCTCTTTTTCATCGAAATCGAACCCCCCAGGGCTCACTCCGCAATGATTTTGAGTATTTGGTGATACAAATCGGGAGCCGAACATGGATATGTCGGCGGATGGGTTTGTTATTTTCGTGCCGAGCTATTTTTAGCTGTTAATTTATCTCTTAAGGCGGTCTCATTTGAATTGGATTGTGTTAATTTGATTCATTCCGTTTTATCAGTCCCGATTATTTTGGGAAATGCAGTGATCCCGCAAACTCGGCAGTCGGTACTCACGTAATGCTGATAATTCGGCACCTTGGGTAGAATGACCAGTAAATGAACACTAAAGCTACGTTTCATTTTCGGCAATTCACAATATTGTTAAAACTAGCAGTTGATAGAGTACAATAAAAATTGCACGTACTCTCTTTTTCATCGAAATCGAACCCCCCAGGGCTCACTCCGCAATGATTTTGAGTATTTGGTGATACAAATCGGGAGCCGAACATGGATATGTCTGCGGATGGATTTGTTATTTTCGTGCCGAGCTATTTTTAGCTGTTGATTTATCTCTTAAGGCGGTCTCATTTGAATTGGATTGTGTTAATTTGATTCATTCCGTTTTATCAGTCGCGATTATTTTGGGAAATGCAGTGATCCCGCAAACTCGGCAGTCGGCACTCACGTAGTACTGATAATTCGGCACCTAGGGTAGAATGACCAGTAAATGAACACTAAAGCTACGTTTCATTTTTGGCAATTCACAATATTGTTAAAATCAGCAGTTGATATACTACAATGAAAATTGTTTCCTTTTAGTTGTGCGTAATTGTTTAAAAATTTAAAATCCCTGTGAATGAGCACTAACCAGAGGACAAACACAAAATTTTCAAGTCGTTTCCTTTTCGGAGCTGTATGGAAGGAAGTTACTCAATTGTATACAGGTGTTTATGTGCTTATTATGACTCGTGCTTCAATCACATCTTTGGCCCTGGCTGGAACCTGCTTGCTATAGCTACGTTTCATTTTTGGCAATTCACAATATTGTTAAAACTACCAGTTGATATAGTACAATTCAAATTGAAGGGGCAAGTGGATAAAGGTAATATGTGACAATTTTTGAAAAAAATACTTTTAGCCATGGATGAAGGTGATAAGGTAATAATTTCTTTTTCGAAAGCTTTTTCTAGAAATGTAAAAAATTGTCATATATCTCCTTTATTCACTTGTCCCTTCAATTGTGTTTGTGAGTTAACACAATATGAACACACACTAATCTGAATTTGTAAATCGGCGAAATTCAAATGTCACATATCACCTTTATCCACTTACCCCTTCAATTGTTTCATTTTAGATCTGCGTAATTGTTTAAAAATTTAAAATGCCTGTGAATGAGCACTAACCAGAGGATAAGCTCAAAATTTTCTAGGCGTTTCCTTTTCGGAGTTGTATGGAAGGAAGTTACTGTTACCTATTCATTTGGGAAAAAACCTTGGAAACCTCTTTTTAATGAAAAAAATAGGAACCGTTCATTTACTGGGATGTATTTATTCACGCCACTACCTACAAAGGCAGGACTAAAATAACACAGAACATTAAACCTTCAAAAATACTTTTTTGGAAAGTTCCTTGGAATTATCGTTTTTTTTTTTTTTAATTTCGTTGAATAGTTTTATAAATATGCGTTCTACTGTAGTAATTTATCATTGCAACAAATAGATTTACGTGTTTTAACCTTTTCAAAGCAATGATTTTCATTCTCACACAGTTGATTACAAGCACCTTATGTTCACAACTCGGATTTTTTTTTAATTTGGCACTCCTACCGGTTCACATTAAATCAACATTGTGATAGTGATTATAGTTAAACAGCGAAGAGATGGCGGATCGACTGGAAGCGGAAATGGACCACTTCATTTTGAAATAGGCTGAATCTGCGAGAACCCGTAAGCAGTAAAGTCGTGCGTTTTCGCTAATCTAACCTATTTTTAAATGAAGTGGTCCAATTCCGCTTCCAGTCGACCCACCATCTCATCGCGGTTTAACTTTACTATATTTGCATTAACAACGGGTCATCGTAGGAGGGGGATGGGGTCATGGCTCAGACTGTGCTATGAAAATTTTGGGAGAGATGTTTTCAAGGGTAATTTTCTTTCTGTGGGGGTTATCGTTCTTGGGGGGAGTCTAGCTTTTCTCTCGCATTTTAATACTCTGTTCTACAAAGTAAATTAATATATACCGTTTAAAAGTGCATTAATATCTTGGTATTTTGCGTCAGAGATATTCAACCTGCGGTCCACCGCAGATGACACTAGGCTCTGTGCGAACTTATTTCTGGGCATGCAACTTAAAAGAGCACGTATATTCCTTCTTTCAAGCAACTGCAGTTTAGTTGGGCCTTGAAAAGGACCCTGTGTTAGATGAATTCAATGAAATTGTTAAAGAAATACATGCAATTCCTTAATTTTTATGCCTGCGTGGAATGGATACCATCAGAGACATTTATATTGCCTCTCCGAGCATGTTACACGCATGGAAAACTGGGAAAATGTTTCAAAAATTAATCAAACGCATTTTCATCCTTTGTTTTTTGAATAAAAATCCAGCTTCGTAGAAAATGAGAGAAAAAGCAGTAAAAATTGTTGAAATATTACATTTGTATGTTTTTTTTAAATACAAAATGACCAGAAGTCTAAATTTTGAAAAATGAAAGTTCGAGCTATCTGTTTTTCTCCCTATCATCTTCCATTTCATCCTTATAAAAATCAGTTTTTCTCAGTTAAGGAACTAATCAGTATTATGGCCTTCAATGTTTTCTCATATTTAATTTTCCCAGAATGAATTTCACTCCTAAAAATTGACAAGGCGTATTTTCTCGCTTTAAGGGGGGGGGGGAGATATATCTCTATTTGCTTTGCATATGGGCAATTCCAGGCAACATGGGAACTCGGTGTTAAAAAAAAATCTTGAAAAATTGTCTTAATTTTTTTTGTACGTTCTCTATATTAATTGAAGTTACAAATTAGAATAATGTAACTTTAGGTGAATCATTTTCTTTTTGTAAGAGAACTTGTTCTATGAGCTCACAATCTTGTAAAAGTCTCTATCTGCTAGACACAATTTTAAACGATCATATTTTATTGGTTTAGCCTGTTTCCACAATTTAATTGCATTTTTTCCTGGCAGATTTATTCGATAAGAAAACAATTATTAATGGTACATTTTGAAATTTATTCTTAAAATATTTTTTTAAAGTAGTTTTTAAACCATTAAATTTTGTGTAACGTGAGTCACGAAAACTTTTTTTTTATATTTCCAGATTTTATAACTTATAAATGAATTTTTTTTTCCTGTTTCTTCTACTCATGTATATTACAAAAAAGAAATTATAGGCCAATTTAGAGTTTTTTTGCTTTTTTATTCAAATAATACGGATGTTTATTTTGTAACGTGAGTCACGCGAAAAGTGAGTTACAGCCAATACAAGCTAATATTAACTTCTTAAAAGTATTTAATGTGCCCTAATGGTATTTTAGGGTCTAAAGGGAGGGTTAGCACTTGTACACACCTATATATAATTAATAATACTGATGAAATTGAATATAAATAGCGTAATTTTAATTCTTTTAGTGTTTTATAATCTTTCAATTAGTGCACTGGGTCCCTGCTTTGGCCCCCAGCTTTCCAATGTGTAGCATGTGTTTATGAATGCACATATTTTTCTTCCGTATCTAAGAAAGATTTTTCATTCCAGTAAAAGAAATTTTTAAAATATTTAACGAGTAACCGCAGAATGACAGAAAAGGTGCCGAGAAAAATTGAAGCAAGAAGGGAAGTAATGTAAACAGAAACATTGTCTCTGGATGAAAGAATGTCTAACGAGAAAAGTCGAAAAGCTAAGGGGCAATTCCACGGTAACTTACGTTACATTTCGACCAACTGTTGGGCATTTAGCACCTCAGTACAGACAAATATTGTTATACAAACCTTACATAAAGGCATTCTATGAAAATTACAATCAAAAACAGAATTAAAATGCAAAAATATTCGATGCATTAAAATTTTACAAAATTTAGCAGTCAAAAATAAGGCAGTAACTTATGTTACACAAAAAGGGAATGACATAATATGAAAATGGGTCCTAAGAGAAATTTCTGCTCTATTACAGCTGTTTTCTTGTTTGAAGTATAATTTATCAGTCCCTTATAATGCTTAGGATTTTATTTTCATAAATTTAAAAATTTATTTCAAAAATTGAGCATTAAGGGACTTTTCAACTGGGTAACTTACGTTACGAATTTACTTACAAGCATATCTTTATTACAAAAATTAATGAATGAAAATTACAGCTTAGTTTAGACCAAAATATTGTAAATTAACAATTGTGAATGAAATTTATTGAAATTTAATACCAAATTCAATGACCAATCAAAAATATTACATAACATAAGACTTATATGCATAGTGGTCGCTGTTGTTAAAAAGTTCGGGTATTTCAATTGTTCGAATCACGTATTCTTTCTTATAATGAATTTCATCTGTCGTTTCTGGCCATTTATAATAGGTTCCATCAGCAGCCTTTTACTTTAAACTCGTTTTCTTTAATAATCGACACAACTCAATGATAAAATGTATTTTCGCACACACTACTCACCGGCTTTTATCTCCGTTTTTCCTTCTTGTTCCTTGAAATACTTAACTAAACTAAACCCCACAGTTTGTCCATTTCTAGTTCTTAAATGGTCATTGTCGATGTGCGGAGCTTCAGAAAATAGTTTTGATAAATTTTGCTTTTTCTAACATATTTCAATACCATCAAGAGTGACTTTTATTTATAAATCTGCAATGTCCACATGACTTTTCTCATACCCCTTTTACAACGCATCTTTTCTGCAGAGTTCAGTGGCATTTTAATGCAGAATAAAATATATTTTACCTGTATGAGATAAAATAGTTTTAGATTTGTTTTTTCCAAAACATATTTTAAAACTTTAAAGCATAACAGAAGTCATTTTTGAATAATTTATAGTAAAATACCTCCTAAATATTCTAATGCAGTTATATTGTTTAGAGAGAATTAATATCTTAGAAGTCAAAAAGACACATGTAATTTATAATAGAGGTGTATTGTAATCTTATTAACAAATAGGGACATTTTAAGAAATATGATTAATTTAAGTAAATACAGTACATCTAAAGGAATTCTTGAATAAATTACTTCTACTAGCCACATAGGTTTATTTCACAATTTACTTTCTTTATAAACACAAGTATTATATTTAAGTCCTACTTAGGTAACTTATATTACCTGCATATTTCGGTAACTTACGTTATACGTTTTTATTGTAGCACAAAAAATTAAATAAACAATATTAAAAAAAAAAACTTGAACTATTTGCTTAATACACACTTATAAGATAGAAGATATAGCATTGTTAACATTGCATTGCCCTTTCTTTATGCACATCATGAACTTTAACATGTTTTTGGAAACTTACGTTACATAGAACAGTGCATTTTTGAAGTTCACATAAATCACTTAATTTAAGTGCAAACATTCGTTTTAGCAATTCACAATATTGGATTAAAAAGTAATAATCAATATTCTTCTTTCAAAACAGTTAACTAAAGAAAAAAATTGAAACTTATCAACGTTGAAAAATTGATCATTTGCTTTACCAAAAGTTAAAAATTTCATTTCCAACTTCGAAGTGCTGCCAAAACTAAAAATACTACATTCTTGACAAAAAATTAGTATAAATAATAAACTTCTAACATTCTTAAACCAAAAAATATGCAAAACAGACGCATTGCTGTAATTTCATTTTTTCAACGCTTTTCCACACTTGCATGGAATTGCCCTAAGGATATTGTCTCTAGCAATTCAATATAAGCTGAAAAATAAACATATGAAACTTTCAAAGGAAATTTTGGCTAAATTCAAACTTCCTAAATATCGCTTCAACAAGTATACATATATGTAACTACACTAAAGAAGAATCGCCAAAACAAGGAGAAATTCCATTAATTCATCTCACAGTGAAACTGTAGTCATAAGTGAGTTACTCAATACTCATCCGTAAATGCAATATACATTTGAAAAGAAGATTTCTGTTTCCACCGAACTCATGCTGAAAAAATTATTTATCCCAAGAAAATCTAAACGAAAATTATTAAAAAAAATTAGCTTGAGCGAGAGAAAAAAATATATATGCATATAAAATTGGAATATAAGAGAAATTTTAAAAAGCACGGTCAACATCTCACTTGCTCTTATTTGAGATGCTTAAAATTTAATTATTCATCAGTAGTGGATGAGAAAAGTAAGTACTTTGAAGAGCCTACTTCTGACAGCAGTCAACTAATTTTACAGCCATTATGCAGCATTAAATGTTATGATTGGTATCAGACGAAATATAATGGTGTGTAGTATCCTGTAAAAGTTTTCAGATGTATGAATTGAAAATTTGAAATCAGTAAAATGCAGCCACAGAGAAAATACGGGAAGTAGTATTAAAAAAAAACAAACATATGTTTTGAAAAATTGAATTGATGAATCCACTGTGTGACCGTTCAGAGGGGTTAGATGGCAGCTGCTAAGGAGAATTTTAACCCTAGGTCTATGGGACAAAAAATTCTTGCTGCGAAAAATTGGCCGTTAAAAGGGGTGGCCGCTTTGTAAAAGTGACCGCTCGGAGAGGTTTTACTGTATTTAAAACTAATCAACTAAAGAAAACAAGCCATTATAAGCATTAATTTTAATTGAATTTAGGTGAAATTTCTACACAAAATTTTCAAAATAAGATGTAAAGTAAAGGACTAAAACGGAGATGTAACGTGAGTCACGAAACTATGTAACGTGAGTCACACTCAAAATATTGATTAACTTAATAAGTGACGGCAGAATGAACTTTTTTTTCGTATATATCATAACTTAGAAACATATTTCGTGCCATGAAAAGCAGTTTTTAAATTTTATTATTCTGAAAGAGCAGGAATCTTAGGTTTTTTATTATCCAAAAAACTTGAGTTGCTTTTTTTTGTAACGTGAGTCACGATGTTAAATTAAGGTTGAAACCCCATCTATTTCTGTTGAAATTTAAAATGTTGACTTTCACAGGTTCTCACTGCATACCAGATGACTGTCAACAGCTCTATTTAAATCAGGCATGGTATTTCTTTAATATATATTACATTTACTTTTCTAAAATCACGTCAAATTGTAACGTGAGTCACGTGGAATTGCCCATATGCAGCTCGAGAGAAACAGAAATGGTTGAATATCGCTGTTTCACGTAATAAGTAAACTTGTAACTTGTAAGCATTACTTTTTTATGCACAAAAACTTCTTTTTTGTATTTTTTACTAAGTTTTGGGGAATGGAATATCCAACTTTTTAATTTTTGAGCTTATATTATTTCTAATTATAAAAAGAAGTACATTTTTACTGTATAAAAATAACAGTGAGCCCTAGTCGCCGGAGAGACTGTCTAGACATTTTTTAATTTTTATTACTAATGCCAGTTAAGATAAGGATTTTCTTCCTTCAATGCTTGAGGAGTTAGGAAATAGTTAATATTATTTTAAAATATGAAAGTTATGTTGACTTTTCAGACGAAACTTATATCACTTTTGGTTCCTATTCTCAACGGATGTTGCAAGTATTAGATTCATACTTTATAACTTTAACTGTTGTTATGTAATTTTACCACATCACAATCTCAGAAACTTCTGCTATAACTATTGTGCTCAAATCTTTTTAACATATTTTTTGCAACAAATTGTTTTGAAAAATTGAGCTCTTTACGAACAATAAAACAGTAAGTGTTTTCTGTATGTTTGTCTGTGACACGACTAAGACTAAGGCTGTTCGATTTTTAGGAAAATTTCCACAAAATTAGCTTGAAGCGTGCACCTCAAAGAGTTCAGCCCAATTTCAAACCACAAAATGACAGAAAATTGCTTTTTCTGTGCGAAATAATAGCCGCATTATTTTGACTGTGAGACCATTGAAGAGCTCATAACAACACTTCAGTCAATGTTTTTCTTGTCATGCTAGAGATCGAAGAACCTAAAGAAAATAGAAAACGGTTGTAAGTTTATGAAAGAATGAAATTCAATTTTATTTATTTATTATTATTATTATTTTTTTTTTGATCATTTGCGCAAGATATTTAGCTTGAAAACAATAATTGACGTGAAGGATTAATTTAATTGAAATATTTTTCCAGCTTGATGTCAACTGTTTCTTTTTCTCCTTTTCAATGAAATTGTACTTTCAGTTTTACCTTTAAGGACTGTAATAACCGAAACATCTTTCAAAGGAAGAAAATTCGGTTTGTTACAACCAAAGAATATTCCGTATCCATACGATAATAATTCAACAAGTCAAGATGGCGGGTGCCAAATCGAAGACCCGAAGTGTTCGTTAACACACACTTGAAATAATAATAATAATATTAATAACATATAATAATAATAATAATATTAATAACATATAATAATAATAATAATATTAATAACATATAATAATAATAATAATATTAATAACATATAATAATAATAATAATATAATAACATATAATAATAATAATATAATAACATATAATAATAATAATATAATAACAGTAATATAATAACATATAATAATAATAATAATAACAATAATAATAAAATATTTAATCATTGAATTTCGAAAACTTGTAGCAAATATACTCGCTTTTCTCAAGAAACCAATTTAAACCCGTAAAATCCTGGAACGGGGGTTGCAGAATTTTCTTGTATTGTAAGCTGGACGCAAACATCAAGTCTTCAGGAAAAGAGTATTGTAACAATCCATTTATATATCCTTCTGGAAACACTAACCCCTAAAACTTAGCTTAATAGGGCTATATGGAAGACTAGATGAATATAGGGAACTTTTTAGCCGTCGAAGCTCTTGGATAATCTTTCCTAAGCTTTCTCTGGATGGGTTTTTTAGTGTCTTGACGCTACTTCCGTAAGTTGGACAGGACGCTGGGTGTTACATTGAATTCTGTAAAAATCTGCAATCAAGGATGGCTTTCTTTTAGCCTTAACACAGTTATAAACTGTTTTTGCCTCAATTCATAAGCTCGATGATTGACGCGTCAACTCATTGCGTCTAATTTCATCATTAAGTCAATTATATTCCACACGTTCCTAAATGATTCATTACAATTTTAATTCACTTCAAACCAATGTAGCAGATTTTTAATAGTTATAGTTGTTTTTCTACTATTTTAAAATTTCAGCAGCATTATTCAAATTATTTCGTCGAAATTATGTTGTTTTCATTAACTTCAACTATCATTTTTGAAATATACTGGCAATACATCCAGTATACTAGAAGTGTTTACCAAGACATTAGTTAGGAAATGAATTATGAAAAAAAAAACTCTAAATTTGGCAAACGATAAATAAATGTTGGAGTAGAGTTACTTTAATTTGCTTTATTTATTTGTTTATTTGTTGTTATTCAGACGAATATTTCGGAAGGAGACTTCAATTTTAATGTTTCTAGAATATTTAAGTGAAAATGCTTTAAATTTCTGACGTAGAAGATTTACTTTTTTGAATTAGAGAGAATCAACAAACAATAGAACGTAATGTGAAATTTGTTTATTAAATTATTGGTTTAGAATTATATTTTATCTTCTATTCTGATACTAGTGCCAATAATGATAGTGCAGCCGAGTTTAATGATTGTGGCAGTTAATTTTGGTAATTATACTGATTATTAATAAAATTGTACACTTAACGGATTACATCAAAAGTAAAATATGCATTTTTTAGACTGCTCATTTTTTTTTTTTTTTTCGTATTTCCTGAAAATAGTTGAATTTAGCTAGCATGACCATTACTGTCACACTAAACTGAAACACATTATTTTTTAGAAAAATATAACATTGAGTGACATTTATAGATCAACTTCATTGTGGAAAAAAAAATCGAAGCAATTTTATGTCGGAAAATAAATACAGATTTTAAAGGTTAATCAATTCACAGATAGTGAGAGTTTAATTTCTTTTTTTAATTTCTATTTTATTTTTGTTTAAATATAACAACACTGTATGGTTAGCTTAAGCAAAATTTTACAATAGCAATTGAAAAAAAAAATCTTTTTGTTAAAATAACTGTCCGTTACTAGATTTTGAAACGAAACTTTTTTTTCACCAATCATAAAAGTCTATATTTTGTGGAAAAAATGGATTTTTAAAAATAAAATCAATGCGCTATAAAATAAAGTTAAAAACTACGGCGTCTTCCCCCCAATCTACCTTACTATGTTTTCGTATCTTCTTTTGAAACAATACTCCCTTTACTACGTAAAAGGAAGTAAAAAAGATGAGGCAAAAAAAGAAAAAAGAAAAGAAATACATTTCGACGATTTATATTATAAAGCTTCTAATAATAGTCCTTTTAAATATCACTGATCCCTTATTATAAAATAATGATTCATAATCATTGAAGGAAGTATTTTCAAATGTTGCTCAGAATTGTTTCTGCTAGAATAATGAATCGTAGCATTCAGTTCTATATCCCGAACTTCCCGGCCGGAGATGTTGGAAAAAAGAAATAATAATAATTCATGGTCACAATGTCAAGGAAATAAATTACATAATTATAATCAACGTTGGTGTTATTGTTCATTTCGGTTTAGGACAAGAGTTTTCATTAACTTTGCCTCTCTCTCTCTTTGATAAAGCAATTTAATTTATGCACTGTGTTGCAACCCTTTGATGTAGAAAAAATTGGAAAATATACATGCGGTTTTTTTTTAAATATCGTATACACCGTTATTCTCTTCTAAAATTTATTTCAAAATATGAGGTATGTCAGCGTCTTAAAAGCTGCGGTCGTTCATCGGAGGAAACTAAGTATTTTTTCCGTATTAGTTAAAGAAATTGGTTGACATTGTTACGAAACATTGTACAAACCATTTTGCATTGTACAAATCCATGACATAGTACAAGCCAGCATTGCCCCTAATATTAGAACGTTAGCTGAATACACCAGCAAAAATTTTTCTTTAAAAACAATCTCTCTCAAACTTCTTTTTTCCTCCTACTTCGGGGGAGAGTCCAAGGACCATAACTTCTCTCGAGTAGCCCAGTAGGACCGAGCAATGTTACAAAAGTCAAGAGCAGAAAAGTTTTTGTGATAAAGACAAGAACGAACGAAAAGATGATCAAAGTTCATGAAGTCCCTTGTAGAACGGATTAGGCAATCGAGAGTGGAAAAAGTCTTTAGAAGTGGCTATTCTAAAGTTCGCCACAGCAATGTGCCTCGGAAGTTTCAGGTTTTGACCACACTTATCTCTAAATTTGTGCATGAAATGAATACTTCGTGCTATAAATCTTTGGAATTGTGATTATGCGTATTGCTGTGAGTTGGTTCGGTAGTTTATGTTATTATCAATACAGGTAAAATTAATTAAAATGTTTTGAAATAATTGAAATCACTATATAAACAGCAAAGTTAATTCTATCAAATATTGGAATGTGGGATAAATATTTTCACAGTTTGCAGCGACACTTATCTAGCAATATTTTATTTAAGTTTCCTATTATTTTGTTGATCTGTTTTTTAGAATGTGAAAATTGTTATAGTATAAAAGAAATGAGAAACACTTTTCTAAGGTTGCTATGAGGATGTGAAAAGGAATTGCATTTTTCTAGGGAATTGCCCATACATATACATTGATAACAGCAAACAAAATGACATTTAACTCGTTCTTTCAGGAAGTCACACTCACACACCCCCAATCTCAATTCAGTGACATTTTTCAAACCAACCTGCCCACAATGTGAAACATGCCCAACACAAATTCCGTTCTAGAACCTCGCTCTGAAAGTGTGCACGGCACGGAAACGTCGTGTCTTAATTACAAACGATTGAAACGAAACCGAAAAGGGACGTAATGAGGGAACGGCCCTCAGTTTATCATAACTGAAGAGTCGCATCTTTCTGCTATGTTGTCAACTGATTCACTTGGCCTGATTCTCCTGTTTGAAGTGTCCGTTGTGGGGAAGGCTTTCGTTCCATCTTCCCCCTCAATGCTTCATTCTCCCTTTCCCTTTGATCTCACCGCTGCTAGGAGATGGTCAGATGTTCCCGCAAATCACTCCAAGTTTTCATTCTTAAAGAAGGACGGTTTTAAATTAACCAAATTAGACCCCCGGTTTTTGTGTCGCTTCTTCCTGTTTTCCCTACGGAGACCTTGGATGCGTTTTAATTTGAGCCCCAGTAAACGTGTCGAAAGAGGAAAAAGTAGTTTTTGTTCGAATTAGGAAGAAAAGAAATGGATGAATTAAAAAGAAGCAGACGGAGCAGTAATTCAGATCTACTGTGTTTGTTTTTTAATTAATTTCACTGTGGAAATATTTTTTTACGGAGCTTTTCATAAAACTACTTTTTAGCGCATTATTATTTTTTAAGCGTAAAAGCTGTCTAGGAAAATAAAAATATTTTCGCCATCATGAATTTTAGGCTAACTGAAATAAATATAAAATCATACGACATAATATTGAAACATGATTTACTCATTTATTTATTTTATTTATTTATTTATTTATTTAGTTACTTCTTGGAAATGCAAATATGACTTTGAAAAACGTCCAGATCCAAACTTTGAAACTAATCTATGAACCAGGGACGTAATTTCAAGTTTTTCCAGGGGGCGGGGGGCAAAGGGCAAAAACACAATACAATTTCACCAGAAAACAACAAATACCACGCCCACTTATGTGTAAATACATGGATTTCTCAAAGTCGGGGGGGGGCGAATGACCCCCTGCCCCCCTAAACGACGGGCCCGCTATGAACCTTCTTTTTTTGATGTTTTTAAATTTTAAATAAATTTTATTCAAACGTTTCTCGTTTTAAGATACTTTAGTAATTTCATTTGGGTTTGTGCATAACAAGAAAATCACAATGCCAAAGAGTTGCGCATTGCGTCAATTTCAGTTTACTTTATTAAGCAAAGGCGTTATCACTTGTAAGTTAAACACACTTAAATATATATTTGGATTAAAAATTATCTACTGTATGTGATTATTTGTAGAATTTGAGAGAATTGATCTATCGTTCTGACTGTATGAGAAGATAACTGTATTTTCCTTCACATTTCCAAGTGTAACCAATGAACAGTGGCTTTTATTACAAGAACACTTGCAGTAAAAAAAAATCAATTTTTCTCTCCTGGTTTGTTGAATTAATTTGTTGCTAGCTTTAATAAAATTAATCTCGAAAATTGTAGTATTAGAAACAGCCTCGTTATTTTAAATTCTTTCATGGAGGGGGGGGGGGTTGCGACAAAGAAAACTCACTTCCACAAAGTAAAATCATTATTTTTTTAAAACCAGAAGTGGCAGTTGACCCCCTTTTTTGGTAACTTCATTTGAAATTCTTCAAAACAGTTGCGGTGTAAGGTGTAAGACAAAGATAATGTGCAATGTGCAATGTGCATGAGTCATTTTCAAAATTTGCTTACATTTGCTATCCGGAGGTTAAAAGAAGATTTTGAAGCATGACTTATACTTTAAATTCAATGCGAATAATTATTTTCTACAAGAAATACCCCCAAAAAAATTCTATCACTAGAAAAATTATTGAAATTTGTTTATTTATTTTTATACAAATCTTTAAAAATGAGATTCAAGGCAAAAACGCTTGTCCATTTCCAATTTTCGCAAGTTCAACTTTTTTTTATGTACTTAATTGTATAAAAAAGTATATTCAACAAATTATTTTTATACATTGACTATTAGTATAGAATATTCATAATAAATATTGACAATAGTAATTTTTTTTCAATAAGAAATGTATGAATATATTTTGTCCGGCAGTTCTTGCCAAGTCCGTTATCCTAAGATTATTTTAGCTAAAAAAGGTATTTATTGCAGTCAAAAGATGGTAACACGTATTCAGTTAACTTAACAAACTAGTGACGTAACTATTTCGTACCCTTTTGTTTTTCTGAGTCGAGAAGTATTGCTGTGGGGTTTCGCACAAAATTTCTTCCAGGTGCGTATTTTTATTCTTTGTCCAGTCTGTTACCAAATATTTTAGTATTCATTTTTACTTTTTCTCAACTTTTACCCTGAAATATTGTTTATAATACAACTCTAAAAAAATGCATATTGCTGTTTAATTTTTAAATTCGACAACCTAGCCATAATTTGACATTTTGGTTCAAATGTCAAGTCTGTTACTGGTCAAATCCGTTACCAAATGTCAAGTCCGTTACCATACAATTTTTTATCAATATTCGTTTTAAGCTTCAGGGATGCAAAAATTTCAAATGAAGTTGGTTCTAGGCGCTATGATATAGTTTAAAAGTGAGATTTGACATTGATTTTGTATGGTAACGGATGACAATTTCCCTTGCAACTTAAAGTCTTACAACAGCATTTGAATACTTAATTATGCATCAAAGTGTACAACCAATTACTTTTTCACACACCTAAAATATGTGACAAAACATCTGTTAGTGATTCTAAAAGAAAATAGCAAGTTAAAAAAATTACTTAAAAATTCTGAAATGTAAGCATATGGTGAAAATGACCTGCATCATATCTATAACCAAATAGGTACCGTAAAATGGTGTGAATCGGTGCACTTTTCAGCCTTGATTGTAAAAAAAGTAGTTAAAAGGTTTTTTTTTTTTTAATTTGATTTTTTGGGTAAAAACTTCGGTCTTGCTTTGCTTTTGATATTCCAAGCAAAAACAAAACATTTCGAACAGTTATTATTTACATATACAGGAATTTAGGGTTGCTCCGAATCCCCCGCTGCTAGGGGTCAATCGGAACACATGCTACATTTTTTATTTTTTTCAATTTAATCTGTAATAGGTCTCACAAACATGAGTAATATTGATGAGGGAGAAAGAACAGATATTTATTGTCTAATAAAAATTTATTTTCTATACCCGTAAACGTTTATGATTTGTCAAAATTCAAAATGATTTTGAATGAATGAAAAATTAAAATTAATTTTAAGAAATGCTTTTGAATTGAAATACAAAGCTAACATAAATTGAAGTCACTCATATCGTCCACAAATATGTACTTGTCCTTAAAACCTGTTGTGGCTTGGCTTAAGTTTTTTCATAACATCTTCGGGTTGAACGCTGCCTTTTCTTTAGTTTCTTGAAATCTCTGGGTTTTGGGGATTGTCCTGTAAGATTTTCCCACTTATTCATCACTGTTTTTGTGCTGGACTTTTACTACATAAAGTCTGTATGACTTTCCCCATGTATTTTAGGTAAAAAGAAGTCTCCTGGAGCAAAAATCTTTTTAAATCTACAACTTTCTGTCATTCTAAGATCTAGTTGCTCACAAGAAGGAATAAACAGTAATAAATAGTTGTTCTTGTATTGACTAGAAGAATTGGGGTTAGAAACTTGATTTTTCAAACAGTTTAATTTAAATAAGTTTGAATTGGAACAACAGAACCAAGTGTTCCGACACATCCAGCATTTTTTTTTTCCTATGGCATTTTTCAGAATTCTTCATTTTTATGACACAATTTAAAAAAAAATGTAAATTCTAATGTGATATTCTATTGTTCAAATACATGCATAATTGAAACATACCACTCTTAGGTTTAAAATATAAGAAGGTTTGTACTTGCATATGAAGTTTTGCAGTCTATGAAAACGTGATGTTTTCCCTCCTTCCCACGTGCAGCCCTCTTTATAAGCCAGTAGTGTTGCCAAATTGACAAAAGTAATTTTTTCCAACAACCTATGATCTTACCTTTCTAAAAAAAAATTAATGGCGAAAAATGCCCAATAGTAATTTATGAAGAATTTCATTGTACGGTCGAGAAGTTTTGTTCCGATTGACCCCGCTGTTCCTATACACCCCATTTTACGGTAGATTATATAAATATCAACAAGAAATCAATTTCGTCTTACACGTTAAACACCAGTACAAATAAGACTCGCTATCCGTTTGTATTTGTCAGAAAGTAACAGAAACAATCTTCCTGAAGGTAAGGAACGTCCTGAACGTAGATTTTTGCTTTTTTTTTTTTTTTTTTTTAATTTTTCAAAAAAGTTAGGGTGTAACACAAACTCAATGCGTATTATATTGTATAGGTTCAAAACTGTAGTATGAGTATTAATAAACAATCCATTTCCCTTTACATGGTTCACATCAATTATAAATAGGATTCATTATCCATTTGTATCTGCCAAAAAGTAACAAAAACAATCTTCCTGAAGATTTGTACGCAGATTTTCGCTAACTTTATTTGAAGCTTTTCAATGTGTAACACAAACATAATATTCATCATATCTATATCAAAAACTATTGTATGAGTATTGATAAACAATCCATGTCTTTGTATATGCTTCACATCTGTAAAAAATAATATTCGCTATCCATTTGTATTTATCAAAAAAAAAAAAAAAAAAAAACAATCTTCTTGAAGTTCTTTTCAAACAAATTTCTACATTTATCCGCATAAGAAACTTTTCACATTCCGATACTTTAGCTTCATTTCACCTTAAAACAACTGCTATGTGTAGCAATAGAAAAGGCAAAAATCAAAAGGAAAAAGTTAAAGGTTTTCAGGAGAACTTTGTTGAAATTTCTGAGCATCAACATTCGAGTATTTCCCCTCCTGCTCAAACCTCCCTGTATCATTTATCTTACCTGACATCCTACCTTCATCACAGCATGAAATGCAGCTCTGTCGAAGGCATTGCTGGAGAAAGAGATTTTCAGGGATTACGGGATGAGATTTCCCAAAGCTTTGTACGGATGTTATGATGGATCTATTGATCCGTATTCTCAGCTCCAAAATGGCGGTTTTGTTCAACAAATTTTTAGTAATCCAATTCCGTAGTTTTTTCGCCTTCCTGTCTGATGCTTCGATGTGGGCTTTCTTTTCTTTGCTTGATAACTGTTTATGCCTCGTGATGTATTTTGAAAGTCATTTCATCTTCTGTTGGCTCTTATACAGTGAAGTAGCCAACATTAAGTAAAGTCTCGATGAATAATGCAATTCAGCAAAGGTTTATATTTCGTTATAAACAGCTTATTTTTTTTGCAGCGTCACGAAACATTGTTGTTTGTTATCTTCGTCTTGGAAACAAATACTTCAGCGACCCAATACATTAATCTCGATAATAGGAACTAATTGGGACTAGGGGTGGTTAAGGATACCGATTTTACAAATTGTCTTGACTATCAAACATGATGCCACTATCGTATTGATGACTGAAATTTTTGAGCAACGATGTTCAGTTATTATGTTTTGTGCCCAGTGAAACTCCTCATCAAATATCTCAATAATATAATGTATATTTTTTGATAAATGCTTGAAACTTGCTTAATTTTTCTTATTCAACGCTCTAAGCACTTAATTCAAACCATTCATCATACTACTATATAGTACACAGCCCTATACTATTACACACCATAAACAGTTGATTAGAGCTACTAACAAAACACAGTTAATGAAAGAGTTTCATTTACTCAGTGAACACGATATCCATTGCGTTCAACTTGAAATTATCGTGCCTTGGTGACATTCATATTAACGAGAATTACAAAGATTAAACGCTATAAGATTCTACTACAATTGTAATAACCATTTTTTATCAGTCTTCACAAGGTTCTAACTGCATTCAAATTAATTTTGAAAAACAAAATAATTTTGTTTGTTTTCAACGCTTTTATTTATTTTTTTTTTATGATTCAGTTTAAATATTTAAATAAGAATAATAATCACTATTAAAAAAAATCCGAGGGTCCATAGATTATTATTTAAAAAAAATCACGTTATTTTTATTTTTATTTATTTTTATTCTTAGAATTATAATTTTGCTTGAAAGATAGAGAACAAGCTCTCATGAAAGTGAATTTGCAGCAAATGCACATAGATCTTTGCTAATGTGATAATTTTATTTTTCAATTACACTGAGGCGGTTCAAAGTCCTGCCTACGTTTGTTCTATAGTTTTGGTTCAATAAAGCGACAAATTCAATAAAACGCTGGATTTTGTACCGTTTTTGATAGCTTGATTCTTTAAAGCGGCTGATTCAATTAACCGACGTCTGCTAAAGAAATGCTCTTTTCAAGGGAGCAACAAATTTATAAACAGAATAATCTTATCAAACACGCTTTCTTTTCCTTTAGTAACATATCTTGAAGAACATCGCCTATCTTTTGTCTACACCAATTACTAATCAATGAAACGAGCATTAAGATTTAGCCGCGGTGGTGCAGTCCCCTTTTCTATTAAAGCGTCGTTATTTCTGTGTGGAAATGGAAAGGGTTAACCCTGATTGCCACCCTTCGACAGCTGTCATCTGGTCCTCTAGTAGGAGGGGCAATAAAAAGCTATTGATCCACTCTCCGGATTTCTGTTCAGCTGGAAAAGTACGAATTAGTTCGAATATATCAGCAAATGCTGGTTGAGATAAGTATTGTATCTCGATTCTTTCCAGAACTTGAGCTATTTCTTTGACTATTTAAATGTTTTTCATTTTATACTCCGTTTTTTTTTCTAGTTAAGCTCCCTGTTTGAAATCATGAGGATCAAAATTTCACCTTTATGAGCTGAACTTTCCTCAAACATCTGGCAGGAATTAAATTTTTCCAAAACTCTCAAGCAAAAGTAAAATTTTCTTTGCAAAGAGTTAACCGACAAGTGAATGAACACCCCCCACCCCCACCCCAGCAGGGCCGTCATTTCAAGTTTTTTCAGGGTGGGGGCGCAAAGGGTCCAAACAGAATGCAAATTCGTCGGAAAACATAACAAACCACGCCCACTTATATGTAAATACATTGATTTCTCAAAGTCGGGGGGAGGGGCAATTGACCCCCCCCCCGACCCCCGAAATGATGGGCTTTACCCCTAGTGAAAGAACAGCTCGTGATTCGTGTTAAAAATTAAGAATTCAAATGCTTTTTTTCTGATCAATTGGCAACGGCAGTGTCGCACACAAGTATTTTTCAAGGAGGAGATCTAAAATCGAAAGTTGATCATTCTCTTATCATGCCACTTCAATGTGCCGCTACATATTCTTTTGATTTTATGGACTGTCGGGTGAACTAAGTCCATAGTTGGGTAAAGTCTAAACTTTTCTTTCTGTTGAAAATATTTAAAGAAATAGAGAAAGGACGGAGAAAGTAAGCTTTTTAAAACGTTTTTAAAAGTTGAAAGTCTAATAAAATCATCAAAATTATTTTTATTTATGTTCACCACAGACTGGAAAAACAAACACTTACAAATAGTTTTGATAATAATAATAATTCCTTTTGAAATTTTTCCTAACTGTAAATATGTTTTCAAGAAATCTAGAAGTTGATTGTTTCAGTTTCATTTTTTTTAATTCGGAAAAATTGAAATTAATTTAACTTATGTTGCGTATTAATTACACACTGTGAGAATGAGAACACATATTAGTCTTGAACACTAATTCTTTTACAGTTTTTTTTTTCCTTACAAAGAAATGTTGTTACATAACAGAAAGACACGAGTACCATTAAATACGTAAAACTTATCAACAATTTTGTTTATTTTTCTGTGTAATAACGGTATGATAGTAATATGAAAGTTATTGAGCTATGTAAACTAAAGTTTCATCAGAAAAACATTTGAAGGGCCAGGGGGGAAAAAGTGACCAAAAAGCGATTTCGAGAAAAACGAAGAACAAAGTTTGATTTCTCATAGCTCCTTATGTAGTTTTTCGAGTTTTCATGCACATTTCGGTCGTTTCTCATATTCCCCCCCCCCCTTGTTGTTCTACGAAAAAGTGACTTTCATCTTTTTTCCCCCTGGCTCTTCATTTTGTGTGGCACACATTTGCAAATAGTATCAAATAACGATTTTTAATAAAACGTATAAAATTTAAATAAATTTATAAAAAAAAGACCTAGTTTTGTGCATACAATTGAAAAACATGGGGGAAAAGTATATAACTCAATAAATAATCAAATGTTTAACCAATACTTTTTAAAATAAATCCTGCAACTTCAAGAAGTAAAATACAACCTCTGTTAACCAATGAATAACCTTAGTGACCTTACAAACATTGAAAGCTTCCTGTCTGTTGCTAAGATACTCGAACCCGTTTTTATTAAACGAAGCAAAAAGAATAATGCATTAGAGACATATTTTGCAATATATATTGTACTATGTTAAACGTATGTATTCATATAGAAAAAAAACAATAGAGCTGCATTTAATACTTCTTAGAATAATTTACAGTTTTAATGAGTGCAAATAGTTTATTTCCATGAGAGCACAATAGTTATCATTGAATCGTTTAATCATTAAGGGTTGTTGTGAAATAGTTAAACATGAATATTTTTGTTAATTATTCAAATATTATAATTGAAACGGAACAAATTATTTCATTTCTTGCTTGGATATTTAAAAGATGTTGGTAGAGTGAAAATGCTTCGAGACTTGAGTGAATTAACATGTTGTTCTATTGTTTCTACAATTATTTACAGAAATGAATATATTTTAGTGCTTGATATTTATTTTTTGTCCAATGGGCTGTGCTTAACGTATAACAGGAATTATACTGAATTTATTATTTTTTGGCTTTAGAATATGTTTAAAAAAATTCTCTTTTTCTTTCCCGCCAGATAATTTCTTCCGCATGGAAAATAACCTTCAAAAGCTAAACAGTCTAATTAGTTCTTTATTTACCCTTTACTCTGTGTGTAACATTCAAAAGTATTATTTAAACAACTTCACCATTTTTTTTTTAACTTTTAATCTTAAATACTCACTTTTTTTTCTAATTCTGCACAAAATTTCCCCTTGCAAGCAGAAAGTTTCCAAGATCTCTAAAATGCTGGCGAATATATTTGCTCTTCTGCCAAGAACAGCACGTCACTTTTACCACATGATGTCACTGCACGTGACGTAGATATGTCAAAGGGTTCTCCGTAAAAATAGCATGTGTTTAAAATCTAACTAAGTTCTTCCAAACTCTCCTCCGTAGTAATACTTAGATTAAGATGATTATGTAGGTATAGTTTATTGACTTACATCAAGGTGTTCCTACTACGAAAAAATGTGATTAAAATTCCTCTGTCAGTGGGAATTAATAGTAAGTGTTCGGCAAAGAATAGTGCGTGACAGTTGCATTTGGTTAAACTATGATTACGATATGCTATTTGAGTGCATTGACTTTTCCTGTCATAATCGTTGATAGTGACATCATTTATGCTAGCAGAGGTGTAATTTGATAGCAATGAATGAATTCATTGCTAAAAGCTAGATTAGTTAATATCACTCCAAAAATTTTGTTAGTTCGTAATTGTTTCAAACTTTGTTAGAAACAATCTAATCTTTTCGTCATGGTTCCAGAATTTCAACGATTGATTGCTTTTAATGAATTTGCAATTCTAGTAAAGACATAAGTTTAGAAAGATATCAGTAAATTTTTCGTTGGAAAAAATATTATTAAAAATTCACATGAAAAGTAGTTTATCTTCAGACAGTCTCTAACTTCCTAAATAATTTAGAAGGTAGCTCGTATTAAAACTTTTCTTTGGAAGAAATCTAAGCAACATTTTTTTTTTCACCGGAATATTTTGCGAAGATTTGATTTTTACCGAAACTGGGATAATTCCACAATTTTCGTGTTATATTATGTGAATGTCTACATCTAAAAGTGATGAAAAGGAAACAAACCGATGGGGAAATGTACCAATCAACTGAGGATATTTAAAAAAGTGAAATTCAGTAAGTACTAAGATAACTTTGATCTTAAATTATTATTCCTTGAATTTTATTGCTCAGTATTTGTGTAGTCAGCATTTGTGTAGTCAGTATTGTCAACATTTTGTATATCTTTGGTTTGATGGAATCATTTTATAATCTTTTTACCAATTTTATTACTCAACTAAACTTCTAACAGATTATTATCCCCTTGTGATGTTTTTTTTTTCTTTTCTTAATTTAAAACTTGTTGAATCTTTCAAATTGAATTCAGTGCTTGTGAAAGTTGTTTTGTTATTTTTCTCGGGTTTAATATGTTTTGGTATTATTCTTGGGTTTGACTATAACACACTTTTAAAAGAGAAACTTTAATAAGAAAGAGTTGACATTGTTTTATAGCTTCATCTTTAGTGATTATAACATACTATTTTAAAAGTGTAAGAATAAATACACTGCAAAAACGAATGTTGTTTTTACAGTATGATACAGCTACTATTACAGTAATTTTCTAGTAATAAACTGTAAACTTGCTACTTTCAAAGTTTATTACTGTGCATTTTACAGCTTTAAACTGGAACCTCTGCTGCCAGTATTACTGTTGTTTTTACAGTATAATATAGTTAATTTAATGGTAATAAACTGTAGCATTGTTACTTTTACAGTAATAAACTGTAAAATTGCTATTTTTACAGTAATAAACTGTAAAATACAAGTTTGTTACTGCGGTTTTACAGTTTTAAACTGAAACATCTGCTTTCAGTATTAGACTGTAAAAACAACAAGTTATTTTTTGCAGTTTTAGGAAGGAATTCAAGTGAAATACGGATGATCGCAACTCACCAATGCAATCGCAAATTCCCAAATTTGGATACGTTGCAATCGCTCCGAGATGCGATTCTAATGTAATTCGACTTCCAGTAGCGATTACAATTTGCGATCGCCTCGAAGCGATTGCAATGGTGTTTCACTTGAATTCTTGCCTAAGAGTGGTTTTAAATTGTTATTTATTCTTACCCTTTTAAAATGGTATCGCCAGTTTAATAGTTTTATGTTTATTGATTATAATACAAGATTTAATTAAAGTAAATTTAAGTATGAGTTGACACTGTTATATACTTTCATGCTTAATGATTATAACGCACGGTTTTAAAAGAGTAAAATTGAGTAAGAATTGGGATTGTTTTATAATTTCATGCTTCTTTCAAAATTTCCATAATGTACATTTTTGAAAGAAACAAAGTTTCATTCTGCTTCTTGAATATTTTAATGCTATCTGAATACATAATACAATTTTATTCAATGACAAAATTTAATGTTCAAATGTTCTTGTGAATCCTTGTTTTAGCTATAACTTTTAAAATCTCATTTCGGGATCTATTTTTTCTGCTGAGTTTTTATTTCATATTCTCAATTTGATTTTAATTTTTAAGCATTTTCTCTAGTTTCCTGACTTTTGACAATTTAAAAAAGTATTGATGGTCTAAAAAATATTAATCCCGTGAAATTATGAAACAAGTTTATAATTTTTTGGCTAAATTCAATTGATTTTTCAGTTTATGACAGCGCACTAAGTTAAAAAGCTACTGTGGATTCCAGTTTTGTTTCTTTGAAACTGAAACATTGCTTTTAAGTTAATAAGAGTATGAGGGTAAAAAACTAGAAACCACATTGATAGTTTAAAAACTATCATAAAATTGAATTTAAGATAAATGATGGGCAGTTCGTATGAAGTAAATACTATGTAATAATGCTTCCTCTCTTTCTTTGTTTCGTGTTTTTCTGTCTTTCTTTTTACATTTTTATTGTATACATTGTATTTTGGAGCAAAAAACAATTTAAACACCCCGAAACATATCGAGAGTTTTTATATTTATAAAACAATCGGTATTATCAATTTCTGCAAAAATATATTCGTCTAATTTTTTCCATATAATTATGATTAATTGTTCATTGAACAATTAATCATAACAATCTTTCATATTCTTATCTAGAGTTCCAATTGCACTTGGAGGCTCAGAGTTTTCCTAATTTTGCCAATCGATAATAGTTTGATGTTTTAACAGTTTGAGAATTCATTTAATTTCTCTCGTTTCGATGTGAAACTTCTGTGAGGCTGTTGAAAATGGGTGTTATAATTTCATACTTTACTGTTAAAAATTTGTAATCTATCATACGCAAAAATTCACAATTTAGTGTAAATTTCATAATTTAAACAGGGAGTCAAGTTATCTTTTATTATGTCAGAAATCTTTTTACCAGTGAGTTTTAGTGCATGGAAATAATAATTGATTTTTAAAGAAATAACTTCTAATACATTTTTCTCAGAGTGTGAAGTATTGTAAGGTTACTAAATTTTCACGCCATATTGGGTAATTTCAAGGCATATGTGAAATGTTTTAATATATTTTGGAATTTATATACTTGTGTTTGATATATAATTTTCACAAAAAGTTTTTAGTGCTATTACATACTATTTGAAGATGTGTGATTTTTGATGGAATCATTACAGCATTTATCAGTTTTGATACAATAATCGTCAATTTCAAGGCGCGAGTGGACCCTCAAGATAATGTTTCTTTAAAAATAGTTTTACATGACGAAATATACATACAAGAGGCAACTTTTCCGCACTAATACTTAGCATTAATCAAACTTTGATTTTTGATGAAATTATTGCAATTTTTCTCAGTTTTGACGCAATAATGGTCAATTTCAAAGCAAAAGCGGAACCTTAAGATAATTTTTGTTGTAAAAATGCTTTTTAATGACAAAATATGAATACAAAAGGCAACTTTTTCGCACACTTACTTAACTTTTTTGAAATTTTGATATTTGATAAATTTATTTCAATTTTTGACAATTTTGATGCAATAATAATCAATTTCAAACCAAAAGCGAGAGGTTAGATATATATTTTTTGTTATAAAAATGCTTTTGAATGACGAAATACTTATGCAAAACGTAACTTTTCCATACTATTACTTTGCCTTTTTCAAAGTTTGAGTTTTTTTTTTTTCTCTCTCTCTCTCTCTCACTCCACCCTTTTGTTCAATCCTATTGCATGGGTTTGAAATTTTCAAGCATACATTTGCACCTTAATCGCGGAATTGAATAGTCCGAATTTGAGCGGATGCTAACTATTTTCATTTATGCGATATTTTTAATGACTAATAAAAGGGCTTTATTTTACTTTCCTTATCTAATTTTCATTTACTTGCTGTTGCAAATGACGTTCTTCGCAAAGTACTTCAAAATATCTGTACCGGAAAATAGATATTTCATGTCTTCCATGCAGCAAACATCATCGTATGAAAATATATGGAGGAGACAGCAAAATGGGCGCAATTCAGAACATACTGCTCCTACAAATGTGCCATTTATGCATAGATATTATTTCCATCAATATTAGACGCATAAATATTAGCCATTCTAAAACTCAGAGGAAACTTGAATGTAGTGCCCAAATATCCACATCCATCATCTGTTACGGCATTTCCCAGTGAACTGCACATTCTGTTTGCATGAAATAATAATTCAAAATGATATCTGAACATTTATTTTCAATCTGTTGTTAGTAACCTGTTTGCATATAGCACTTTTCGGGTAACATAAAATGCAACATTGCGCTTTCCTTTCTCTTTGAATATCATCAGCAGAAAGCCATCGATGCTTTAGAAATCCATAAATCCAGATGGGAAAGGGTTTCTTATACGCTTTGAGCTATAGAGTGATATTGCATAAAGTATTATCTTATTTTTCGGATGGGTACCCTAGTACCCATATTTCGCGCAGAGTCTTTTGCATTTTTGCTCCATTTTTTGTCTTCTTCTTTTTATGGAACAAAACCGAAGTTTTGTTTCCCAAAACTGTTTAAGATTAAAAACATTTTCACCTATAAACGTTGTCTATCACCTATTTATAAAATACATAAAAATATTAACAAAATCACTTCTCGGATATCATCCAAGATGTGTCTGGCCAAAGTTTCACGTGGCATTTCTCAGTCTTTTTCAGAGAATGAATGAATTCCGAGAAGAAGTATGGTTGGACGCACAGTTCTAAATGCATCTTGATTGTCATCGGTTCAACTTAGTTCGTGTATAAGTGTGTTAACTTGAGTACGATTTATGTTCTAGCCTTGTTTTATTTGATTATCATGATCGTTATTTGAAAAAGTTATATAATGAAACGTGGTGAAAGTGAAATAGCGGGGCAAAATGAAATGGTAAAATATTTTCACAGTTTGCAGCACTACCGTTCTATCAATATTTTAACCAAATTCCTAGACATATAGTTGATTCTTGTCAGAAAATAAATATTTCCAAAGCTCAACGAAAAAAATTATACCAGCCATTTTTACAATTTGATACCTTTAATGTAATATTAGTGGTTTTTCAAAAATATTTCTTGCTATAGTAAAATTTTTGTAATTATCATTTTAACTATCAATTGAGATCTACTGATGTCCAGTGCAGTTCTTATTTTGTTTATATTAGACATTTTTTTATTTTAAATGTTCAATGTAATTTGTCAAGTGCAAGCTGGGCAAAGTGGATGGGCAAGTGAAATAGTTCATTTCGATTACTTCATTCTTTTATTAAATCACGCACATATTTCTTCATTTGTTAATTTATTTACAAGCTTTTGCTTAATAAAAAAATAAATAAGTGAATAATTAAATCACTTTCTTATTCATTCTCAACTTTATTCACTCATTTATTTTTTCTCACTTATTAATTAATTCATTAACTCATTTATTTACTTATTCGTTTATTTTTCATTAATAATTATTTTTTTCGTTTATTTAAGCATTCATTTGATCAAAATTGCTGTTAATCGTCGAATTTTTCATAACAAATATATTTCGTTTTTCACTTTACCCTATAATTTTTGAGATGAAAATTTTCCACATTTTTTGAAAGCACAAAATAACTGCCAAAGATGAAAAATAATATTTCAACGAAAGTAACGTCACAAAATACATTATTCCTGCTTTGTGTACAGTAATTTTTAGAGCAAATTTTCCACTTGTTCCTTTTGAAGCAGTTAAGTAAACTTAACTATTTCACTTTGCCCCACATTCCCTACATATTAACTAAATTCATGCAAATACAAGTTGGTGAACCATGTTGATTTGAACAACATAGTGGGATTAAACCGGTTTTATCATAAGAACTCTCTTCCAGACCCCCGAGACCCATGATAACTACCCAGGTAGCACAAAAAACGTTTAAACGTTTTATAAACGTTTTTAATCCGTTGTCATAACGTTAATAACCATTTTACAACCTTTAAAAAACGAAGTGTGCTACTTGGGTACCAAGCACTCTGCAATATGGCTGTGTATTTATGTATATAAATGTGTATGAATATATATATATATATATATATTTATAAATACATATATCTTGATTGTGCATGTATATATATACATGTATATATACATGCACAATCAATTTGACACTAAGTCAAGCAAATTAATAGGCTATTTAAACGATTCAAAATGGTTTTAAAAAACGGTACTAATGGTACTCTCAAATATTTGGGCATCGCTTCATAATTCATTCGCTTCAGTGGTTCCACGTCACGAAGGAAAGACACGACGTATGCATTTTTGCCGTAACGCCAAAAAGAACATGAAAGTGCAATCACGTGCACACACTTTCATAAACATCAATGTCAGAAACGTCGCTCCGATTCGAACTATAAAATTAAATACCTCGGCAATCTGCGTAAAAGGAGTAATTAAGTTCGTGGGAAAAATCTTTCTTTCAGAAATGCTTAACTTTCTTTTCTATATTCATCTTTTGTAGCTGTTCTCTCAAGTATTCTTTGAAGTGCGTGGCATCTGGTATAATTAAAAGGATTTTCTTAACATAACCCGAATTTGCTTTAAATGCTGCTTTTGCTTTATTGTTGGCAGTATTTAGTCGCGTAATCTTTTAGTTTCGTAACCTAATAGGAAATAGAAAATTTTATTTCGGTAAATATAAGGGTCTGTAAGAAAAAATTTGCTAGGACATTAATTGCTGGCATGCACCAAGCTTTTAGAAGCAAACAAAAGTAAGTTTATGATGATTATATAAATTTTATAATTACTTCACGAAGATTAAGGGTGCGCCAAAAATATTTTCCAAATAATTATTTTTCAAAATTGATTTATCAATGAAATGAAACGCTAATGACAATTGTTTTATTGCATTTGTATCTCTAGTAGTTTCTCGAATTAACTGTTTCAATGAGAGAACATTTTATTGGCTGAGATTTATTATATGATATTTCTGAAGAGTTTTTACTAACATTGTCAAAATATCGCCATGTTTTGTTTAAAAGCTAGAGTCTCTTAATAAAGTTCATTATTTTGTGGCTTTCCAAGCTACGTTATTAGTATCCAAAATATTAAAAAATATTACCGAGTATAAAATGCAAAGTCTTATTTTTCTTACAGTTTATTGCAATAAATTAGTTTGACCAGTAGATGAATACCTAAGAACAAACAATCTTTCAGAAATTTATAAAATTATTAAAAACTGTGATATTTTGTGTATTACATTTAAAATATTTTTGTTGATTAACTGTAACTACGAATTAAAAAAACGAGATTTTTTTTTATGATTCTGTTGTATGTAGTTTCTAAATTCACTCTCGGATGGGCTAGTTCACTGATCGGTGAATCGGAGAATCATTATGTCGTAAATTAAATGTTTCGTTTTCAGCAAGTATTCAACTCCTTAAAAATCCAATACCACAATTTAGGAGAATACCATTTAGCTGATACCATGACTTAAAGACCCCAGTTGCTTGGATTCATTTTTAAAAATTTAAAGCCTACAGCTTCAATTCGAAATGGAATTATCAACTTTCTTCATATTTTTGTACATTTCGTCAATAGAGTAAAATTAATGCAATGTGCATTAATTTATTGATAGTCTGATGTTTCAATTTAAGTGACGAAAAAACTCAGTTATTTACAGACACTATTTTAATATTATGTAGGAAGCGCTTTATTGAACGTCATAGAGCTAAACTTTATCTCTCTCTCCGCATGTGGAGAATTCACGTTAAATTTTTTTTGTATTAGTTCTATTTTTCTCAGAAATACATAAACCTGTTTATTATGGTACATATAGAGCTCTGTTATAGATTTTTGTAAATAATTTTTCTGACCCCTTAACACAGTTCCAGTCGTTTATATTTGATCAATGCTCAGTGAGTTCTAGAACCATTCTGTGTCCATATATCAATGTCAAAATTTCATTTTACCCTAAAAAAGACGTTCTCATTTTTTAATAATTCCAATTTTATTTTTCATATTTTTTTTGTCCTTTATGCATTAAAATTTTATCACATTACTTGGATATTTATTTTTGCATTAAAAAGTATTAATTTTTAATATAATAGTCAGAAAATCTACTCCATTCTACACTTGTACACTGTAAAAGATGAATATTGTTTTTACAGTATAATACAGCTAATTTTACAGTAATAAACTGTAAGAATTGCTACTTTTACAGTACTAAACTGCAAAATTGCTAATTTTACAGTACTAAACTGTAAAACTGCTAATTTAAGTATATTACCAGGCATTTTACAGCTTTAAACTGGAACCTCTGACGCCAGTATTATACTGTTGTTTCTACAGTATAATACAGCTAAATTTTACGGCACTAAACCTAAATTTCGAACTTTACAGTAAGAAACTAAAATTGCTAGTTTTACAGTTTATTACTGTGCATTTTACAGTTTCAAATTGGAACCCCTCGGCTGCCTGAATTACACTGTAAAAACAACAGTTCATCTTTTGCAGTTTATTGATACATAAGCTAACAGGGCAAAATTCGCGGGGATCTTCAAACATGTCTACCACCCCTCATGTGTTCCGTTCTCTCTTGTTACGAATGATGAATGACTTGAAGGGTGAGGTTTTGAGCTCGCAACTGCCAATTACGGCATTTTAGATCAGTATCAATCTACCAGGTAATTGTTTCAGTCGCAGCGCGGGGTGTTTTTATGAAGAGGAGAGTTTGACAGAGGGAAACTCGAGGGCAGATTCCGGCGATTGTGGAATAAATTAGACTCCTGGAGGGGCAAAACTGATGGTCTAATTTGATGTTGTAAAACGTTGTTGACTTGGGATAGTCATATTTTGACTGTTTGGCAAGTGTTCTTTTCCTTTTTGTATTGAAGAGTCAAACTTGAGAGATTTTTGAATGGATCGAATAATCTTTGTGCTACCGTATTGCTGTCTCAAATTAAGTTATATTTCATGTTGCTCTATGCAACAAAGAATCTTTTTCAAGGAGGAACAGTTGTTTAACTGATGTAACGAACTTAAAGTTTTAAATAATATAATACTATTTACGGAGTTCGTTGAAATTTGAAATCTTATGAGCCAGGGAAGAAATGTATGCACCGGACAAATTAAAAACAAATGTAGAAAAAAAATCCATACTACACAATTGAAGCGGCAAGTGGATAAAGGTGATATGTGACAATTTTGAAAAACATACTTTTTATCTTGGATGAAGGTGATAAGGTAATATTTTTTTTGAAAGCTTTTGCTAGAAATTTAAAACAAAATGTCAAATATCACCTTTATTCACTTGTTCCTTCAATTGTGTCTATGAGTTAATGCAATTGAACACACAAAAATTTGAATTTGTGTAAATCGGCGAAATTCAAATGTCACATATCACCTTTATCCACATGCCCCTTCAATTACTTGAAGTGTGGGTCTCAACAAGGGAAAGAAGTTATAAAGATAATACAAGGGGTTTGGTCGCGTGAAAAAAATAATAATAACAACAGAAAAAATATTAATGAAGACAAAATCAATATTTTCATGTAATGTACACCATTTTTGCTACTAATTACAAGCACTTCTTGGACCGATAGGACCGAGATTGAGAGTCTCCATTTAGCATGTGAAAAGCGAGTTTCTCTGCTGTGTTTTATTCTATATTCGAATGTAGCAACTTACTCCGAGTAACGAGTCTAAACCAGGTCTCCATTACGAATATTCCGACAGATTCTTCAAAACTTTCTTAAGAGATCAAGGGTTGAACTTGCCAAAAATGCATTATTATATGTAAATAGGGGGATAATGTAGTATTTTATGATGAGAAAACGTTTAATTTCGATGGACTTAATTGTTTTTGATACTTCTGGTGCGCGATATCTGTGAAGGAAAAAATCATCTTAAAGTGTTCGAGTCAGTTTCACAATGGTCGATAACGACTCCCCTAGTTTTTGTGCAAATCAGAATGAATTTTGAAATTCGTGTTCATGATTTGAGAGATAATTTTTTCGTCAAAAGCAGCACAAATAACAATGGTGATAAACTATTCCAGCAGGATAATACCTAATTACATCTTTCTCAAAGTGCAAAATCATGGCTTGGTGCAAATTTCGCGAAATAACGTTACCTATCAAAAGGACTGAAATGAGATTTAATGGAAACTTTGTGACTTTGTGAGCCATTCTTGCACACTAAGTATGACAAAATGGCATTGAATATTTGAATAAGCAAAAGCTCATTTCCTCCATCGAAAAAGCCAGGATACAAACTTCCAAAAACGTTCTTCAACTTCCATCATGTCAAGACAGATAAAAGAGATTGGACAGAAATGCGAAATTGTTAATTCTTACGGTTTTTCATGACTATACAAGTGTTGTTCTTATAATTGTGTCAAATTTTTACAATAATATTTAAAATTAATTGAGGCAAAACCTTTATAATTTGTATTTTCAAATGTTCTGCATTCCACTAGAATTTCTTGCATAAAAAAATTTTACCGATACATTTCACTGAATTATTTCAGAAATACATTTTTTCTGCGCAATTTTCCGTTGTCCTTATAATTATGACCACCAGTGCATTTACTAATCACATAATAACGTTAACTGTGACATTTTAAGCTAACATATTCGACTCAAAAGTCATAAAGTGTTATTTTATGAAAAAGTGATAAAATGTTATTTTATGACATTTCTTAAGATATCCCCCCCCCCCGGAAAGAGAGAAGGTTCTAATCGAAGCCATTTTAGAAACAGACATTAAAAACGGTTCCCACGTAATATCCTCTCTTACAAAAAAAAATTAAAACAGTCACCTGTTACCACTGCTTCCCACTTATTAGAGGGGCTCACACGCAATGTAATCCTTTAACTCTCTCAAGGCTGGCGGTACAAAATAATTCTTACAGTTTCTGACTCCAGTTGCTTGGTTGATTAGTTTTTAAACCAAAATTTTAAAAAAATCCCACAAATTTCAATAAAACAATTTTAAAAATGTGTATACATTCATAGCTAATAGATGTTTATTTATTTATTTTTTTTTTTTTTTTGGAAAAAAAAACATTGTAATATTTGACGCAATTTTTTGTCAAATATTTCTGTACCTGAAAGTGTGAAACAAGATGAATATTTCTCTCCAAAAATGCATAAATGACGAAACGTCAATTGTGGAAAGAATTATTTTTGATTACGATACATAAGTCAGTAACAGACGTGGGACCCCGTAGTTAGCTGACTCTATGGTCGCCTCCGATTGTGGCCATAACATAAGAGGGAAGGTGCTGTTTTTATAACAGATGGAAGGTTACACTGTAAAAAATGAATGTAGTTTTTACAGTATAATACAGCTAATTTTATGGTAATAAACTGAAAATATTGCTAATTTTACAGTAATAAACTGTATAGTTGCTAACTTTACAGTGATAAACTGTTAAATTGCTAATTTTATAGTAATTAACTGTAAAACTGCTAATTTAACAGTTTATTTCCGTACATTTTACAGTTTTAATCTGGAACATCTGCTGCCAGTATTATACTGTTGTTTTTACAGTATATTGCAGCTAACTTTTACACCAATAAACTGTAAAATTTCTTACTTTACAGTAAGAAACTAAAATCGCTAGTTTTGCAGTTTATTACTGTGCATTTTACAGTTTTAAATTGGAACCTCGGCTGCCAGAATTATACTGTAAAAACAACAGTTCATTTTTTTCAGTGTAGAAATGTCCTGTACTCTGCTTTTTCTTTCGCGTAGCTTAATTTAACCTTACTTGAGAAGACGATTAATATAAATCTTTTCTACATTCAAATAAAAGGTTTGAGAAATAATGAAAAATAAATAAATAAAAATGCTGCCCAATGGCTGTAGGCAAGAGGGAAGATCAACATTAGCTGTGCAATGTAAATTGCTTCTTTCATCGGGTTCCTTTTTTGACAACTGTAGGTTATTATTAGGTCAAAATCTGCGCACTGAAGGTCAATCTAAAAGTACTTTCGAATCTGTCAATACATTGTATAAACTAACTTCTTATCAAACATCTTGATGTTTCTAGTCTTTAATCTGGCGATCTGTAACTTGTAATTATTTTGTTTCTTTTAGCACACAGGTGTAATCAGAATCTTTAGATGCTGGACTCGTTTACATTACTAAAGATGACGATTTGAAGAAAAGAAAATAAAGAGAGGTAGAAGAGATGCCTTTCTTTCTCTCTCTTACGTCAGTCAAACGTGTTGTAGTTACAAGTAGTTATCAAAAAAAAAAAAAAAAAAGAAAAGAAAAGAAAAAAAACGGAGAGAAAGACAGGTACGGAAAATGTAGATGACAGTTCTGAAGCTTCTTTAAGTACTTAAAACTAATGTTTTAGATTTGGTTTCTGAAGAGTTTGTACTTGGGCATTCTCGGCATGTCACATTAAATTAAACTTATCTAAGTTAATATTTAAGAAATAAATCATTTATAAGTTTCTTTCTCGCTAAAGTTTCAGTCTTTAGCGTGTTTTACAAATAGTAAATATACTTTTTAAATTGTTTTATGTATAGGCATGTTGAGTTTTTAGCTCAACCAGCTATTTTTTAAGATGCTGCGAGAAAATATAAGAATATTGAAAGACTTGTTGAAAAAATGTAATCACAAGCCATCTTTGGAGTAAAGTTAAGAGAAAGAATGAGAATTCGAAGCTCTCCCCCGGAAAGTTTTCAAGAAATTGAAGCTCCAAAAGCACAATGTAAGATTCTGTGGCCTTAGTTTTTGCCAAGAAGTTTTTCTAATCTTCGATAACGTTAGGGGAAGGGTTGAGCCTCCGGGACTCGCCTCGGAACTTTTTCGAAGTCATTGGTCCAAAAGTATAATTTTAGACATTGTTATGTCAGGTCGAACTTGTTCGAATTTTTTCGAAATTGAAGCCTTAAAATACAATTGCACGTCTTCTTCCATGATGTTGGGGAAAGGAAGGGAGTTCCGATACTTTCGAAAACCTTCGAAATTGAAATTCTAAAAGCGCTATTTTGGGATAATTTTGGTAAGGATTATTATAGAAAGTCATCAGTCATTTTTTCTTTTCAAAGCATTTGACTGTTATGATTTTCTCTCATAAAATTTTCATTTTCCGCCCTAATATTTCCACTTAGTAAAGTTTTCTTTATGATGCGTTTGCGCAAAGAGGGGAAAATATATGTATATTTTTTTAATATGTATCCAAAAACTTTTTTTGTAGAATTTCTGGGCTGGCTGCAGCCCTGTTAGCCCCCCCCCCCCCCAGCACGTTATTGTCTGTCAATATCTGGCTTATTGTGCATGTAGCGCGTCGTCATTACGCATTTGACAAAATGTTGGCAGACATTTTTGCAAATTTAGATGTTTTCTATCACCCTTTAAAGCTCTGCGCAACATTTAGAACCACCCTGTGCACACCAACGCTATTAAAATGTTCTACAACTAACATTGCCCCACATTGACCCACCTACTGGTTTACATTAAACTTATTTTCTAAAGTTTTAATTTTTTTGCAAGTTCATTTCTGAAAGTGGAGAGTTTTTTATTATTGTTATTTTTTTTTTAATTTTATGATTGTTAAATAAACATTAATTTTAGTTTCATCCGTCAAAATGCCTATAATTACATTGAAATGCATAGTTCCGAAGGAAACAGCATATTTTAACAGCTCTCGAGGTTTCCTCTTTAACTGAAAATTGCGTCATTGAAAGGTCTTTCTCAGAACTTAAAAAAAAGAAAGAGAAACACTGAATCAACACATCTTAATGGTGTACTTGCGAAACAAAATTTTTGCCACATAAATTATTTCGCTTTGTTATTCACGGCACATTTAAATCTTAAGAAAAACATTGTATGTACCTCTGACTAACTCTACTGTCAGAGAAAAGGGAAGAACTTCTTTCGTGTATATCTATCTACTCAAGGCAGAAGAAAAATTCCCTTGGAAAAAAGATTTGTCGTTGTTCCTTATCGCATAGAATTTATTTGGCGCCGTGTCACTTTCTCCCCAAAAAGACATGTATTTCTATAAATAAGTTTATGGAATTCCTCGTTTCCCTATTCTCTGAAACTAAGGCAATGTAAGGGGTGAAGATGAGAATCTCTTCATGAGGCTAAAGAACAACTCTTTCTCTCGCAACTAAGAAACAGTTTTGAAAACTATTTAATTTTTTTATTCATTTAAAGAAAAACATGTAATGCTAACCAAAAACGGACATGTTCCAGAAAACATATGGAAGTTTCTCTTGAACACTCCTCGAGCACCCTTAAAAGGGGGTGCAGGGGGTTCAGTCCCCTCCCCCCAGGTATTAGTACTGCCAATTTGTAACATACATAATGTGCACAGATCTCAAAGTATTTCAACAAAAGTCATTAATGAATGACTGCAATTTAAAATTTCAATAACTTAAATGTATAATATAATTTTATTTTGCAGTGGAACTACTTTCAGAATTGTAACAATGTACTTTAGATAACAGATAAACTCTTCTAATGAAAACATAAATTTCCTTTACTATAAAATTGGAAGTATTACGTTCTTAAGTGCCACTAAATACTGTAAAACATGTCCAACATTATAATTAAGAACACCACGAACGTGATTTACATAATCGCTAGCGACTGTATTACTTGCCGATTTTCGTCCTTACATTCTGCAAGTGCAAAAGCGCTCTAAGGGGTAGGAAGTATTTAAAGTATCAGTAGTACAGTGATGAATTTTTAAACAGAACGCACTGCATCTTTATTAAAACTAAATATTAAACAAGAAACATATCGCAAAGGAGCTGAGGCAAAAAGACGTGTTTGGGAACGCGATTGCAAACGGTGTGGATTCCTACTAACAGCGATCTCATTGCCAAACTCTACCATTCCAGAACAACCAAATCACGCTGCTTCCCAGCAGGGCGGTGGGGCGAGACCCACAGCAAATTGAACAAAGCTCTTGGCCTGTGAAGCTGCTTTTAATGTATTCGAGTTGCTAACACGAAATTTATGCAGGGATCTTACAGATGATTGTGCACCCGTCGTGTATACTAATGGTGAAGGCTGTAAAGGGGAAACTTTGGGTTTCGGGTCTCCTGTGGCTTTTCAGGATGGTTCTCCTGTCGTTTGCTAACTATTGGGCTCATTATTTCTTCTTCACCGACATACCGTGCTTGAAAACAATTTACCTCACTCCAACTTTCTTTCTTTCCTCTGGAAAACGTTTGTCTCGGAATAAGGAATTTATGAAGCTTTTAGTATTCAAGGGGCAGCTATCTTAAGCACCATTTAGTCGAATATATTAAGGAAATTAGTTTCACTTTCCAGTTAAAGGACAAAGTGAATTATCATGGAAATATTCACCGTATTTTGAACAAGAATGGAATCCTACATCTTTCCAGCAATTTGAATTTATAAAAGGGTTTCTTGTAATTTAAGATGTGCGACTGGTATAAATTAGTTCGTACATTTTTCTGAAGTATCAGGTAAGAGATTTTTATGACATTTTATGCTCTGCTGAAGGTTTCAAATATTTTCCTTTTTGTTTTCTTGTTTATTTGACCACGCATCTTACACTGATTATATCGATGCCGTAATGTTAAGATGTACTAATGTTCTGAGGGTCTAGAATGAATTGTCACAATACGATATCGTATGAGACAAGTTACTGGACGCATTGTTGTTTTCAAACAACAATTTATCGGAAATAGACCTCCCAGTGAATGAATACCCCAAGTAAATGAAAAACATTAAAATTTTGGGTAAAATAAGGTTTTATAACATCTTTTTTGGATGAATTGCCAGTAGCAACTTTTCCTGCTACACATTCACAGAAAGAAAACAGCTAGAAAAAAATGTTTGCCTACTAACTGAGGTATTAATTCATTGCATCTGGCCACTATTGTTTTCATTTCAACCCCCAGAAAGCCTAATGTAGAATCATAAAACGCTCCCTCAATTTTTTGAAAATAATTACATACATCATCTAATGTATTTTTACTGTCATGCAGCAAATGCTACAATTTTTAACGATGCTATGAATTTTAAAAAATGAAAGTACGCTTAAGCGTTCATTCACTGCTCTGTCACCCTATATACCGTAAAATGGGGTGTATAGGAACAGCGGGGTCAATCGGAACAAAACTTCCAGGCCGTACAAAGAAATTCTTCATAAATATACTATTGGGTATTTTTCGCCACTAATTTTTTTTTTAGAAAGGTAAGATCATAGGAAGTAGGAAAAAATTACTTTTGTCAATCTGGTAACGCTACTGGTTTCTAAGGAGGGCTGCACGTGGAATGCTAGAAAACATCACATTTTCATAGACTGCAGAACTTCATATGCAAGAACAAACCTTCTTATATTTTAAACCTAAGAGTGGTATGTTTCAATTATACATGTATCTGAACAACAGAATACCACATTAGAATTTACATTTTTTATAAATTGTGTCATAAAAATGAAGAATTCTGAAAAATGCCATTGGAAAAAAAATTGCGGGGTGAATCGGAACACTTTGTTCTGTTGTTCCAATTCAAACTTATTTGAAGAAAACTGTTTGAAAAATCAAAATTCTAACCCCAATTCCTCTAATCAAGACAAGGACAAGGATTTATTACTGTTTATCCCTTCTCGTGAGCAACTAGATCTTAGAATGACAGAAAGTTGCAGATTTCATAAGATTTTTTCTCCAGAAGACTTCTTTTTATTTAAAATACGAGGAGGAAAGTCATATAGACTTTAGATAGCAAAAGGCAAGCACACAGACAGTGATGAATAAGCGAAAAAATCTTTCAGGACAATCCCCGAAACCCAGAGATTTTAAGAAACTAAAGAAAAGGCAGAGATCATCCCAGAAGATGCTATGAAAAACTTAAGCCAAGTCACAATTGCTAGTTTTAAGGACAAGTACATATTTGTGGACGACATGAGTGACTTCCATTCGTGTTAAATCTTTGTATTTCAATTCAAAAGCATTTCTTAAAATTACTTTTCATTTTTCATAAGTTCAAAATTATTTTGAATTTTGACAAATTATAAACGTTTACTGGTATTGAAATTATACTTTTATTTGACAGTAATTATCTGTTCTTGTTCTCTCTCATGAATATTACTCATGTTTGTGAGACCTATTGCAGGTTTCATGGAAAAAAATATAAATTTTAACATGTGTTCCGATTGACCCCTATCAGTGGGGTGATTCGGAACACCAATAATTTCCTATATATTTTAATAATAACTGTTCAAAATGTTTTGTGTTTACTTGGAATATCAAAAGTAAAGCAAGACCGAAGTTTTTACCTAGAAAATCAAATTGAAAAAAAATCTTTTAACTGTTTTTTTTTTACAATCAAAGCTGAAAAGTGTTCCGATTCACCCCATTTTACGGTACACATCAATTCACTTCACTTAAAAATGTGAACTAGCAGAACTTAAAAGGGATGTTTTTTTTTTTTTTTTTGAAAGCAACTTATTATACCCAATTGCAATTGGGGAAAATATTATCGACAAAGAATGTTCAAAATACCTCCATTAATTCATTCATTGACGTAAGATGTTATAGGAGTTTCTACTGTCACATGAGGTACAATACTTGTGTGATTTGTTAAGCCAAAGAACTGTCCAACATTTTTTTACTTGTTATTTTTTAAACGAATTTTACCTGTCACGTGCAGGACACTTTTGAACACCAATCTTAAAATTCTGAACGTTAAAAAATTACTCTTCGAATATGTTGTTGCAGATGCTTTGAATGTACACTTTTGTTTCCAATAAATAATTTTTAGTGCTGGTTAAAAAATAAACACATACCCTAGCAGCATCATCTCATCGGCCGATGATCGGCCATTCATCGAAACCCGATGAAATTCTCATCGGCCGATGATCCAATATGTCTCATCGGCCCAGCAGAATTCGAGCAGCAAAATCCGATGAGAATACGATGAGATTTGGAGCAATTTACGAGCAGAACAGTCCCGTGCCGAGGAATTTCATCGGGAAACTTGATCGGAAGGATATCGTTTTCCGATGGAATATAGCTCATCTTATTTTCATCGGGAAAGTTGATCGGAAGGATATCGATTTCCGATGAAAAGTAGCTCATCGAAAACCGTGCTCGGATACTGATCGGAACGATGTCATCGTGCGTTACAGGATCAGTTTACGAGGAGTTTGTTGATCGGCCGAGCAAAATCCGATGAGTTGATGCTACTTGGGTAGTGCGCCATATCACAGAAAAACATACATTTTGTCCTGCAAATGACAGCTTTATATTGTATTTCAAAATTAATATTTTAAAAATACTTTTAAAAATGTTTTTCTTGAGAAATCACACATATAGTCCTACTCTGTTCAGCTGACCTCCTACGTTGACACTGTTTATCTCCTTTTCAGGGTAGTAGCGAAGAGTAATCGGAGCTAAATTGAGTTGGGTAAATTTCGTCGTCGTTTTAAGAAATTTATTCCAACTCAAATCTGAGGCAATTACTTTCCTTTTACCCAAAAAAGAAGTAATCACTGTTAATGTCGGAGATCAACTTATTAGGGCAGCTGTGGGATTTCTTAGTCAAACATGTGGGATTTCTTAGGCGAAAATAAATTCTTATATTACACGCTGTTTTGAAATGAAATATATGCAGGACAAAATGTCTGCTTTCCGTGGAATGGCCGTGTAATACATGTTATTATATTGCACCTCAAATCCGCGCCCATCTACATATCTTATACAATGGCCCTAATTAAGACGCTAATTTTGATGACTATATTGCGCTATTTTTTATTCCAAATATCATATGAAAATAATCTAGAGTTTTGGCAATTTTAAAACTAAAATGGCCTGCTTTTGTTCCCGCACTAAGAAATCACAAATCACAAAACAACAAAACCACCTATTACAAATTCGTTGAAATGTGTTTGACGTTGATTAGACATGCTGCCCTCGTGTAATATTTAACCTAGCTTTTGACCAGAAAGTTGCTTGCTTTTTAGCATCAAAGATGTAATGGCTAAAAACTCTATGGTGACTAATAAATATAGTTCATTCTCTTTTCCTCAATAGAGTTAATTCTTTTTAAAACGGTAGCAAACAAAGATGTTTCACATCTCACATAAGTAAACCCTAACGGACAGCCTGTTTTCCTTATTGGACGGTACACATGTATGAAACGAATTTTGTTTGTAATTTTGATCATCCCTTTGTTGAAGATTTGAGCAGTTAGACTAGCCGCTCGACGATCAGAAAAATTATCTCATTTCGGATTATGATAACAGTATGAAAATGGAAAACTTTAATGTACTATGCAAAAGCTGCTGCTAATAATTGCAACAACATGACGCCATTTTATTCACTTGAGTAGGGGAAAGTTGCCCAAAACGGGATAGGCGGGCAAAACGGGATAGTGGGCGTTGGAGCTTGACTGGTGGTACTATCTCGCAGGAGACAGGCTAAACTAGTTCCCGACCGCCATGACAGCATACTCAGTTAATATCTCAACTCTAGCCACGTATTTTGCAAAGAAATATTTTTTCAAAGTTTTCAATTGAGATTTTTATTTACTTTTTACATTTTTCGACTGCAGAACAACTAGAATTGTGGTTCTCCGTAATTCGGAACAATTCCGGTTAGAACTGTATTTTGTTCATAGCTCTTTTAGCAACAATTTCATGTACTCAAATATTGCTAGTGAGTGGCGGTTCCGGGGTCAGCCCTTTATGTTGTCAAAAGCATCATGGTCGGGCAAAACGGGACACTTTTAGGGTGCCCAAAACGGGATACAATTTTGATGTGTCCCGTTTTACCCGACCATTTCCATTAATGTTTTTTCAATGTGTTTAAGCAGCACGAAGCGAGCTAGAGGTTCGCAAGTGGATGTTCAACCATCCTGACAAAGGGATTACTATCTACGAAGTAGGAAATATGTTCAATGCAGCATTTTAACGAGCAGCTCTTGTCGAAACTGCTGTGAATGGGTTCACGAAAACAGGCATTTTCCCATATAACCCCAGATGTGTTTTCTGAATATCTCTTCGCTTCCTCTCTTCCAACAGATCACCCATTGCTGGATGCTCAGAACATGACGTCCTAACACCCATTAAATCTGCAACAAAATGAGATCAGATCCGAAGGATCTTCAAATTCAGTCATAGCATCTAAGAGTTTGCTGTCATCACAACCACTAGAGACAGTATTGAAAGAATCACTTAGTGCAACGCTAACACTAGCACAAATGCAGGCCTTAACTGTTCACTTCAACAGGAGTCAAAGGACTTGGACTATACTGTCGCCCTTCACTACCATTTTCTATATCACCCAAAGAAATTCTACCTCCATCACGAGTGATTGGACCAAGACCTCAAAATAAACACGATAATAGAAGAGGGAAAACACCATTTATAACAAGAAGCCCATATAAACTTGAGTTGCAAGAAGAAGAACAAGAAGAAAAAAAGAACGAGAAAGAACTTAAAAGCTGAAAAAAAAAGGGCTGCCAAAACAAGTCTCTTGAATGTTCCGAAAACAAAACAAATGAGGCGTAAAAGAAAACCAGGTGGAGATGCAAAACAGGCATATACATTTTTAAAATGTTGCTCTGAACCTGAAAAAATCCCACAAACATCATTTGCAAAAATGGAAGAAAATGGACGTAACATGAAAAAAAAAAAAAAAAAACGAAAAAAAAAAAATCATCAGTTAGCCAAGGTTGGATGTCGTCGTCTTCAGAAGATGAAACTGAAAAAGATGAAGCATGTATTTTCTGCAACGCTCTGTATCTTGAATCGAAATCTGGAGAAAGAAGCTGGATACAATGCTCGAGCTGCCAGTGATGGGCCCACGAAGCTTATTCCAAAGCAGACGAAGAAGACAACACATTTTTATGCGATTTCTGTGTTATGTAATTTTCCAACTTTACAATTACGTAGCCTATTTTTGGTCTAAAAACTAAATCAAAAGTAAAATCAGTACAAAATAATAACATACAATTCCCTATCCCGTTTTACCCACCCTTGGTCGGGTAAAACGGGATCGTACAAGACTTTTTGAAACCAGTATTTTCCACATAAATAATATCGAACAAATATGACAAAGGTATTTTTAGTAATGTAAAAGGTGTATACTTTTAAATGGCGTCAAACTTTGGAATGTACCTTGTATACAATAAGAAATAAAGCGAAGAATAGGTTAGCTATCCCGTTTTGGGGTACTTTCCCCTACTCAAAAAAGTCTCACTGTTTAACAAGAAATTAAGATCTTTTCTATTTAAGGAAAAAGATTAAGTAAAAACATTTTATCGAAAGAAGCACTAGTGCTCTGGAATAAAGCTTTAATAAACTAATGTACTTTATTATAAATATTAAAAACACGCTGCAATAAAATCAGGCAGTCTTTATATTTTAATGCAGCTTTTTAAATGAGGTCTTTCGCATTAATTAAACGAATGCGTTTCATCTAATTGATTAAAAGCGATTAATTTTAAAGAGACGTAAATTCGTTCTTATTTAAATAGATAAAAGCACTTTTGTTAACTGATTTCAAGATAATTAAACGTCTGTCAGATTGTGTACCACAGGCAAATGAGAAAAGTTTTGCCCGATTTATTGCAATAAAATCTTTATACATCTCTCAAAATTGATCGCTTTAGCTAATGTTTATCTATACATTTGCAATATCACATAATATTTTTTAAAGGTACACAATCTGCAACTTTATACATTATTTAAATGTGACAACAATTTCCTGCAATGTTAGATATGTAAGAACTCAGTTAATTAAAATAAAGAAAACAAATACTTTAGGAGTTCTTCGTTAAAAAGTAATGTCTACAAAGAATGGCAGTTGGTATAAGGTCTTTCAAAACAGTAAGTTCAAAAAATTCTAAACGAGATACATAGGGACCGGTCATTCTTTAAAAGTTGTTTTTAATAATTTTCAATACACGAAAAGTAACTTAAGAAGTAAATTTCAAATTATTCATATTATTAATTATGATGTGCATAATTAAAAATTCCAGAAATAGTTTGAGAAATATTCCTTTAAAACACTGTAACAGGGGCGAATACATGTATAATGGATTGTTCGTGGCAGAAAAAGGCATGCTGCTGCGATATTATAGTTTGAACTTCAGTCACATTACATTTCACAATACTTTATTAAGTAAAAAAGTGCAGCTTTCCCCTTTATTTACAGCGCTGATCCCTGCTGGTAGTGAAGGCCAATTCACTTTGGAGATAAAAATCTAAAATTCAGTACCTTTATATTTTGCAAAATTTTTATTCACCAAGATATCGCATGAGCCTCTCTCTGTTCAGCATTTGATATAACAATCAATACTTCAGTCATTACGTTTCGCCTTTTGTTTTTAAGTAATGTGTTTTTAAGTAAAATGTGAGCTTTCTTTAATTTTTTTTTTTTTTTTGATTAAGGTACTTTTTTATGGTTAAGGTAACTTCTGTTCAGAAATAAAAATTAAAATTTCAATCACATTATGATTTGAAATATTTTCTTAATTAAAATAAATTGTAAACACATTTTTCATTTCGCAGTATTTAATTAAGTAAAAAAATGTGAGCTTTCCTCTTTACGTTATTTATAACAATTATCCTTTCTAGTATCAAAGGTCACTCTGCTCAGAGATAAAAAGTTGAAACTTCAGTCACATTAAAATTTGCAACAGTTTATTAAGTTCAAGATTATTAGAGCATTTCTCTGTACAGTACTTGGTATAATAATAGAAGCTTCAGCTATTACATTACAGAGTATTGCATTAAGTAATCAAAATAAGAAATTTCCTTTTATGCTATTTATAACACTGATCCTTCCTGGTAAAAAATGTCACACTGTTCAGGTGTATCGAATTAAAACTTCCACACATTATCATTTGAAACAATTTGTTCAGTTAAAGTTTGTGTGAGCATCTCTCTACTCAGCCCTAATGTAGTAATTAAAACTTTATCCATTGCATTTCGCAATATTTTGTTAAGTAAAACATGTGAGCTTTCCCCTTTTTACGTTCTTTATAAAAATAAATTCTTCCTTAGTAAAAGTCACTCCGCTCAGAGATAAAAATTCAAATTTCAGTCACATTAAAAGTTGAAATATTTTATTCAGTAAAATATTGTGGACGCATCTCTCCATGCAACATTTACTCAAATCATTCATAGTGACATATGAGACCTTAATTTAAGATAAAAATCTAATAAAATCATATTATAGTTCCTCAGGGGTGCCTATTCCCCCCCCCCCAAAAAAAAAACTTTTCACAACCCTTTTGTGTGTTTTTTTTTTAATTGTTACCCCTCTTTTTTATTTTATTTATTTTTTAAAAATATTATTTATTTATTTTTTTTTAAATTATAACTATTATTTTTTACATAGTATAATTTTTTTAAAAGTACTAATTATGCGCAGAATAGAATAACTTTTTTTCTCTTCCAGACATTCCAAGCACGCACACATACACATAAAAAATTAAATAAATAAATAAAATAATAATAATAAAGATATAAAAGAAATAATTGAAATAAAAAATAAATTAATGAATAATTTAAATTAAAAAATGAACCAATAAATAATTTAAATAAATAAATAAATTAGTTTAAAAAACTCCCCCCTAAAATTTTTGATGTCGCAACTTGCACCATAATTCCCCCTTGTGGGCATCCCTACTTTTCCTTCTTAAAATTAAACTCCTAAATTTGCTAACAGTCCCTAATATAGAAGCTTAATTCCGACCGAAAAAAGAGACCTAGATTTATGAGTATTGGTCTCTGTATTTGCCGTAAGTGATTCCCCCCCCCCCCCCCAACAATCCTTCCTTTTCCGTAATGGGCCGGAGCACGGGCCATGCAAATGTTAATGCCTCCACGAGAGCTGCAAGCACATTCGTTAGGGCTGAGTGTATGAAAGCTTCAAACTAATTGTTCCCTCCATTACTGCCGAAGACAAGGGAAAATAATAGAGAAATTTATGGCCAATGACACTTAATGGTCCTTCTTGTATTTGCGCAATAACTACGATGATAGAAATACGTGCATAGTGTTGTTAATAAGCTCGTAAAGGGCGGGGGGGGGGGTGAAAGAAAAGCAGACTCTTTTGTGTTGGAATTGAAAAGTGGATTGGAGGAAATTTTTATCGTGTTGCTTTTTAAGAATTGCCGTCGGCTTTGTCTGGCTGCGACCCTAAGCACGTAGCGTGATGTGTTGAGTAATTGATATGAAAGCATAAGTATATAAAAGTGAAATGATATTTATCCTTTTGTCATGTGAATCGAATTAAGTTTACGATTATTTGGTGTGTATAGTGGTATTTATGCGGCGGTATTTGAAGAAGAGAATCCATTTTTGAATCTTTTTTTTTTTTTTTTTTTTGCCTTTGGGAGGAAGAGTCTAATTAATCGTGCAACTTTTTCTTTTTTCTTTCAAGTAAAAATATTTTATATAAAAATCTGCCTTGTCTTCGTCTGCGTAATTATTTTTCATACTTTTTTTTCCCAAAAGCATGGTCACTATTCTAAAGATGATTTTATCGGGGGTTTTTTTTTTCGTTATGAGTGAAAGGCGCGAGGAGTATACCAGTGCATTTTTACGTTATTTTTCGTGACTAAATGAGTAGAGTTCAGCATTATTGTGCATTGCAAAAATATCGCCAAAAATATCACGCTCTGAAATGTTACGGCTGAAATAATTGTGCGTTTTGAAGTCGGAATATAGGCTTGTTAACTTTATTGGTTAATAGCTCCATTTGCGAAGACAATTTACTGTCAGCATACCAATTGTCTTTCTAACTCAGTGATTCAACCTCATTGGTGCTCATGAGAACTCAAGCCCCTTGTATGACCTAGCTCTGGTAAATGGGGCTTGACCTTGAATGGACTTATTTATGTTAGGGTTGACAGAGAAGAAATTCTTTGATTTTCATAACGCAAATCAGCAACTCCTTTCGCCTTTTTTTCACCCCTGTTTTAACAAATGAAATCGCTATGTCTCGGAAGTCCACATATCAGGGTCAGCCTATATCTGTAATATTTCTATATATCTCTATTATTTTCTAAAATAATAGACTTTAAATTATTGTGATTCTGTTTATTATTTGCGAGGTTTTGATTAAAATTTTTTGTTGCTGTTTTTTCTTTTGGATCTTCGTTTACTTCAACAAAGAACTTATTTCTTTTATTATCTTTGAAATATAATAGCTTGTTTTTTTAAAGAAAGTTTCAAGATGAGAAGCCTACAGTTTTAAAATACGGTTTATAGATCTTAGGTAACCTTATTTCCAACATTTGCATTAAACTCCCGAATAAAATTCCTGAGCAGCAATTCGAGTCTTGTTTCATAGTTTTCTTTTTAAACGTATTCCTTTGCACTAAAGTTTGAGTAACTAGCTGCTTGAGTTGTCTCCCCAAATGTCTTCAGCAATTTCCATTGCGTCTTTCTGGTTAAATTCATTTTACTTTACGAAATGTAGAGTTAGAGTAAAATCATTTGCACTATTTTTTTTCAGTTTCACTCATTTATAATTCTGGTTATATTTTAATATTGGTTGGCTGGTGGCGTTGTGGTAAAACGTTGGTCTTTCTCGCCTTGAATATGGGTTCAGATCTGCGGTGGCCCGTTAGTAGATTTTCAAGATGCAGAAAGTCGTCAGAGCCTCTATCGTATGATTATGTAAAAGATCCTTAGGGAATTCGTGTAGTTTTGAATGCTCTCAACAAAACTAAGTTCCTAGTGAAGTTTCGCATCGAAAATAGCCCTGGTGTCTTTATCTGGTGGAAATTGGGCCTAAAAATTATCTGTGTCTGTGGCACTTGTGCTTTAACTGCGGCACACGGAACAGGTGGATGCCATATCGGGGATCGTACTAGGTCTGCAAAAGGCTAAAGCCGCTTACGCAGCAAAACAGAAAGGGAAAAAAATAACATTGAAGTTTTGAGCTTTAATTTTGGCTTCGGACTGTTTAGACCCCCAAGTACAAACAACCTAAATCAAAAGTAGTATACGATAAGGACTCATGATTTAAAAAAAAATATTTTAAGTATCAGAAATATTTTTGCTAACTTCCTTTGTTCATCTAATTACTTAAAATCATCATAACAATTTAATTCAGTATCATCAAACACACTCATAATGCTAGGCTACTTTGACAACGCAATGATTCAAACCGCATTCTACGCAAATGGATCAAACAAAGCTTTTGTTCTTCTACTTGTTTCAGCATTCAAAAGTCTTCGACAGCTAGTCACCAAATTGACGAACACCTGAATCCAAATCATGCAGCAGAACAATGTTCACTCTATCAAAGCAATTAATTAACAAGCGGAGAACATAAATGACAACAAATTCAAAGCCCATGAATCACTTTCGCCATTATGAGATCTTCCGTTGATGGATTGCTTCCATCGTTGCTAAGTTCCAGCAATTAAGTCACGCAAGAATAATGCAATTGTCTTACCTATATTACAAGCGGTGGCACTTTGTAAAAAAAGGGATTTATGCCATTGTTTAATGTCATATATTGTATTCTAGAATGCATAAAATTACGTTGTGGGATAATTCTAATCATGCAGGGAGTTTATTTGGTGGAACTTATGCAGACTTATCTTGGTGTGTAGCCTGTTTTTTTTTCCGTTGTAGGTCATGAAAATGATGTTTATTTTGAATTTGGCATGTTTATTTCTTTCTTTTTTTTTTTTCCAAATGGGTTACTTTAATACTTTACATATTGTTTTGATATACCACGCTATACGACGCTACTTTCTGACAGCTTTTCTTGGATTATTATTTTTGCTTTTGCTTTAGCTCAAAACCAATGAAATTTGAAAGGATAATTTCGTATAATTATAGTCAATTTGGTGATTAAATTTAGAATCTTAAGATGTTTCACTCTTGTCTCAAGCAGAAGAACAATAGCTGGTTTTCTACAAACTTAAAACTAATTTTTTAATTACTTACGAAACACTAATTATAATTTAATTACTAAGTACAAACTTTTTCATTCTGTGCCTTAAAACACACGTCTACATGCGTTTTTTTTTTACGTATTACATGCTTTCTTTCCCTTTTCCTTCTTTTTCTCTTTTCTTTTCTTTCTTTTTTTTTCCTTTTTGTATGAACATTATTCATTTATGTAATAAAAAAATTAAGATTTGGGGTATACATTGAAAAAAAAAAAAAACGTTATTACTTATTTTTGAATTGAGCGATGAATTTGGTGAAAAATAAATTTTAATGGCAATGATTTTTGATAGAATGGCAAAAGGTTGATAATAACGAAAGGAATTAAATTATTGATTAAAAACAAAAAGTTGAAAATTAATGTAATAAAGAAACGACATTAACTTCTGGTCTCTCTAATAATGTCTTCTTTAACTACGAATTAAATAATTTCGTCAGACAGAACAAGACAGTGAATTTATTGTAGGATAAGAAGATTGTGCCGAATGTGGTATAAATGAGGGTTTTTAACATATGTTATTTCTCGAAGAGTTTCTTTTTCCTTTCCGTTCTTTCAGTATATATAACCTTAATTAAACCAAACTAACTTTATTTCCTTTTTCTAGAGTTTGACAATAAAACAATAATAATGATAATAATAATAATAATAATTCGAATGAAAAATAATCATTGTAATTATTACTTGTAGTTTAACAAACTACCTCTTGATGAGCAGATTGTGTTGGCTAACTCTTTCTTATGAGCCCAACTCTTTATTTATTTAACGATACAGCATGAAAATGTGCTGATCAATTAATTTCTCTTCAGGTAATAAACTAACATTTTCTCGAAGATGTTTCATTGACATCAATGCCGAAAACTCTTTGAGGTGGACTCTTTTATAACAGCAAACAAAAGCGTTAGAGAAGCAATTTTCCGTCATCACGACAGTTGGATAATAGAGTAGCTGGGAGGCAAGTTGGCATGTCTGCTCCTCTTTGAAAACTCGCCAGGGCTGTCCATTTGGCCGATAAATAAGGTCGCTTGGTTATTTGAAACACACAGTCGGCCGCCTTTTGTTTAGTCAGAGAAATAAAACTTTAGCGGGATAAAAGGATGAAATATTTAACGTCAGAATATTCTCTGACGTATTTGACCGCATAAATTCTATTAACTACTTTAAAATATGATAGTATTCTTAAAATATAATGGAGACATAATGAGCTGGAATTATTGGTCTGTTGGAGATTACCATACAAATGCAACAGCAAGCTTGTAAAGGCATCAATGCGAACGCAGGTCCTTATTCAAAATGCTATCAATTCTAGCATTATTAAGCGCCACATGTACCATCAAATTAAAGTTTATTATCCCTGGATTTTTAAGTGACTAAAGCTTAAGCTAAAGGCACTGCAGTACTTAAGAATGTAATTATAATGAAACTCATAGAAGGGTAAAATAGAGAGATGAATGACTAAGTTATACCCGATCCCAGTTTTGAGAGATTTGTTCTTAAAATAATAGAATGCAGCTTTCTTCTTTTTATTTTATTTTCTTTAACATTCTAAAAGTTTTCATTTAAAATAGTGATTAAAATAAAATCATATTTTGATTTTGAGAAACTACTTTCATACACTGTTAAAACTCAAGAAATGTTAGCAGTGAATATTACGGTAAAATGGAGTGTTTACAGTGCATAAAAATTTCATAGTGAACTTTACAGGAAAAAGTAAGTGCTTGATGATAGCTACATCACGTAAGTAGTGCTGTAAAGCGTATATTTCCCCATACCCGCTTCTCTGTCAAGCTTCATTCCGTGTAGTGGTTAGCCCGCCCGCGAAACACGATCGAATAGATTACGTATTCGATTCCCACTGTTTAAAACTAATTTCTTCCACAGTAGCCACGACGTTCTTGTTTTTCTGTGCGTGTAAATTTTACAGTAAAATAGGATTTAAGGTAAAAATATATGGCAGCATGAGGATGACAGTAGTTTTTACCGTAAAATTTCAAGAATGTTTTTACAGTGTGAAAACTGTTGTTAATATCTTCACGGCAAGTTTCAACCACCTGTGTAGGACACGGAATACTTAGAAAAGGCATTACTTTATTTAATATTGTTTCTACCACGGCTATGGAGTCAGAGACAAACGGATTTTCGAACAAAGGAGTCGGAGTTGGAGTCAGAGGCTCTAAAATTCTACGAGTCGGAGTCGCAGTCGGCTATTCTCCCTCTAATTAAGTTTCCATTCTAAGTATAAAGAGAACTCTATATAAAGAACGAGAAGGTTTGAACCTTCAAACATGCAACTATCAATTCCACTTTTAAAAAATAACGGACCTTTCACTGATTCTAAATATGTATTTTTAGTGTTAGTACGAAATTCTGCATGGTAATCATTCATCATTTAAAACCTGTAACAAATGTGCCATGCCTTTTTTAACCCTTCACTGCACAATTTTTTATATTTTCATGAAAAAAATCATATGTTACCTTTTAATAGCTCTGAGTTCAGGAAAAATGAAGAAAAAAATTAATCTTAAAAATGTGCACCAAAAATGATGTTTTAATTGTTTGTTCTACATATGGCATAAAGCACATAGCATATGCTTTGTATACCGATAAATGTTATAATCTACAATGTGTTTTGTGCCATAAGTAGTACAAAAGAATTTGCCACTAAGTGTATTTAAACAAATTTTAGAACAAAGGAAATAATGACTAAGCACACTTCTAACGGAAATGCAGACACTCTTTTTTACAAAAGCAAGAACTGTAATACCTAGACTAGTGCAACTAACTAGTGCATAAACATCACACTAAACTGTTATAGCAATGCTCCAGAAGGGGCGTAAAACTCAGTTTAACTGTATTTAAATATCATAAGAATATATGAGAGTTTTTTTGGTGTGTGCCAAATCAAGCACACCATGCAGTGAAGGGTTAAAAGCACAGTATTTCAATGTATATTATCAAAGCAATTACAATCATTCGGGGTATCTTTGCGCTAGACTGTATAACTTTGCACCTTTTTTTTTTTTTTTTTTTGAGTCAAACAAAATAAAAAAAAGTCCCAGTAAGGGGCCCCGGTGGCCTAGAGGTAGAGTCTTGCTCCTCGTAAGCAATAGGTCGCGGATTTGAGTCCCGCCTTGCCCATGGATGTTATTTCAACCTCTCTGTGCCGTAACTTTGTCCTGTGCTTGTCCTTGCCAATCCAATCCTTGCCATCCAATGCGCCTTGCTTCCTAGCAAGGCGCATTGCACGTAGTCCTCACGTATGACGAAACTCATGGCTTTCTGTATAAAAAAAAAAGAAAGAAAAAAGTCCCTGTAATGCATTCTTCTTGGCAGCTTATTAAATAAGATTTCTACTCTCTTCATTATTTTAAAATATTACATAAAAGAATATGAAGTGGCTTAGAGTTATGTGTACAGGCTGAAAGATACCCTGAATAACTAACTATATCTGTTCTACTATTTTTTGAATAATTATTTCTTGTCCTAGTCAGGTGTAAAATAACTCAACTTTCAAGTAATTTTGAGTTGTGCAACTTGCAAGCTGTGGGCTCCAATCTAGTTGGTTTGAAACTGTGCTTTGATGCTGTCGGTTTTTACTGTATCTACGTTTGTATCTAATTGCGAATCACTGAGATTTATTTGACAATTCAAAGTTGTTTGACATTTCTTGGAGTAGTTTTTACTATAAAGTAGAAAGATGCCTAGACACAAATGTTTTAGGAAGCAGAAATCTCATTCTAATCAGTTTTTTCATAAGAATTGAAGTGCAAAATGTGCTGATGTTGAGCAGTTGAAAGTTAGTGCATGTGAAAACAAACTGCTTTGTTGTTATTAATTGCTTGATACCGATTTGCAGAGTATTTTTAATTTAAAAAGCAGTATTACTTGAAATTTCAAAATACTGAAAACACTTTTATCTGCAGTCGCCAAACGTTCTACTATTGTTGCGATACATTGATATGTTGCCGGTAAATGTGTAAGTTATTCTATTTTTCTTAAATAGTGCTTCCTGCAACTTTATGTACGCTTAAATGAAACTCTGTTTAATGTATAGTTATGAAATTTTGTAGTATAATATTTTCCTGACCCGATGACAGTATTAATCCTTATATTTTTGTATAGGGACGGGGGCATTGTTATATTGTAATAAGACTAATTTTAATGGAAAATATTGCATACATTTTTCAGAATTTTCAAGTCGCATTCGACCTTTTTTGCCATTTTTTATTTGACGTGTAACAAATTAAAAATATGTTCGCTTTATTTATCGAACGTTTACTGATATCAGAACAAAGTTTAGCTGTTAGTTCAGACGAACTTTGTAGTCAAAATTAATTCCTTTTAGGGCCGTATGGAAAACTGATTTTGTTAAAGATGTGATCAGCTGATTTCACACTGTGCCTCTGGTGCTGTTTGGTAATTAACTAGAAATCAAGTCTCGTGCAGTGCTAGGGAGTTGCTACCAGGAAGTTCTGTTTGATCAACAGAAAACAGCTGTCGAATGTGTGCGGATCTGAAAAAAATATGCATTTATACTATTGATTTTTTTTAATCTTATTTTCGAGTATTTAGAAGCATGGTTTGTATGATAAGTAGTAATCTCAATCAGATATATGCATATGGCTTCAAAATGCGCGTTTTGCCGAATTATTACGCTAAATAACACTCGGTAAATTAAAATTGCATTTTTAATAACATTTTTTTTTCTTTGGCAGGAATTTGATTTTTTCTTAACTTCAAGTCTTAGTTAAAAAATTTAAAAAAAAAAGAAAGAAAACTTTTTACGTAATATTTTTTACTATTACGAATTCAAACATTTTCATTTTCGGTGTACCTGACACAATGTCCTGCTTTCTTTCGCATAAAGATGCTAAAACGTTATCGATTAGCTTATTTAACCCATTTATGCCCAAGATTTTTTTTAAACAATTTTTTTCAATTTTTATCTGCTTAAAACTCTTTATTTAGAATGGTTTACATACATTTTAGGCTTAAAATAGTTCTCCGTTGCTATATTTATTTTATTAAGTTATTTAACGTCCTGTTTATGGAATATTTTGCAGATATGTGAGCAAAATACGACCTTACTTGACTTTACTTTTGCAAAGTAACATTCCAGAAGGCATCTGTGATCAATTTTAAGCAAATTATTTTAAAATAGTTTAATTTTATGAAAAATAAGTTCGCAAAAAAGAACTTACTTTCTGTGGCTACCCGTGCTGGATCGTTGCTTGACTGATTTGTCTGAAAATAGCTGTGAATAAATAAATTCTGATGTCCAAATAGTGGCTCTAACTGGTTTTCTCAAGAAGAAGGACTATTTAACTTGTGAAAAACAGCTTTAGTAAAATGATATACCCATTACATGTTTTTGTATGCAGTAACTAAAAAGCGTCCCGTTTTTAGGCTACTGGGCATAAATGGGTTAATAGCAATGTTAGGCAAGGACATTTATTTGGCACAATTCAGTTTTCAGCGTTTCTTGTAAAAATTTAGAGTATTGGTCAATTGTAAACAAAACTTTTCTTCACAAAGCGCGAGCTATTTTCTTTTTCATTTTAAAATTATTTTCTAGAGATGAAAAGTGAAAAACCTTTTAAATCGAAAGTTATTAAGCTATTTTTTTTTTCAAACTTTCAATTTTCGCTGAGTTTTGTACATATTAGAATATTAAAAAATAAATATCTTTGTGCTTACGAAATGAAACAAAAGTACAACGTTTAAAAGCACAAATAAGCTGTACTGTAGACACGTGTTTCAGCCCTTTTGTATTATTCAGCGTTTTTTCACATTGAAAAGGGCGTTCCTTGTAACGCCGAAACACGTGTCTGCATTATTCCTGTGCATTTGTGCTTTTCAGCGTTATATTTTTGCTTTTGCATCAGAATATGTTTTCAATTGGGAAAGTAACTTTAGCAAGTCTTTTAAAAGTGATCATAATTTTTTGATCTTCTTTAATTACATACTCGTACATTTTCATTAAGATGTAAAACATTCATTAAATGTCATTAAAATTAAACGACACATTTCCTAATCAGCGAAATGTTTTAAATTGCATTGTTTATCTCCTCTGTCGAAAACTTTGTGGTATTTTCAAATCTAGGTAAGGCTTGGCCCTTTTTTTTTAAATTTATTTATTTATTATTTATTTATTTATTTATTTATTTATTTGAATTTATTAGTTTTCTTAATGATCGCACGAATGCCAAATAACGTTCCTATCGTGTAGTGTTTTACGGACTCATTAATCATATAAAGAGTGATGAAATGAAAAAAAAAATCCTGTCTATATTAGAAAATTTACGTGAAACTTTGCTTTGAGTTGAAATTCTATGTTCCAAAGCTTTTTGTATGATTAAGATGAGATGAATGATTTTTATCATACTCAAACTACTTCACTTCACACACTCCAGGGCCCCCCGTACCTATCACAATTCGTGGTTTAACCGGGATAGGGCCCTGAAGAGCGCTCTTTTTTTTTTTTTTTTTTTGAACCAGAACCAAGGGTCGAGCAAACCCTTGGCCCAGCACCCCCAGAGGTATCGTTTCACTTGGAGGACTTTGTGACCACGACATTTTTAACGTCCCCCAGCCACCATTAATCAAGACGGTGGATCTTTGATCGGCTGGGATCGAACCCGGGTCCCTCCGGTCAATGAGTCCGATACTCAAACTACTGCCTTTCTTATAATATTTTAACTTTGAATAAGTTCAGTGTAAGTAACAGTTGTTGAAGATTACGACTTACGCCGAGAAAAATGTTGATAAAAAACTGATATGCTAATATTTTATTTCCGCCTTATTTACATTGCAATGATTTAAACTCAAAATCTATGTTCCAAAGCTTTTTGTATGATTAAGACAAGATGAATGATTTTTATCACACTCAAACTACTGCCTTTTTTATAATATTTTAACTGGGAATAAGTTCAGTGTTAGTAACAGTTGTTGAAGATTACGACTTACGCCGAGAAAAATGTTGATAAAAAACTGATATGCTCATATTTTATTTCCACCTTATTTACATTGTAAGATTTAAACTCAAAATATGTGCGCTAGAAATTATAGCTTTTGTTTACTATTTAATAGCTAAGCTTAAGCACCTTTTTATTTCTGTCACAACTAATTAGCAATGAAACTTATAAATACTATACATATTTATGTAAGCACAATCAGAAAGTGAAAAGGTTCTGTAAGTATTTTGATAACTTACCACAATAGTTTTTCTGGTAAACTTATAATAGATCATAAAATCCCCCTTCTTAAAATGCCACCACGGTGCACATTACCATATTCGCTCAGTAATCCAACCCAGCCTTGGGGGTAATAGATAACAATTAGGAATCAATAGTCCTAGAACTTAACCCACTTTTCACAACTTCTTTCAAACACACTTGAAAGTCATTAAGCATAGTGAAAAGCAGATTCAGATCTACATGATAAAAGAAAAAGTCAACTGCACATAATAATATCATAAGTAGCAATTGGTTCAAATACTGAAGCTGTCACATCGATCTCTCTTTTATTTCCATTCCCGCAGGCTCATTTTTTACCCCCCGTCACATTAAATGAATACTTTTCTTTTCGGGCCAAATGAATCATTGTGAACATGTAATTCTTCCTGTGGCGCCAAGAAAAAAATCTCGAAAACTATGGTGAAAGAGCTTTCTTTTCTTCCGGACTACATTCTGATGCAAAGTAACTCTTTCATTAATGGAGCTGCTTTATTATCGCTAAAAATGTCTCTTCATTATTGACTCACTTTGTTTTGTGCGGCGTTTTTTATCGTTTAACAATGTTCTTCTCCACTGGTTTCTTTGTTTTTTCTTGACATTAATTGTACCAATTAATAGAATCCTATTATTATGCCCCCGGACCGACTGCTAGCATTCACGTCTTCAAATGTCACAGCCCTTGCGGAATTTGCATATCTGATTATGGTCATTGTCAAGGTGAAATATTTCTTTTTCGTTCAACCCCTTCCCTTTTCTTGCCACGGCCAAACCATTATTCCTGCATGCAAGTCTCAATAGAAGCTTGATCAGCTGAGGAAGAATTGCTTAAAAATGAAGTGCTCGGTACTTAACTTAACGATGCGGGCTAACTATGCTAGTTCTACTGCATTTTTATCTTCAATTACAGCCTGCTCGGGGCAGTGTTTAGTAACTATTTTATCAAGTTGTTAATAGGTGCTATTTGAGGTCAAATGCTAAATGTTTAGTGTCGTTTAGTTACGAAAAGAAACTATGTATTTCAATGTAAAATCTCCAAGTCAAATCCGATTGATTACTTGTGTAATATAATGGCTAATAGGTTTTGATGAGTTCTCATAAATGTAAAAGCTAGTGAAGCCAAATTAATAACATAATCGTTGTACAAATTGTTTTTTCTTCACTAAATTCCTCTTTATTATCTGCAGCCGCTATTTATTTTCACTTATGAGTGCACCTTGGTATCTCTTTAAGCCGATATTGATTGATTTCAGAATAACATTTTTAGTGCATTAAAGGTGTTTGGATTGCAGCTTTTGGGGGAAATTTTATGCACGTGAATTTCAAAATATGTCTTTAATATTCACCAAACTCAGTAAATAACGCAAAAAAGTAAAGAATTAAATTATTTAGTAATAATAAATTAATAAACAAATGAATGAAAAAACCTGGTACTTTTTCCTGCTTAGCCTTACAACCTGGGATGGGATTTTTAGCCTGCTTCACAATCCTCTTCTAGACGACTCTGACTTAAGACTTACTTTTTTTTTTAAATGATAATCTTCACAATTTGTAGGTCTTTGAGAATATTTGTACAAATTCTGAATTTGAAATAGTATGGTACTGCAGAAATAAAAATATATAAAATTTCTACACTAAAAATTTCGGACCAAATACATTTTTTAATATTCGTAATTTAACGACTAATGTGTCTAGAGAGTCTCGAATGCAAAAGCTTGTCAAGTTCAAGTGTAGCATATTACGAGTTGTATAATTTTTTTTCCTTAGATTCATGTTATTATTGAATGAATGTATTCATTCTACTTAATTTATTTACAGTGGAGTTTCCATGTAACACAATATTTTGTTTGCAGAATGAAGTTCGTTACATTAAACATTTAATGCTCAGAATACCAGTTCTGTTGTATCTTCCGAAAAAAATATTCATTAATTTAAAATTTTGTAAGAACGTTTCTCAAAGTTTTTTTTTTTTTGCTTACCTACTCTAGCCCAAGGAGAAAATTTAAAATATGAAGCATTTCTTTTTCGAAGAGGAACCAATAGATTTTTATTGATTCTTCGAAAAAAATTGTTAAAATTTGTTTTTAAGTTCTTCCAATTTTTCCGTTCTAACTCAAAAACACACTTGGAACTTTTTTCGCGAAAATTATAAAATGTACACAATTTTCGCATATTTTCTCCCATTGTAATACTGAAGAGCAAGAAAAAAATACCTTTTGATAGTTTAAAATTTTTCACCAGTGCATCTGAAGCCATTTTATAAACTTATCGCACTATGGAAAACTATTTCTACTAGGATCAAGTGGGGTAAAATGGGTCAAAAAGGAATTGGGCTTTGACAGCAAAAATACATTAATTCAACCAGTAAATAAACTGCTCAGGATACGCAAATGACTCTTCCTTGTGGCATTTAAAGTGAAATATCTCGGAAAAAACGAAATATTGATACCGATAAATAAGTTAGAAAATGTCTTGTCAATGACCCATTTTATCCCATAGCGTGGGTAAAACGGGTCACTACTGAGGTAAAATGAGTCAGGGTTTTAAAGGATTTAATTTCACGATTTATTAAATTAGTTATTCTGTACTTTTGTTCATTAGTGAGAAAACAATTGAATCGTTTATTTCGAAAAGGTAACATCTCTATTTTGATCTCCTCTGTCTCTTTAGAAAATTAAACAGCGCACGGTTATATTTTTGAATGTCATAATCAATGGTTATTTGGTAAATTATTGCAGTAATTGTGTACTTAACTAAAGGCATTTTTTCATTGATTATGACATTCAAAAATATAACCGTGCGCTGTTTAATTTTCTAAAGAGACAGAGGAGATCAAAATAGAGATGTTACCTTTTCAAAATAAAAGATTCAATTAACACATAATCATTTCTAGAACGAAATATTGTCCTCTTGCTTTATTTCAGGGCCAGGAATGTCTAGCGCTGTTTACGATGAAAAAAATTCCAAACATCATCTCTCTCCGGAAACAAAAAAACTTTAACTGTATTTTAAAATTTCATTGCACGTTATTCTACATTGTGATGAAGAATGGTGGTATGAGAATATACTTTTTTGACACTTTCCCCAAAAAACTTGAACTTGCTTCCATTTCCCAACCGTTAATGGTTGCTATCAATGCACTTTGATTCAGTTATAAATTTTTTTTACAGAAAAGGTTTATTTACTATTTAATTAGTTTTGTGTCTATGTGTCAGTTTAATTGATTTTTTTATCTCTTTAGACTTTTTCAGTATGCAATCTTTTCAATATTGTCGAGCTCGTTGAAATTTCACAAGTTTCTTTCTGCATGTGTGTAGTTTTCCCCTCTGGTATCCTTTAGAGTTTTTTCTTTACTTTTGGTTATTTGTGTGTAGGAGAGAGTGGGCTTATAATAGAAGTTTAAATGTGCATAAAAATATAACACATGCTTGATTCGCCTTGTTACAATATCGAAGAAAGAGCCTCACGTGTTGTTGAGATCAGTGATGATGGGGCCGTTCCTTCAACTCTATTATTTGAATTCAGCTCTGTAGAATGTTTTTCTATGATTTTGTTGCTGAGGCTTCTTTCTTTGGCGAAAATAAGTCACTTTTGAAGTTCATCGAACAAAAGCTGTGCTTTTAATATTGGCTTTTTGATTTAATTACTTTGCACTATAAGTTTATATATTTGTGTATCAAAAGAATTACAAAGCAATATATTGCTTGTTTTAAATTAGTACATACATACATGACAACAAAACATGAGTTAGTAAGCAAAAATATAATTAGCTTTTTAGTATATGCTAGGCCTAATCGACTGCGAAAAATTCATCCATTTTACCCCACGCATGTTTTAATATGTCTGAAAATTTTGTTGTTTGGTCTTCAAAATTTTAGGAATTTATTCCTGAAAATGTGCTCTGAACAGTAGGTTAAAACTTATTGTGTATTTCCATTTCACTTTCTTTAAATCAAAAGTTTTTGTAATGATCACAGTCAACCGTTTTTTAAGGAAAACACTTAATCGATAGTATCTGTAACTTTAGAGTGGAAGTTGCATCTTATTTTGCATATAAAATATTGCTTGGTGTCCATAATATATAAAAATGCCAAGGCAGAAAGAAAATATTATTTTCACAATTTTTAAGAAATTTTTTTAAGAGGCTGACCCATTTTACCCACCTGACCCTACAACGTTTTTTTCTCATCAGCCTAATATATCGTCGGCACCATGCTAAAATTACGAATGTGAAAATTTGCACTTTTCAGGAGTGCTACAACACCGAATATAATTTTTTCCTACCTGACGTGTTTAGTTATTTTCAATTTTTAAATTTTTACAGATATCTCAAAGTGTAAAACTATCGTTCGAAGGTATCAATTTAATTTTAATTATTTGTAAAATTATCAAAAATAATTCTTTAAAAATATTCTCTACTGAACCAAAATGGACATTTTTGGTCGAAAGACACTGAATTGAAGGTAAAGTATCCGATATGAAATTTTAGAGAATATTCGATAGTTTGCAATGAAGTTTCATGGCATTCATTTTCGATACTTTACATCTAGGATACAAAATTGCTATAAAAATTAATAATAATAGATGAAAATAGTAAAAAAACGGCTTTTTACTAAGAAAAACTTTTATTGAACACAAGATAAGGCAATAAATCCTAAAAAATGTAATTTTTTTATTGTTTAACTATGTAAAATGTTGAATATCATATTTGTAAATATAGCATAACTTAATCGGGCAAAGCTGTGAATTCGTAAAAATGACATTGGCTTACGACCATCTATAACAGATTTATCATTTTACCAGTAGGTAGTCCTTTTTTAGTCCTACGGGAAACCATCAAACGCGATTTTTCACATTCGTCATTTTAGCATGGTGCCGACGATATATATGTGTGTGAAAATAATAATTGGTTAATATTTAAACTAAATTATTTTAATCATTGTTATTAAGAAGGAATATTCAGCTAAAGAAGGTAATAGCGATTTCTTTCGAACTCTTACAACGTAAAATTCCCTAAAATTATAAGACACAAATACAAAAGTAGATACTTGCTGGTGTTGACTTTTAGGAATGTGTAGCAGGCCTTGGGGGAGGGGGGGGGGGGACACTTTTAAACTCGACTACTAAGTCTAGTGACTTTTCAATTTCTTTTAAGTATCAGCATTTCTGTAGCAAAGATATGAACTTTTGGACCAACTTTAAGTTGGGTGCATGGAGCTATAGTCAAGTCTGCATAATCTTCTTTAATATCTGTAGAAAACAAAAACAAAACGAACGCGTATAACTAGCAAAAAGTGCTTGATATATTTCTTATAAGCATGCAGTTAGCATTACTTTGACTGAAATAGACATTATTTAAAGCAAATGAAATAAATTTTGTGATCGTACAAAAAAAACCCGGAAAGAATATGATTCATTTCTTATAAGTTATTTTAATTATAAAAACTTGTACAGATTAATAAGTCGAAAGTTCTGATGAAGTATAACATTGCGTGTTTTTCTTGAACTGTTTGAAAACGGAAATACGAAATATTTATCTTAAATGAATTTATAGACCTGCAACTAACCCGAATGAATATATTTCATAGTGGGTCAATCTCACAAGGTATTTGAATTTTCTTGTATGAATTCCTGAAATTATATACAATATTAATTAATACTACTGAATGGAAAGCTATAATGTAATACAAAAAGTGCGCTTTTTTTGAACTGCTAGGGAAAAAAAGAACCGATATGCGAATTACTTAACATAAGTAAAATGAATGTAATGGATTTACAAATAATCATAGTGAATACAAATCATACTAAATAAAAATATGTATCATTTTTCTTTGAGAGTTCTTAAAACCATGTACATTGTACAATACTAGTAAACCATTGAATCAAGCTTGTGAGTTAGGAGAAAGAAAACCTTATTTTACAGTATTGGTTTGAAATTGTTACATCGAAAATTCAAATTATTTAACGGAAGTTAAATGAATGTAATGGATATATAAATTGTAAATATGAATTATAAGATTTCAAAATATGCATGATTTTACTGAGTTCCAGTAATTACGTACGGTATTAACAAACCATTGAATCGAGTTTTGTGGTTTATATATACATAAAAGAAAAAAAATTGAAAATTGGTTTAAAAGTATTAAAATGGAAATTCGAATTATTTAACATGAAGTAAATGTTATAGATCTATAAAAGATGCTTTGTGTATTAAAACTAGCTGAATCTATGCATTTTTAGAAGTATTTTTTCAGTATTTTTCACTTCTTGGTGAATACTATCAAGCCACAAAGTGATTTGGAACATCTATTCTTCGTTCACAGAAAATATAGACCAGAAGTAAACAAATGAATGCTCCATTTGGCGAAGCCAATCAAATGTCTAGTTTTGAGAAGAACACATTGGTGCCAAACAGACTGCGATAGCGAATGTTCTTGGTTTACTTTTTTTAATTCGAGGGCAATCCCCAAAGTTGCACCGTATTTAACTTTCAGGCAACTTGTTTGTTAATTTCGGTCTATCTTTTCCGTGAACAGTGTAGCTATATCAGGTCAAACATTGATTTTGAAAACCAATTTTGTTTTTTATTGACTCTCCTGTTAAATTTGAGGACGTGGATCGAGCTGGTTATGATGGTAAAACACCTTAAATAGTTCTAGTGAATAAATGTCAAAATGTCTTTAAATATTAAAATAAAAATTTACGAATGGAAAGTAATTACAGTAAACTCTCTGTTATCCTCAGGGAGGATTATCCGCGAAAAACAAACATAATTGACTGATTTTTTCGAAAAAGCACAAATTTAAATTTTGTTATTTCTTAACATTTCTTACGCAAGAGTGCGGTGTACTTCATCCAATAAGTTATTTTACTTGGGCGTTATCGTAAGTACCACCTCTTTATAGCTTATATATGCCTGAGAACCTCAAATCCAAATATTTTTTTATGCTGTACCAATCGTCACTGTTTGTACATATCACGTTTTTAGTGTAATGCAATTATTTTTAAGCAAAAGACATTTTTTATCGTCTTAACCCCTTATTTCATGCTTTTTTGGATTATCCACAATTTTCGTTATCCGCGATACCCGAGCCACCCAATATCGCGGATAATCGGGAGTGTACTGTATAAACGATACTAAGAAATCATTGAACTGGATGGTGTGATGTGTAAAAATAATGCATTTTTAAGAAATGGTTGAAAAAGGGCCAAACAGGAAACACGACTCATTTAATCTAAGAGACATTAATGTTACAGTCTGAATATATTATTGGGAAATTCATTTCATGTTACCTTAAAAGATGCTTCTGTTTCAATGGATTCCTGCAAATATACTCGGTACTAACACAACACGTGGAAGCGAAAGTTGTGATCTGCTAAAGTGCAGATTTTTCAAAATTCGTTACAATAAATGTTCAAAGTACTTGAAAATACTACTAATCTTGGAAATGATACATATAATAAATTCTTCTAAGTAAGCTTTTTGCATATATGTAGGAGCTGGGCCAAACACAAAGCATGAACTTCAAAATCCTATTTGGAATTTCAAGCTATTCTTCAACTAAAGTCATTGAAATATGAGGAGGGATTCGTGCTCCATGAGAAATCCACCATTTTAAATAACCAAAGCACTGAATGAATGAGAAAAATCAATAAGTCGTTTTCAGCAACTCAACAAATGGTCGAACCCATCATTGAAAAGAAAAGTTCTTTATGGTGTGATGAGTCCCTCTTCACCCAAACTGCTTGATATGCAAGTCTGGAATGCACTAATGGGGATCCAAATTACATGTCATTCCTACTTAGCTAATCTTCAGCTTGGATCTATTCTTATGTAACAAACATTACGGATCTTTGTGTTGGACGGTATTAATTACCTTAACTACACGAATCCCCTTACAGGAAGAAGTTAAGCAACATATTTAGATACACCGTCCGTAGAAATTGATAGCTATATGAATAATAAAGTGCGAAGAGGGTTTCACTCTTGCAAATTTTGTTTCATGATTAATTCAAACTGGTGAATTAATGCGTTGGTAAAAGTGAATGACACGAGAGCATAGATTTTATCTATTATTTTACTAAGTTATTGTACATGAAGTAATTTTCAGACTTTTTTTTAAAGAAACAACATATTGTATTCTAATTAAGATTTTTGAGGTTTTTAAAAAGGTTTCATATATAAATCCATTGGCCCTTAAACAGTTTCATTTGTTCTTTAGTACAAGCAGTTAAAAGTTCGTACGCCGATTTAGATACAAAATCCATCAAAAAAGAGAGCTATGTGAAAAATAAAATGCGAAAAAAACATTTCACGCTTTAAAATATCACTACACGATGAATTCAAAACGGTGTTTTGATGCATTGTAAAAAACACATGATGTAAAGTCATTGGTTTTACTTATAATTTAAGTAAATGCTTATGAAGAAACTTGAAACTTTTTTTTTAATGAGCAAAAATCCGTTTTTTTTTCTTTCAACTTTTAAAGATGTTCGAATTTAATTTTATGATCGTCATACATTACAATACTGTTTTGTAAGACTCTTTTATTTACTTTAAATTTGCAACAATAAATATATTTAATGTGTTTCATGCATAGTAGAATGTAGCTTTTTATCCACCCTTATCAACACGCAGATTAACTTACCTGGTCTTTGAGCTACATTGCTAATGATAAAAAACTATTTTTGAAACTTTTCTAACTCCCAGCTGTCTGATGAGTTGGATCTAGATCGGTTGGCATTCATTTATTCTCAGACTTCCAGTGCCTGATCAATTGAAGTGACATTCACTTCCCACTTTATTGATTCCTTCCAACTGAAGTCATATGATAACATGTATTTGTTCGTTGAAGCTTAGACACAAGACACTGGCTTTTTTTTTTTCAGAGATTCATATTTTATTCTAAGTTTCTTTCTTAGTTTGCGAAATTGTTTCAATACTTTCAAAGTACAAATTTTCCCTTACATGTGTCTATACAGATTGCCGATGGATATTCATACAACAGTATTTCTCCAACACAACCTTAATTAAGCGACAACAATAGTCGCTTTTTCAGTGTCACTTTAAGTCTCGTTATGTTGAGCAACAAAGTTACCATTTCAGCTAATTTTAGTTGTTCATATGTGAGCCAGCATCAGTCTTCGAGACATACTATCATAACACGTGGGTGTAGAAAAATACACAAAGCATCGTTTTTCTGACACACCTACGCTGATTTTACTCTCTTGGATAAACTGAGGTATTTGCATTTCCACAATGATGCTCTCCCTGTAAATAGAAACGATTGCAACTTTCCCCCGAATACACTTTCTTCTTATGAAGATGTGAGTGAAATATTAAGAAATGTCCCTGCCAAGTTTTAAAAGGAATAGCATTTTGTTACTTAAATAAGCACCGTGACGTATTTGAGTATTCTTATTATTTAAGTGTATGACTGGCGAAAGGAGGACATTTTTACATTCTCTCAGCTATTGAAAGCTTAATTGTTTCTATATTAGACAGCAAGCGAGTGAAAATTTTTCCGAAAATAGAACTAACTTAATATTTGAAACTTATTTGTTTTAACTGCTTAACATTTTGGTTTACAGTATTAAAAAAATACTTCAATGTGACTGTGTGATGTTTTTGAAGTGAGTTACTGACTTTAAGATTTAGATTTCTTAAAAAGTTTTTAATAAAGTAAATTTAAAAAAAAATGGAAAAAATTGAATTTGCTATCGAGGTCTTAAGTCTGATTATAATTTCAATCCAATGAGCAAAACATAAGCCTTATTTTATGATAGTTTTCTTTATGATATGACTAAAGACATTCTAATTATGTAGGGTAAATTGGGGTAAAGGGAATGGAATTTCAATATTTTTAATTTAGATCTCAAATATTAAAGTTAATATAAGTGCGCTAAATACCTCATTATGCCAAATTTTTCACCATTTAATTTTTTGTGCAAAAATTAAGACTCTACATTGCGATGTAGTGTAATTAAGGTCTGAAACCTCATATATGTCTGTCAGCTATATGCCTATAGCTTCAACTATTTCACGCATTTAAATTTGGCTACCATTTAAAACCGTATCGTGGATATTGCTAATCATTTTGAAGGAAGCCACTTAATTTGAACGTGCCGAACCATGCTCATCATATGTACTGTAAAAAATAAATGTTTTTGCATTATAATATAGCTAATTTTACAGTAATTATACAGTAATAAACTATAAAATTGCTAGTTTTATAGTTAATTACTATGCATTTTAGTTTCAAACTGGATCCTCTGCTGCCAGTATTACTTTTTACAGTATAATACAGCTAATTTTATGGTAATAAAATGTAAAATTACTAGTTTTACAGTTTATTACTGCGCTTTTACAGTTTTAAACTGAAACCTGCTTTCAGTATTATACTGTAAAAACAACACTTTTATTTTTTGCAGTGTACTGCCACGTTCAAGCTCATTTAGCAGTTTTGAAGAAAATTAAACACAGGAGCAGATATAGCATGAATTTCTTCCAATTTAGCCAATTTTCAAAACAGTACAAAAGTTATCGGCTTCCATTAGCTATAAAAATAGAGACATGAGCTGAATGCAGCTGAAAGCTTAATGATATTGTATTTTTCAAGTGCAGACCAGTTAATAGTAAGAACAAAAACTTTTTTCGAAACTAGAATCAAGATTCTCGGATTGTCTGAGGCAGTTGACGTCATAGATATGGGTGTGCCCCGTTTCATCTGTCATTTTAAAGTAAAATACCTACAAGCTTTACTTTAAGATTGCGGATTACACGGGAAAATTTTATTAGTGCTGCTTGTGAAAAGTGGTTTTTAATAAGCGGGCTACAACTATTTTTAGAAGATTTCTTCAAACATGCGACATCTACAAGTTTCACTGTAAAATTGATAAATTAGTCAACTTTTCAACTTAAGTAAAATTTATGAGCTTAATTCAAAACTTCAGTTTAAGACTTTTGTAGGCATGGACATAAACTATATCTTAAATCTTCGGATAAGGAAGATCTGTTAAAACAGAAAGAGATACCTCATTCGCGTTTAACTTATTGATTTTTTCATTCAAACTGATGCCTCCAGTTGCGCAAATATACCTGGCGAGTATCATAATCCATTAAATATGCTTCAGCAAAGTAACATTATTTACTCCCAGCGAAATACTAATAATAAATTTGAATACTGTCTTTGAATACCCAGGAAGTGTGAATAGCTGATTTAGAAGACAGTCAACGCCTTCGTAGATGGAGGACATTGGGTCCAAATCAATAAAGAGGTTACAGACCTGTCTGAATCCCGTAGCATCGGAAAATATTTACTTCGAAAACTGATAAAATGTTACTTCCCGGTCTAAGTAAAATGGAATTAAAGATAGACGAAGTTTTCCCGGTTATGTCGCCACAGGAATCTGTGAGCGGCTCCCTGCTGTTTGGTACCTACTCTCATACGTAAATTAGCTCGCGAAATAAAAAGAACAGAAATACTTCTGAATTCTTAAACATGTGGCTGATGGCATTAAAAAGGGAACATTCAGATTGCAGGGGTGGTTGATCTTTAAGAAGCATTTGGTCTTCTTCGCTGAAGGTTTTGTTTGGAATGTCAAAAAAGGAATGACGATTTTTTCCTTTTGCAGTATTTTTTCACTGTCTGCTGGAATAAATAATCTTCCGGCATTTGGAAAAACAGACCACGGGCGTTGCTGTGTTTACCTCGATTAGAAACGATTCATGTTCAAGGGTGGTCTTATGTATGATTACAATTTAACCTCTATACAAAAGAGGAGCTATGAGCTGTGCCTTTTTAGGGCAATTTAGATTAAACGACAGGTTTTGATTACTAAATGACTAACAAAGTGAATAAACCTAAATATGCATTTCATATTTTGTTCCTTTCGTGAATTATTCAAGTCATTTATATGAATAAAGCAGAAATTTATGCGCATATAGTGTATGCGTTCTTGTACAAATCTGAATTTTATCTTCACAGAATGCCATAGGTAAGTTTCAAACAGTTTGAATTTTTATTTTTTGAGCTATACAATTGCATAAAACTGCTGTTTTTTAAACGAAAGAATTCCCGCGTTGTACCATTTTAGTCCATAAAAAAACTAAAAGATGAGTTCGTTCAAAGTTTGTTGAACTATTACTGGATAATAACTCAAATTAAATGGTATGCTAATTAGAATAATTGAAATAATTGTTTTCAAAGGAATAGTTAAAGACATGTTCCTCAATTCATGCTGTCGATAAAAAATTATAAAAGTAATAAATATAAAGTACCAGCAATGAAATAGTTGAACTAAAAGCAGGTACTAAGCCATCGTCTGTTTTAATAGTGTTCAATGTATAAGAAAATTTAGAAACATCACAGGATATTTCCAGGCAACGCTCCGAGATTTCACGAGTTTCTACCAGTTCCCTGTAAAAAACAAGAATATTTGGGACAAGTTTCTTAAATCGCTACAAGATGCATGATTGCAGATGCCTCTCTTACTAATGCAAAAAAATATTTTTAGCAACTATTGTGAAGATTTACTCAGCTTTATTGAATGTTTCGCCTTCACCTCAGTTACGACCATCCAGATATAACTGAGCCCCGAACAAAGGCGAAATGTAGTCAACGAATGAATTTCTTGCAAAAAAGCCGTTGTTTTGCGGGGTTTACTTGCAATTCTGCCTTAGCTTTTGTCACATTTTCTTCAGGATATTCCTTGGTAAATCAGAAAGCACCTTATTTCTTCTAGAAACATGGTATTTATAGGGAAGGTTTCTGAATTCTTCAAAACGATTCCCGGTTACTTTCCGGAAGGTAACAATTTTGCAAACCTATCAAACAAAAATGTCTATCTTGTCTTTCTAAAAAATGCCAAACTTCACCCTTCAAAAAAAAGAAAAGTGTGGGAACTAAAGTAAAACTTTTCTAGTGAAATGCCTATATATCTGCAGCATGAAACACCATCACCAGCATTTTGTGTTTAAAGCGGCACTGAGACTGTTTTAAAACTTAGCTATATTTTCGGAGGCCACCTTTTCTGAAGATATTTTCATAATAGCAAATAAATTTAATTCTTAAAAACTGCTATTGCATTTTTAAAAAAAAATCACATGCAAAAAAGAAAAAAAAGTGAAAGAATTATAGCTCAAATGTTTTCTTCTATGACAAGTATTTGGCTGGAAATTTTTTCGTACGTAACGCCAAATTTCGAAATAGTTATATTTTGTTACCGTAAAATACAGCTAAATTCTCTACTATTTTCAATTCTCAATTGTAGTCTTTAGAGAAAAATTTAACTTTTTCAAGATTTCGTATTACATATCAGGCATTTCACAGCCAAATATTTTTTAATGACCCGACAGCATTTTATAGAACTAAAAACTGCCATTAATCACCCCCAAAAAATAGCAACCAGAAATACCTCCTATGACCCTATATTCAGACTTGACCGTGACCGTAAACTAATTTAAATAAAACGAATAATTAGGATTATTTTGATTTTAAAGTGAAAAGGCGAATAAGATTAGCACATTTGATCAAGGTTTCCAGAAGGGATGGAAATAAAATCAGCAATATGCATAAAACTAATACTTGATTACATAAGAAAAGCAAAATAGAAAAAAAAATGTGACAGAAGAAATTTTCTTTAGATGTAAAAAAGCTTCTGACAACAATAGACCTCGTTAGAATCAATGAAATGACATTTGGAGCTTGAAAGAAAATAAATGCTTGAATAGATCAACTTAATGGCAGCCTTTTTTGATGCGATCTCTCTAATATTACAAAATACTTAAGAGAATTAAAAGTAAATTTAAATACGATGAATAGCGATCTGATTTTTTTTAAATACTTTCTTTTAGAATTGGTTACCTGCAGTTGAAATGAAGATAGGTTATGAGTTAGATAATATTTTACTTATTGATGTAGATCTTATTCGTACATGGAAGCAGTGGCGTAGCTAGGGGTTGGCAGGAGTGGCTCTTGCCACGGGCGCAGCAACCAGGGGGGCGGCATTTTGACCGATTTAAAAAAAAAAATAAAGTCCAAACAGACTAAAAAATTAAAATTTGAAAGACTCTCCGAGCAGCGCAAACTGCGCCCCCCACGCTACAAGACAAATGATTGGGAATATGGAAGACTCAGTGTACAAGAGAGCCAAGTCTAAAATCTCACACTATAATTTTTTATTTTAATTTTTTTTAGACTTAGCCGTAAAAGTAACTCTACTGACTGATACAATTGACCTAGTCCTTCGTTCATTCTGCAGCAGTAGGATGTTGGCATTCTGTTTTTGTTCAAAGCAGAAATCATTCTTAGAATTAGCAAAATTTTTCATTTAAAACTAAGCAAAGCTATTTTTTTCATTACAAGCTAATTTTGAACTGTTAATTCTCGTGCGTCTTCTGAGATTTACCTTAAAATAATTGCCCCCTACATTTTTTTTTCTGGAACAAAAAATACAGCATCTAATCAGTATTTCTGCAATTTTATCAAAATGATAGTGCAAAAACTTGCTTATTTATATGTTATACCTACTTTTTTTTTATTCTTTCATTTATTTTTTGACTATTTCGAATTCCTCCTGTATAACTGCCAAATATTTTAACTGTAAAAATCTATTGACTTCGCGATCTTAACCAAAATCTTCTCCGAACTGAAATCCCCTATTTGATTGGAAGTAATTAAAAGGTAGTATTTTATCGATATACCTTTTTCTTTAACACTTAGTTATTTTTTAATGTTTTAAACTGTCAAAAAATAAGCAGAAATTTATTCAAATCAGAAATGGAATGTGACGTTGTGAATTTCGGTTTAACATAATTATTTCAAGCAAAAAAAATCGGCTAATATCTTCAAAAGCTGTTTTTGTGACTGTAGGCCATCATATGGATAAAAGAATGGATAGACGAACTGAGAAACCAGAAAACACAGATTTTCCAATTCAACCTCCTATTTCAAAATTCATTTACTTATTCTTTTTAAAATGTTATTAGTTTTTATATCTTTAATCTTTGCTGAAAATAATCTTATATTTAAAATTTTATTTGTTTTAATCATTACATTTTATGTTTGTTTCTTTTTTGATTTAGTTTTATTTACACTTTTGTGGGAAAGATAGGGGAGGATGTAAGGTAAAGTGAAAAACATGGCAAAGTGAAATTGAAAAATATTTCACACATTTCAGCACCATCAACATAGCAATATCTTAACAATATTATTAAATAAGTAGTGGCCTCTAGTCAGAAAATGGACGCCTCTGAAAATCAAGTGTCATAATAATGTACATTATTTTAAAATTTTGTTATTCATATTGCAATATTTTTTTTATTTACAAATAGTTTTTGCTATTCTAAACTGATAAAGTTTTTGTCATTAGCATTTTGAGTATTAACTTAAAATTACTCTGTATAGTAAAAAATTACTCTGTATTACTGTATAGAGCAATACTTCTTCATTTAATATTATGCATGTTTTGAGTTTAAATACTTAACAGAATTTGTAAAATACAAGCGTGCAAAGTAATATTGTTTAATTTATTTTTTATTCATTCATTTATTAAGTCATTTACATGTTGACTAAATGTAAAGTAGCATTTTAAGATTAATCATTCGTTAAAACCATTTTGGCTCATGACAACTTTATATGCGTTTAAAATATACATAATAGTAATCTACAGCTTAAAATGCAGAAAATGAAACTGTGTATTGACGACCATGTGTTGATATTTGTAACACACCCACTCATTAAGAAGTATTAAACTTAAAGAACTTATGTTACTATCATTTATTGCTATTTTTATTTCGAACGGAGAGATAATCCTATTTTTCAATCGTAAAGTATAATAAAATTTTTATTTCGAGAAAATTAAAAATAAAAAATAGCATTTTACTGTTAGTTGTGGTTCTTCATCCCGCAAAAGGCGTTCATGTTACTTAACTGCATTTGAATCTAAGCATTACAGTGATCTGCTCTCTAAAAATGCATGAATATACAGACATAAACTTGACAAGGAGCTGTTGATAATATTCATTTACTAAATACTTCCTAACTGTGATAAAGAATTTGAAGTGCTCTCTTACTGAGAATGTAAAAAGAAAGAAAGTCAACAGAAAAATCCTTCAGAATTTTACGGAAATTCAATCGCGAATTTCGTGTCAGCGACGTTCATAAACGGCAAATTGCACAGCGTTGTCAAAATTTTAATGATAAAGCGGCAACAGTTTGTCTTGCGACTTCATTAAAAGCTTAAAAGCTAGTAACCACGAAAGATGAAATTTCTATTCAAAGAGAATAAGTATTAAAAATATCTAATATTGCTCAAGAGTTGCTTTTCGGAGATCCGGTAGTGATTTAAAATTTTTCGTGAAATACCTAGCCACTACCTTGATTTAGGGTTTTTTTGAAGGTATTTTAATTGGAACAAAGGAAAATAAAATAATTTCGCTTAATATCTCTTTAATAGTTAATTAAAAAACTATCTTAAATTAAGGTATACTTAAATTATTATGTAACTGCATTATGTTTTAAGATCGAAAATTATTAAAAATAGTATCCAAGAAAACAATTTCAAGAGCTTTTATTTTGCAACCAATCCTTTACATTTAAAATAGCACGGAAAAGACGATATAAACGCTATTGTTTTTGTGAATAAATTATTTTTAAGTATTTCCCCCCATTCTTTGGCAATTCTTATAAACCTCTTTTGTAACTATTCGTTTTTATCATACATATATAAATGGGTGATTCTACGATCAATGAGCTTTTTGTGTCCCAAAAGAAAAAATAATCTGTTTAACGTCACACTCATTTTTCACTAATCGCCGCTATTTTAATGATTGTAGTGTAGGGCCAGACAAAATTCCAATTTTGGGGGGTTTTATCGATATCAGGGTAAAAGGCGTGGCCAGGGGGAGACACTATTGGCAGAATTCTATTTTGATTCACTATTATTTCACTTAGTTTTCGGTGTAAAATCAGAGTATGGACTCATTTCTATAAGACATGTATTCAAAAAAAAATTTTGCGTTGTAATAAATTGACAAAAAATCAATTCTGAAAACACCGCATGTTAGATACAAGTCGCACCACAGATACTAAATAAATATACTTCCCGCATTATTTACGTTCATTCAGATTGCATTCACAGGGGCAATTAAGATTAAAAATGAAATTTATTACGCTTATTACACAGTTTTAATGTATATTTACCCTTTGGATGAACAAAACTGCTAGGGGAGTGACACCAGAGAAGTGACAAAATCACACATTACCTATAAAAGCAACATTACGTGTTCTTCGTACCAGAACTTTACGTAATCTGTGATGTCTGCACGCAATAAGCATAACATTATACATACGCACATTTAGGTGTAACGATTAAATATAAAAACTTATACTTACTATGAAAAATACTACAGCGACTGGCACAGTCGTTGTAGTATTTCCCACTTTTCCCAGTATTTCCCGCTTTTCGGCACTTTCAACGATAACCGATGCAATAATATTCGATTTTTTTAAAACCACTTAGCTTGCTTTTAACTTTACTCAGTATTACACTGGTTATTCGCAGTCAAGGTCATCCTTTTACATTTTTATGCCAAATTTCAGTCTTTGAAATTCGAAAGGTGAGGGTGACACTGATGATATGGCACGTCAAAAAGTGTATTTTTTAAAAATATTACTAAATATTCTTTCAATACTTATTGATGAAATATGTTTCAATGTTTATGTACGTGTATGAGTATGGTAAAAACATTATCAAAAATTGAATGTCGAGCATGTTTGTATAAAAACTAGTATTTGGACAGACCAGGGGAGTATACATTTATGACTATTTTCAGCTATTAATGCTAAAATAAAACAATTGTAGTGAATTAATTGGGTGGTCCATATAAAATATAATAGTCTTTAATGATTAAGCATACAAAAACATTAATACCATCAGTTTCACATGAAGTTTTTCCATCATTCGTCTGAATTATAATAGCGTAGAATCACCCGTATATGTATGCTTTCATGTCTAGTTAACATAATGAACACTGTGTTAATTATATTACATGTTAATGTTATTTTATTTACAATAAAATGAAAATTGGTTTTAAAAAAAATTAACAAATTTTGAAATATTTTTGGGAAAATTAGAAAAATGGAAAGAAATAAATCTTCTCTCAGAAGTAACTTAGTAACTATTTATAAAATCAGAATTGTAAAAGAAAAAAAGAAAAACAGTGATGTTATTATTAAAAATAATCATAATGATCATTAATCGGCTCGGCCGATTATCAACAGCCTATTAATCGGTAATCGGCCAATTTGCTTATCGGTGCATCACTAAGTAACAGGTAATATCTTTTTTCTCTTTTGTTTCTATTTTAGTTTATTTTGCTTTATTTTGTTTCCCAAATAATGCATTCACCGTTACATAGATGCTGCAAAAAAATCCAAATTTCTCAAACAAAAAAGAAAACAAAACAATTTTCAGCAAAAATATATTAACTTTTACTGCTAAAGTCAATAACGCTTTTTTTTTGTATTCAGCAAATCATCACCGAAAGAAAAAAAAAGTGGAAGGGACCCGTGGATAAATCAGGAGTTTGCTGTGTTAATATTGGAAAAAAGTACTAATTCTTTACTTTTGAATGATAAGGTTATATCGTGCATTAGTTTAACGTTCAGCTTTGCCACAATGGAAGCTGTTTTTTGCTCAGTATCATTTTTATTAAAGTAGCCAAATTTTATTTCCATTGTTCAACAATGCCCCATCGGTACTTGCACTTTTAATACTATAACAATATGAGTTGCAAAGCCTTAGATTTTTTAACCCATTTCAAACAATTTGGCAATTTAACTACCTCTTCCCTTGAAAACTCATGGGAATGTCCAACACTTCTTTAAACCATAATAAAGCTTTATTTCTGTTTTGTTCGACTGAATTTCAGGTTCTCGAATAGCTGTTATCATCACCTACCCATTTTGTTTAAACTGCCTTTTAGTCACGATTCTCGAACATTTAAATGTTTTCTTAAAGTTTTTTTTTTGAGGTTCAATGATTTTCTCCGAATTATTGTATACCATTCTTTTCAAGCAAAGGGACAATTTCGTTGTTTTTGTTATTTTAAAGTACAACTGTGGAAATAAACCGAATCACCCCAAGTATGAACCTGTTTATTTCGTTAGCAATTACCATCATATGGTACGTACCGCCGTGTGGCGGGTCAGTGGCAGTCCATGAAAAATTAATTATAGAGTAGAGTTGACCAACCCAAGGCACGTATGACCATTGGTTGGAAAAACTACATTTTCGTTAGCAATTACCATCATATGGTACGTACCGCCGTGTGGCGGGTCAGTGGCAGTCTATGAAAAATTAATTATAGAGTAGAGGTGACCAACCCAAGGCACGCATGACCAGTGGTTGGAAAAACTACATTTCTTTTGTAGCGAACTACAACTACTTTGTAAAAAATGTGGTTAACTACAACTACTTTTTTTTTTAATGTAGCGACTGCAACTACTTTTAAATTACAGTCGCTACTTCGCTACTTTTTAAAAAAATAAATAAATAAAAAGCATACACCGTTTGAGGATTGACCGAAAAAATTCGAAAAGTGGTTTACATTAATAAATTAACTGATTTGAATATGGAATAGAACTAGGAATTGTCTTTGAATTCATTTGTTACTTTCCTTTTTGTTCTTTTTTTTTTTTTTTTTTTTTGCTAAAATTTGTCTTTTTTAGATTTTTTGTTTTACAATTTTTAAGTATATTCGCCACAAAAAAGGATTGAAAAATTGAAAGAATTCAACCTTCAATTTTTTTTAAATTTCTGGCCAGGGAATATTTAGAAACATGAAAATTATTTGAAGGAATATAAAAATTATGATGCCAAATAAAACAATGACATCACACATAGAATGTATTTCATTAAAATGATGTATCTAAGGATCAGCTCATATGTTTATGGTTCTTATTTCTCATTGCGTTCGCTGCTGTACTCGTGCAAGATTTGCACCAGTCAGTCAATTAAACCTTGTTATTTTTTCCTTCGCTCTCCTTTTTTTTCATTCATTTATTTATTTTTTAAATTTAAAAATAGTTTCCAGAAATCGCTACAAACTTTTATTTTTTTGTATCGCGCTACTCACTAATCTACTTTTTTTAAAAAGTAGTGCGCTACGCTACAAACTACTAAAAAATGTAGCTATTACAGTAGTTTCGCTACTTGTAGCGCGCTACTTCCGACCACTGCGCATGACACAGTGTGGCACGCCAGAGCAGTAGGAGCAGCATGCGAAGACTTTTTGAAAAAATTAAAAATTTAAATAATGTTCCCAGAAATATATATTTAAAAACTGACGCCCTTACTCTGATAAATAAAGCGAAAAGATAACGTGTCAGGAGACTGGCATACAAATTGTCAACACTACAATATTGTAAGTACCAGCTTTTCCCGCCACGGCTTTGCCTGTGGTAAAATTTAAAGGATTTTTGCTGCTGTTGCTGTATTTATAATTCCCGAATTAAAAAAGCTCTGTGCAGCTATTACAATGAAAAATTGAAACGTTTTGCAGAAGTTTGTTAGAGAAAAGAAAAAGACATCTGCTTTGTCCTTGCAAAATTGCAATGTTTTACCTCTTTAACTAATATCTTAAATCACTGCAAAGTGGCGCATCAAATTGCGAATACATTTAGGCTTGGCGAAATTTACCATATTTAACAATGTCTATTATGTTTTTTGATAGTTACGTATTAACTCCACCGCAGCTACAGATTTGGCGGTTTACTTGGCGTTTTTTGAGAGTTTTAAATAACTGCGAGCGCGTAAACAGCAACCGCAAAAAAGAAAAAACGCTAAATCTGTAGCTGCGGTGGAGTTAATACGGAAGTAATATTTCAATAACAGGGATTTTCGGCAGTTTCTTTTTTCAATTGTCGCCAAATTTTTAGGCCATGAAAATTCTCCTCTTTCTCTAATTTAATGAAGCTTTCAAAATTTATCAATGACTTGATATATTTATTTAGCTGATTGTTACATTTTAATGCAGCATTTAAAGTTAATGTTGGTTTGGCGAGTTTTTTTAATGGGAATTCTTATGTTATTCAGCAGCTTTTTTCTTTCTTTTTTTTTAGTTTATGAACTTTTTAAACTTTCAATGATATAATTTAGTTACTTAGCTGATTACTCTTTATAAAATTAATAGGGCATTTAAACTACACATTACTGTTTGAACACAGATGGTGGTTACAAGAATTACTCCCATACTTTAAGTTTTACCCCAACTTTTATTCGTATTTTAGGAGGACTATATTTGACTGTTACAAATCTGATGCTAATGTTACAGGTCTGGCAAAAATCACATTTTAATGCTTAATATGTTTGATATACGTGTAAACTTCATATAAGTTATACAATATATAAATATGTAATAAAAATACACATGCAATATTTACAGAAATTGTAATTTATATTGAAAGATATTGAATTATATTATCAGGATATCTCACTTTGAAAAGTTCAATTTAAAAAGATTGTTACAAAATGAAACTATTAATAAGATATTAAAAAGGAAATAATATTTTAATGAAAAAACTTAAATGAAAAAAAAAAACTTACGTCTTTAATATTTTTTACGGCTGCAATGACAAAGGCTCTTTTTTTCATAAACTGAGAAATATACTAAATTTTACTGAAATTAAAACAACTTACAGTTCGCTGAAATAAATTCAATTCTTTAAAATTTCAATTTTTTGCACCTTATTTACCAAATTTTTCCTTAATTTTCCCATGTATCTGTAAAAAGTACTAAACCATGTTTTAATTTTCTTTTAAATCGAAGAAAAAAAAAAAAAAAACAATTCACTCTGTGCTTGTTTTCCGAAAAATTACATTTAAAAAAAATCGAATTTTTGAATTACTGCTGTCAAGCGGGTCAGCTAGTTATTATCAAATTTCAGCAAAAAAGAGTAAGTTAGCTTAAAACCTCTACCAATCTTATTTTCAAGTTTATGTCTAACATACTACTCGCCTAGTAGAGCGTGACACAATCGCAAAGAAAAAATAAGTTAATGTGACTGTTATTTTGGTTCAAAGGGCTGGGTCACTGTCATAGTTCTTTCTTAACGCAGCATGGTATCTATTTTCCCTTTCCATTGTGTTTTCGAGGTTACCGCTCTGTGGGTGGGTAATAAGGTGCTTTATATACGTAATTTAGATGCTATAACTGAGAAAGACCAACAATTGTAGGATAAATTAAATAAAACATTGAGCATTTTTGCTTTTTTTGGTATAACTCATCAGAAAAATGAAGGCACGAAACAAAACTTGGCTTGAAATTGGAAAACTACTCTCAAATCTTTCTGGATTTGTTCCAGATTACATGGGCATTATCAATTGCTTACTTTTAAATATTTTTTAAATAACTAGCATTAAGTAATAAAGGTATTTTTTTCAGTTTTAAGTTTTTACTAGTGTCACTGAGATTGAGATAACAATTATTTTTATTCCTTTCAATATAAAGGAATAAAAGGTGAGTTGCACTTAGTCTCTAGCAGTAATGTGTACCGTAAAATGGGGTGAATCGGAACACTTTTCAGCTTAAATTGTAAAAAAAGTAGTTAAAAGATTTTTTTCTTAATTTGATTTTTGGGTAAAAACTTCGATCTTGCTTTGCTTTTGATATTCCAAACAAAGACAAAACATTTCGAACAGTTATTATTCATATATATAGGAACTTAGGGGTGTTCCGAATAACCCCGCTGATAGGGGTCAAACGGAACAGATGTTAAAATTTTTATTTTTTTCAACTTAACCTGTAATAGGTCTCACAAACATGAGTAATATTGATGGGGAAGAATAAGAACTGATAGTTACTGTCAAATAAAAGTTTATTTTCTATACCAGTAAAGTTTTTTTTTCTTTTTTTTGTCAGAATTAAAAATAATTTTAAACTTATGAAAAATTAAAATTCATTTTAAGAAATGCTTTTGAATTAAAATACAAAGCGTTAACCTAAATTGAAGTCACTCATATCGTCCACAAATATGTACTTGGCCTTAAAACTAGCAGTTGTGGCTTGGCTTAAGTTTTTTCATAACATCTTCTGGGATGAACGCTGCCATTTTTGTTAGTCTCTTGAAATCTTTGGGTTTTGGGGATTGTCCTGTAAGATTTTCCCACTTATTCATCACTGTCTGTGTTCTGGACTTTTGCTACATAAAGTCTGCATGACTTTCCCCCATGTATTTTAGGTAAAAAGAAGCTCCTGGAGCAAAAATCTTTTTAAATCTGCAACTTTCTGTCATTCTAAGATCTAGTTGTTCATGAGAAGAGATAAACAGTAATAAATCCTTGTTCTTGTCTTGACTAGAGAAATTGGGGTTAGAATCTAAATTTCCAAACAGTTTCCTTTAAATAAGTTTGAACTGGAACAAGAGAACCAAGTGTTCCGATACACCCCGCAAATTTCTTTCCTATGTCATTTTTCAGTATTCTTCATTTTTATGACACAATTTTTGAAAAAATGTAAATTCTAATGTGGTATTCTGTTGTTCAGATACATGCATAATTGAAACATATCACTCTTAGGTTTAAAATATAAGAAGGTTTGTACTTGCATATGAAGTTTTGCAGTCTATGAAAACGTGATGTTTTCCAGCCTTCCCACGTGCAGCCCTCTTTATAAGCCAGTAGTGTTGCCAGACTGACAAAAGTAATTTTTTCCAACAACCTATGATCTTACCTTTCTAAAAAAAATTAATGGCGAGAAATGCCCAATAGTATATTTATGAAGAATTTCTTTGTACGGTAGAGAAGTTTTGTTCCGATTGACCCCGCTGTTCCTATACACCCCATTTTACGGTACATCAGTTTTGAATGAAATGTTGGAAACTCATTGTAAAAATCTTCAGGGCACTTTGTTATTTTTGAATCGCAATTCGTTATTGCGAAAATAATAATTTGAATTCAGAATTTTAAAGTTCAAATTATTTTTCAGATATTTTTTTTAGAAATCACGAGCTGCTTATTGGTCTGACTTGACCGTTTTTGAATTCCTCTTCAATTTTTAGATTAAAAAAATAACTTTTTTCATTATTATTTTTTAGCAATGACAAATTGCAATTTGTTTTCATTTTGGACCTCAGATTTCGTGTAATCCCTTTTTTTTGCTTCAACTAAGGTCAGTTGGGGTAAATGGTATCATGGGGTAAAAATAAACTCAATAACCACACTTGTAGTAATTGCTAAATCTAATCTCTTGGTGAGTGAAGACTAGACAACATCAAGAAGGGAACTATACAGTTCCGTGTGCTTCTAAACAATTGTACATGCTTCATCATTGTTTGAAGATGACACTGAAAAAAGTTCTAAAGCACAGTGATGTTAAATTTTACTCCCAAGCAGGTCTACATTTGCAGAGTAACTAATTTCAACTACTTTTACTTGTCATGCGAAAGGTTAGTGAAAACATTTGGTTATAAATTTCACCTAACCAACTATTTTTGATGCATAGTTTAGGTGTTTCCGCTTACTCCATAGCAGATTTTTACAAGTACAAAAGTTTAAAAATTTTCAATGCCATTGTTGCGGAATATCGAACTGGCCACCTTGTCTGCTAGTATGCTAGTATAATGTAAAAAAAGGAATATTTTTCTCATTTTGGAAATTTTTACTGTTAGATCACCTTTGGAATAGGTTGTCATGGTATGAGATGAGTTTATTTTTATGATGGGTAAGGAGTAACTACATTGCAAAAAATAAACTGTTGTTTTTGTAGTACAATACTGGCATCCGAGGTTCCAGTTTAAAACTGGACTTTTTTAATAGCATATAAACTGTAAAACTGCTAATTTTACAGTTTATAACTGTAAAACATCTAATGAATTACAACACCTAATTTGGGTACATGTTGTAAGCACGGCTTAATTTCTGATAAAAGAAGTGCTGGGATCGCTATAGTTTTCAGAGCCCTTTTTCATCCAGAAACAGCAAATACATTACAATTACATACAGAGAAACGGTTATAACAATTTAATGCACGCAATTGTGTGTTCCTCCTGTGATGACTGTTTACTTTGACCTCAATAGTGGGCAAATTGGATACATTTCTACAATGCTACAAAAGTCCCATTTCTTTTTATTTATGCAAAATATTTTTCAAATAATGTTGGCAACTTATACAGGGTTATGATAGATAAATATATACCTACAATGTTTCCAAAATGTTGAATTAAAGCTAATTTTATAAAATTTCCCAAATCCTTAGTGATACTACTTTGAGATACTTCCCCCTAAATAGATTTAAAAGATTATATTCAATATAAAAAATGCAGCAATAAAATAATAAAACAATTTTTAATAATATAGTCCAAATGTACACTCACAGAGAATCAAAGCTACTGTGCGTTTAATGAATCAATCACAATAGTTTCAGATCTTCCAAAACTTTACGCAGTGCATTTTGAGCTTGTTTGAAATTCAAAAATTATTTTTTAGGAAAAAATAGTCAGTATTCTTATGAATATGCAACAAATAAACTAGATTTGTGACTTGTTAAACTGTTATTTGCAACTAGTTACACAGCTAAATTTAAACTAAATTAGTATGATGATTAAATTCCAAAAGTCTCTAAAACAATGACCCTGGTAAATGCAACTTCGTTTTAAAGAGTAATCAAATATCTCTCATAATAATCGTCCGCTAGCAACAAATTAAAATCACGTGATGAAATATGTAATTGGATTAAAAAGCATCGATTAACGACTTGAAAAAACTTTGATAATGTGTATCTGAAACATTTTAGCTCATTTTAAATCATTAAATTTATCACGAAAATCGTTATGTGAGTAGCATGGAGCATACTGGCGCCTTAAAAATTTTATCCATTAATGGATAGAAATTTTCATGGCAAGAATAATTCGTCTATTCATAAAGGAATAAAATTAACATCCAGAGAGGATACAGGAAAAAAAAGATACATGTAATTTTCGGATCACTTAATTCCCTTGAAAGGGAAGATTTGAAAAATTACTCATAAGAAATTGATTTTCTTCATCAACGAATAATATTTACGCTTTATTAAACGATCGAGATTTTTCCGAAGCCCTACAGAGACAAATAATTAGTAACAGATTCATTAGAAGCTAGTCACGTTCGTTTCAATTGAAACTGCCTACTGTTCCTTTCAACGTTCAACTCTCAGCTCTTTGATCATTTAAGCAGCTATTTAAAAATTACGCTTTCGAGCGAGCGTATTGTTAGAAATCATTTTGTAGCTAATGGATTTTGCATTTGGGCTCTTTAGCTCTTAATGGTATTAATATCAAACCGTCAGAAATTTTTCATTACGAGAATCCGCTAGCGCTTCTTAATATGTCATCCGTGTAATTGAAAACGAGAAATAGGAACCTGGGCTGTCTGCGTATCGTTTTTAATTCTTAAAAGCCCGGTTTATTATATCGTCTACTTAAATTAACAGAAGTACAACCGTTGAATACTCATTTCCTTCGGGATTAGATGCTGCAAGAGAGCGGAAAAAAAGAAAGTTTTGTTAAAACTGCGACAGCTGCAAGGAGACGGATTTTGTTCACACCCCACACTGTTCTGATAAATAAAGATTTTAAATGAAGTAAATTAGGAGTTAAAATTTAATAAAAGATTTCACGAATTTTTAAGGAGCGTTTTTTTAGTTGGTCCGGGAAAAATGAAACAGGATTAACATTACTGAATGATTATATCCTACACCATTATTTTTCACAAATGAATTATGTGTTAGGATGTTTAATACATTTGGAGGATGGAGTGGAAAATAAATTTTAAATGAATTTAATATGATGCAATGAGGGAAATCTGAAAGAGATAAGACTCTTTTTTCCTTTGTTAATGAAAGTCGGTGTTTTGAGGAATTAAGAATTAATAAATCGCATTGGTGTAAATACAATCAGTACGGTAAACAATGATAATCAAAAGTGAATGTTTTATCGCTCCATAAATAATGTTTCAGAATTGCTAAAATCCAGCGTTTGTAGCTGTTATTTGTCTAGAAGAAAAAGCTATAATAACCGAATTTAATTTATTCTTATTTAAGTTGAGATGGTAATCTGCACACTTTACTAAAATGTTTTGTAATAAGAACTTACAGCTTTTAAATAATATAGCATCATTTCTGCTGAATAAACAGCAAAAAGATTTATTAAGGACAATATTGAGCACAGGATATATAGTTATTAAATAAAAAAGAAAATGAAATTGAATCTAAAATGCTGGATGCATTTTTTTTTTTTTTTTTGACAAAATTTGAAAAACCAAAAAAACTTTCCATTGTTTCTTTCAGTATGAATCAATGAAAAATATGTATATGCATATATAACTGATAATTTATATTTTTGTTTTCAAAAATTAAACTGATCTCGAATTTACAACCATTATCTTAATTATTTTCTTTTTCTTACTTTTTAATATAGGTTAAACATTTTCAAATACTTTCTTTAAACATTTTAACAATATTAAAAATGTATCTAATACGGAATTGTTGATTAAGACTAATCTGTCTCAGAATTATTCCACTAAATTTTGATCTTTTAAATGAAAACACTACGATTATTATTTATTTATTTTGGATTCTCGATCTGAGTGAAAAAAACACCACAAGCTCACACCATGGACTAAAATATTTATGAAGATGATATTATAAATATTAATTACTGCAATATATATAAAACGTAATTTTAAACATTTTTAAATGGGAAAAAAAATCAAAATTGCTAATTTTTCAGCAATTGAGTCCGAATTTCAATATAATTCTTCAAGAGGTTAAACACTCTTCGTCTAACTTGCTCAACACATACAGGTTATAATTTTAAAAATATATTTATTTTCTTCTTTCTAGGTAATGGTGCAAACACTTAAATTTTCCACATGGAAACCAAGAAGTCAACATTATAACGAAAACTGTCTGCACAACATATTTTTAATACATGATTCAACAAGGTAAATTCTTTGATTTTTATCTGTTCACTCTTCATTAAGCTCAGTTAAAACTCATGAGATGCAAAATTTGTCACTATTTTAGCAATAAAAAATATTCTAAGAAGGAAATTTCTGGGGAATATAATTAAATAAAAGTGTTCATTTCTTTTGCATAAAAATAATGGCGGATTTACAGATTTAGGTGCCCATTATAATACATTTTTAGCACTCCTTTAAATATTACATAACTATGCAAAAAACTACCACTGATATTTTTGTATGACATGGGTCCTATATGGTTATGGGCTTTCTTACAATTGAAGGGCTTAGAGGATGAAGGGGCTATGTTACATTTTTAAAAATTCTGGACAAGGGTAAGCAAATAAAACTTGGTACATCAAAAAGTAGATGTCAATAGACCAATTTCATATTTAAATACCGACAAAACCAGAAAACAAAAAATCTGCAACAACTGCAACAATAAAGCTTTGAACTTTAACTACTCGCAATTTCTGTTTGGTCACATAACCCCTTCATCTCCCAAGCTCTTCAATTATAATATTTGCCATGTGGTAAATTCACCACTGTATATCAAGGTATTTTTCACAACTTATATTTTTAAACAGTAATTGTTCATATTAGCTAAATGTATTACAGTAGACCCAATCAAAAGCGGACACTAAAGTAACTAGACATTTTGTCCCTTAAATAGATTCCCTTAAATAGATTTTTACTGTAACAGAAATAATTTCCAATCAAGTTTAAACCATTTTCAGCATTCGGAACAGTGTTTAGAAAAAAAAGTGAAATCACAGAAAGGAATGTTAATATAGACGAAAAAGACCACCTAACGTTCCCTCGTTCCAATCTGAATGAAAGAAATTATATGGTTTTAACATTAAAAAAATCCCTTCTCTAAACAAAGACGCATCAAACATCGGCTGTTAAAGAAAAACTTTCGGTAGAATTATTAATAATAATCAATAATCAAGCTATATAAAGCTCATAGAATACAACAGGTTTTCTTTTCTATTTTTCTTTTTTTGCTAAACGTATTAAAAGGAATATTAATGAGGAAAGATACAACCCTACTGCATATGTTTCACTTCCATTGAAATAAAGCATCTTCTTCTCTTATTCTAAGCTGTGCAAGTTTTATTAAAACAGTTTTTACTGCTTAAAAAAAACTCTCTTCATTCGAAGACAACTTCTTTTGAAATACTCATCGTTAATTTTTACAACCATTGAATGCACACTGAAAACAGATTATTTTCCCCCTTTGTCGTTCAGGAAAAGTGAAAGACAACTTGACAGAGGCAACTCGGGAAGCAGTTCTAAAGAGTGTGCAGGAAAAAGAGGGGGAGGAAGTGATCTTTGTTAAAGACAACCCTTAAGTTAGATTTAACTTCATTGCTTCTTGTCAGTCATTTTTCTGGGTTTCGTTTTAAGTGCTTGTCGCGGCATATGTCCAATTTGATTCATATAGCTCCAGATTTGCATAGTCAGCTTTTGCATCCAGAAGTTAAGGTTGAGGGGTATTTCGCAAATACTCAAATTTAAAACAAAGGACACAGTGAGAAGAAGAATGGATGAAAGTCATTGTCGCCAAAATAGTACAAATAATGTCCGACACATTTGAATTTGTTTCAATCAATTTTAATGAATACCACCAATCATTTTTTTTATTTGAGGTTCCATTTATTGTTCATTATCGAGTGTAAATAAATTTCACAAAACTAATTTGTGAAGAGATTAAAAATGTTTTGTTTTGAAACAAAGAGGAGAATATTACGTGTCCCAGCTTCAAATCATTACAAAATGCGATTTAAAGTCGGGTTGAGATGCAACAACAATATAAAGTATCAGTTAAACCGAATAAGTGAGTCCGAAAACCATTCATCTTCTATGAGAAAACCTATCAGATAACTTCTTTTCTGACTCGTTTATATCTTCCACATAAAAATAACTATGCAATACAATTTGTGAAAAAAAAAACTCCTTCACTTTTTTTTAAATGTATAAATATTTTCTATAATTCATATCATCCACCTTGTTACGGCCATTTCAAAAATAAAATAAAAAACGACATTGAATTTAGCAACATTTTAAAGAGCCTAAGTGGTACAAATTATGTTCTTCGTTATCCATTTAGAATTTAAAAATAGGCAATTAAAGTTAACAGTTGAGTTGTGTGAAACCTTTGTTCAAACAATGGTGTATATTTTGACATAATTTACAGAGTGTTTGAGATAAAGTTGAAGTATTTATTATAGAAGTGAGGCCAAATATTGTAATTGCAAAATATTTTCGCTGAAATTCCACTGTACAGATTATTAATTTTTTTTCATGACAGTTACAAGAGATGTTTTCAAAATAAAAATCTGAATGAAATCCTACCTGCTCATTAATGGAATAAAAATCTATCAGGAAGTTAAATCGTGCTGCAATGCAGATATATCTGCGAGAGTTATGATTAAATTCGAAATCTATGGTAAAGGATTAAATTGTACCGAGGTGTATCCTATCCCAAGGTGGGCCATTCTCTCCTATTTTTAAAACAATAATGTTGTAACTATCGCGGTTTCTGTGAACGATCCGTTTAGAAATTCTCAGAGTCGTAAATAGTCTCGTGCATCTTCATAGGAAATTTCCTTATTATTGCACTGAAAAATATAAACCGTTGTTTTTACAGTATAATACTAGAAGCTCTGCTGCCAGTATTATTATACTGCAAACAGTTTATTTTTTGTAACGTGCTGATTTATGCTACAGAATTTGTTCAACGGCCAAGTGTTTTGATGCAAGAAAGCAGGGTTCTTCAAAGTAGAGATTGTAGTACGCGTGTCTTAGAGAGCTTCTTGAACTTTCGTGACGAGTTCATGTAGACAGCCAGCATACTTCAGTTTGTGGCTAAATGATTAATAATTGCCTAAATAGACTAACATTTTAGAGCAGCGCTTATGTCAGAGGGTACTAGTTTGAATCCGAAAATTCAATTGTTTCTATAACCTTCGTACATTAAAGCTATTAATCTGATACTGACAACATGCAGTTTATGTGTGATGTACATACAATCAAAAATGTTGCTCTGTATAATCACTTGTTGCAATAAATAAAAATGAAATAATTATGAAATGGGAAAACGAAATTTCCCCTTCACTACTCACTCATTAATTTACGCTCTGATAATTTGTATAAAGTTATGCTTTACCACATGCTTCACAATATAGGAATGCCATCACTTGCACTTAAAGATCTGTTTATTATCATTCTTCCAGTTTAGTTCGTATTTTAAAAATTAATTTTCTAGAAAAGTTAGTATGTCTGTGTCTTAATGTGATGGTTTCTTATTTTCTTTCTCTCCATAACTTATTTTTGAGTTTTACAATCAAAAATAGAATCTACTCCAGGGACATGTATCCAGACTATCCAAGGGTAAATGAACCATAAAAGCTAGAGTGTGTAGAAGATTAAAAACTGCGGGGGATGTGGAATATGTGCCTTTAAGTTTCTTATAAATAGTAACTTAAACTTATGAAACTAAGACAAGTTTTATCTATTTTTATACTATTGATCTTTCCTTTTTATTCTAATGTATTCTATTGAAAAAAAAATAATTTAGAAGCGTCAATGACTCTACCTTGAGTTATTTACAAACTTTTTCATTACTATAATTGTTTTCCGCTAAAGTCATCAGCTTTGTTGTTGATTAATCAAATTTTCTTTTTATATTAAATACAATTTTGTTTCGTTTTGAAGAACCTGCTGTCTGTATTATTTTCCTTTTGCTTAGAACATTGAAAGTATGCAAGACCAATTCATTTCACTAAAACTCATATGTGTTTTTCACAAGAATTTTGTGTCTTATGTTTTTGTGAGCCTATTTAATTTAAGGGAGATTCTCTGTAAACTCGTCATTTTCCATACAGAATCTGTCCGAGCAAGTTTTGTTGAAATGTTCGTATGATCTTAATACTATTGCTCAGGAACTGAATATAGTTCTTTGGTTTGAAAGAGAGCCAATTGAAGTTTATAATTTTCGGATAAATCATGACAAGGGACGTAACTGCTTTTAAAGAAAAGTTTGTCATGAAAATGCTGAGAAAACTTTAGATTTTGACGTTTTTTTAGATTCTTAGTTTACTTCTTTTGTTAAATTGAGTGAGTGAATATAATGTACGAATATTCGTTAATTGTTACAACAGCTTGGTATTAAAAATCGTATTTTTTTAACCATAATTTTAATAATGAAGTTCTTTTCACGTTTCACATTAATTATTACAGAGTGGAGAATCAAGTTTGATAAGTCATAATGATTAATCATATTTGCATTTACTTTTCACCAATACATGGGGAATTAGTTTAATTTCCTTTTGTATTGTAGTTTGACTCTCAGCATTTTAAACTATTAGGTAAAAAATAACGCGTTATTGTTAAGTAAAATTTTTAACTATTTTCAATTTTTGATTACTTGAAAGCATTATTAAAAAGACATGCATTTTTAATTGAAAATAAATTTAATTTCTAATTTTAAATATTTCTAACTTAATTCATTAATTCCAACGTAGATAAAGCTAAAATTTTCAACAAAAATTCCATGCACGTAGTTTGAAGCTCGAGTTAGATGGCCAAAATGTGAGAGTTCAGTTTTCACGTCTGAAAAATGACGCGAATGTTAAAATTTTGCGTCATACGAACATAGTTGATTTCAAACCAGAAATAAGGGACACAAATCTCGTATGTCATGTTTTGCACCTGAGACCTGTGGAAAAAACACTCTCCACAATGAGTAACATAAATTCAGAGCATAAATATTTTTACTGCTGTCATTACAACCGCGTGTCATTTACAGTTGTGCTACAAATATCTAAAATCCGTTTGCTTTAAATACGCGTTATTGTTTACCTCCTGGATTGGGTGTTGTGAGGTTGATTTGTATCAAGAATACTTTTAGGTAAGGAAAAGAAGGTGAAGTAAAAGAACTCTGCTTGAATCAGGTTGTGTTTTGGGATTTAGAGACTATATCACACTTCAGTTGCCTTTACGAAATGGCACGAATGTTGTGTAAAAAGTTTTATTTTGTCAAAAGCATAACAAAACTTTCAATATTTGCTGTTACAGCATTAACAAGCATGTTATGGAAAAGGTTTTATCTGAAAAGTAGAAAATTGTTCAAGATTATTGTATTACAATACGAACAGGAACGGTGTGGAAATAGTTTCATTTTGATTATCATCACGGAAAATTGTTCATTTCGTATTCATAGTTAAAAAATTATTTCTAGTGTTGTGAAGGTACTTACAGATACAGACAATCGAAGGGCTTAGGAGATTAAGGGGCTGTGTGACAAAACAGAAATTGCGAGTAATTAAAATTTTATTGTTGAAGTTGTTGCCCCTTTTTTGTTTTCTGGTTTTATTGTTAGTGTGCTGATGAAAATGGTTTAATGACATCTACTTTTTCATGTGTACCAAGTTTTATTTGCTTACATGTATCCATTACTTACCATTGTCCAAAGTGTTCATTTTTCAAAATGTAACATAGCACCTTCATCCTCCAAGCCCTTCAATTTTGAGCATTTCTGTTCAAGAATGACTCTTTAGAAACGTGGAAAATATTTCTATATTTGCTGTTGAAAATTAAGAGGATCTGTGAGAAAGTTTGTTACTAGCATGCTAAATCGTTCAACGTATATTGTTGTTGCAAATGAGAAAGGATGATGTGGGAACGGTTTCCTTTTGCTTAGGAACATATGGACAAGTTTTCATTCCATTATGTGTTGTTAAAAAATTAGTAAGAATGAAGATAAAAGGACTATAAGTATATAGACATGTTTTGAGCATTTGTTGTTGAAAATGAGGAAAAAGTTTCATTTCGTTAGAAAAATAGAAAATCTTGCAAAATTTACTACAGTAGCCCCTCGTTATATCGCGCCTCGTTATATCGCTCATTCGGATATATCGCTCTTTTCTTTTGTCTCCCAAGAAAAAAAAACCTTTTAGTTCGAAACCATTTTTGAGAAAATATGTCATGTGCTCAGAAAAGGTCTCTTTCTCATTTATTTTGTCATCAATGAACAAAACGAAGGTTCTTCTATTCTTCTGAATTCGCTGAAAAGAAGCAGCAAATTCTTGTCACCCAAACTTGCATACTGCAGAGGCAGTTTGGAAACTACTGAACACTTTCTTTTGTATTGATACAATGAGTGAAAACCATATGTTAGTAATGTGTAGTAGTAATCTGTAAAAGTTATATTTTTTTTTTACTTTTGACTGAAAAAAAAGCTAATGTTCGAATAAATGAATTTTTATGTATGTGCACGTATAATTTACTTGCATACTGGCTAGAAAACTATTTTTAATGACCTCGGTTATATCGCACTTTCGGATATATAGCGATTTTTTATCGTCCCCCGAAAAGAGCGATATAACGAGGGGTTACTGTATTATGAAATAAGCAAAAACTATGAGGAACGTCAGTTAAGATCATGTTAAATATTTCAACGTTTGCTGTTATAAAATGAGAGAGGATGATTTGAAAAAAGATTTCTGTCGTTAAAGGTGGAGAAATTTTTCGAAGTTTTTACAGTTCGAAATCATTTTTTTCATTTTTGAACCCAGCTAAGAATGGATTGTGAGTGATTTTTGAAATGGCGAATTTTTATACTGGTAACATAGTGGCAACGACAATGATGAACTGACAGGTCGGAAAACAATATATCTCGCAATTTGTCAACGGCCCTTCATCTTTGTGAAGAAGACTCGAGTACTTAGTACGGGAAGTGCGAAGCGTGGAGGGCAATATTTATGCTAATCATAGGTTATAAAACAGATCCGATTGGAAAGCAAAAAAGCACGCTCTGTTATCATTTCTTCCATGCAGTTATGGTTTTCCTTTATTGTGGAAAGATGAAGGCTGGAGCGGAGAAAAGAGGAACTCCCGATTATTCGCCAGCGAAAGCTTCTAGCACTTACGCTTAACTGCTCGCTTTCGGAGAGGAATTCTGTCCTTCTCTCACTCTCGCTTTCATTTAGAGGTCTATTTGAAAATAAAAGATTTTGCGTCTTTTCAATGGCAAATAATGCCCTGGTGCCATTTTGTTTCAAAACACTCGCTCCAAATAAAAAATGACATCTGTGCGGACGATGGTAGTAGGGAATCAAATGTGCTCTTCCACTTCCGGCTCTCAAATGAGTTGGAGTGCCCGGACAATTACTGCGACCCACTTACTTAGAAATACGGATTTCTTTGATGCAAGAGATTGCTATTTGCAACACGCGAAGAACAGTTTAAGTAGTTTTATTGCTTTCTCTTTCTTTTGCACTATTTACACAGTTAAAGAAATTATTTACATATGAAAAGATTTGCCGTGTAGTGGACATTTAAGAACATCTTTCCTTGGAATAATCCCGGGCTTGTTTTTAAGGGAACAGCTTTGCCTTTTTTTGTGGATACCATACCCAAAAAGTCTGTTAGCAATAACTTAAAATTTTTCAGCGTCTTTCAAAAGGGGCTCAGATTTAAAAAGGCGGAAATAATTTATATAACTAGAAGTCTGTCCTTTATAATCATGTCTGAATATTGAGATGCTATTATTAGCGTAAGAAAGTGTTTCGGGATTTTTTTAATATTAGCTTCAATTTGAAGCATACATTATAAGCCATTAGGCCTCAGAGTTTCTTCTGAGCAATTGTTAAACACTTTAAGTCATTAGCTGGGTAATGTTCTGAGTTTTTGGCATATGTGTTTATCTTCAAAATTTACATAAAATGCATCAAAAAGCCTCGAGGACTATTTCCTTTATGTTTCAGTTGAGAAAGTATTTTAGAGGATAAATTATTTCAAAAGAATACTCAATGCACTTGATATTTCATGGTTTTAGAAATAAAATCACGTGCAGGGGAAAGGCTTAAACGTTTTTTTTTTTTCATTAAATTTAGAATTTTGGATTTATTTCCTATAGTAAGATTATTTAATTGTTGAATAAAAACTTAGTTTAATGTATATATTTTATCTTTGAAATTCAACTTTTGACTTATAATTATTAATTTCACACAAGTATGAGAACTCAACTGTAACGTTAAAATATACGCTTGTATTTGTTGCAGAACGTCAAATAATTTCACATTAAGCCTAAAAAAACCCTGTTCAAGTGCTATATAAGAAAAAAAAATCTGTGCGAGAGCGGGGAGGGAGAGATGAATATAATCTTTATTTATATATTATGCGCATAGACGATTGAATCTGAGGGCACCATGTAAATTCATGGAAGCAATTACTCACATTTCCGGGTTAATGGTTATGTTGAAGTCTCATGCTGAAAAAATTACTCTGATTACTCTTTCAAAACAGTTTTGATCTAAGCAGTTGAGAGAAAAAAATGGTGTGTAAACCAATGAAACAATGTTTTGAATAATTTAATAATTTAGTAGCCACTTTTATGCAATAAACTACTGGTGTTTCGTTTTACAACTTCTGTCTATTGGTAAATGATTTAACTTACACCACTTTTGTATGAAATTAAATGAAGTTGAAACTAATTTCTGGAAGTGTAAAATCAAATTATAAAAAATTGACCTACTCCGCTCTCAAAGGTTCATAAGTAACCTGAACACGAAATCGAAACTGCTTTAAAAGTACAGACAATATTTTTGCCTCTAAGGCAAATTTGCCTATTTTGCCTCTTTAAATAATGCATGCATGTACGATAGCTCAGAATTTAAATTATTCGAATAGCACGACAGATATTTTTGAATCCAAATGGCTTAAATAACGCAGACCATAATTAAGAGATTAAATGACTTAGAAATCAAGCGTACAATATTTCTGAATCAAAACATATACAACAAAGCATAAAATTGTTTTGAATGTAAGTATTTTTATTGATAACATTGTTTGCCAAAATAATTTCATCAGCAGAAATACGAATTATTACATTCATTACAAATTAATACTATTAAATACAAATCATTTAAGCAAAATAAAATGCCGTGTGAGGGTAAAGAAAATATTTTCGAACTTCAACAAATCACAAAGAAAGAGATCAGTAAATAATGCAGGTGCTTTGATGTTACTTGAAGAATCTTTAGTGCACGAAATTGCAATGTATTCTTTAAAATCACTACAGAAAAATCAATCACAGTTTGTTCTTTAGCAATTCAAAGTATGTAAATATATCTTACAAGCTGTTAATTACTAAATTACTAGCGGTTGTGTCAACTTTTTTGATTAAGAAATTTCTAATGACAAAGAAACAATAGTGCTTTAAGATTTATTAACATTGCATTATAAAACTGTTTTCAATGAAATATTTTTTTTTGTGCATGTTATTTATTTCTTGGTATATGAATGCATTGAGTGGATACCAAACTCCCAAACTATATTTAATTCCCCCCCAAAACTGAATATTAAATCTAACTAAAAATGCTTAAGGAGTAGCCTTTGAATCATGTTTCAGATTAAAGGGACGATATTTGTGAATTATCTGTTTGAAACATATTTATCTAACAAGACTTGGAATTTGTTTGTTGCATAACTCCGGAGTTTTGGTGAAGTGCTCATTTGCTCTCGGTCAATTCTTGTTGAGGCTGAGCAATAATGGTCCGTTAAAATCCCCCATTGGGTTCAACTCGGAGGCTTTTACTTTAATATTACGCTTATTTCAATAAATATCTGAGTCTTTTAATAATCATCAGCTATCCATGTTTCTCTTTCCCATTGAGTTCAGCAAATAACAAGCTCGCAGGGACAAATGCAACAAGAAGCACTTCGGAACGAATTTCCTTCCTCCGCGGTTAGCTGGAGTAGCATTGATAAGGAGATAATGCTCGCCGAAGAGTTTCCTCGATAAACCAACGAAACTCGTTTAGAAAGCCAAGGGAGGGGGAGAACTTGGATTGCTGGTAAGTCCGTCTGCAAAGCACTTACCAGCAGCTTCGAGTGGCTGCTGAATATGCGCACAATATCCACCGGTTTTGATTCTGGAAAACAAGCGTTGCGTGGCTTTGACACGGGCTATCGATAAATATACGTATACTTTGCGATATTTACATGGTTCGTAAATATATTGCGTTTCGTGACAAAGGGAAGGCGTGTTGAATGAGCGGCTTCGGACTGTGGATGATTAAAGACCACTTTAAACGATGCGAGCAGAGTTTTAAGATTGTTACCTAATTAGATCGCCTGAAGCTGCGAAAATATTGTTTCATCTGGGTGGTGACACAAAAGGGTTCGACTAGATTTAAAACAACTTAGCCAAGGAAACTTTGTCAATTACTATGCATTCTACTCTTTCAATTACAATTTATTTCCATGCTAATATGTTGTTCTGAAGTCAGTCACAAAATAAACTATTTTAGATGTCCTTTTATTTATTTATTTATTTTTATGTATTTATTTTTATTGCTTATTTTTATTTATTTATTTATTTTTATTGCTTATTTTTATTTATTTATTTATTTTTATTGCTTATTTTTATTTATTTATTTATTTTTATTGCTTATTTTTATTTATTTATTTTTATTGCTTATTTTTATTTATTTATTTATTTTTATTGCTTATTTTTATTTATTTATTTATTTATTTATGTTTATTTTTATTTATTTTTATTGTTTATTTTTGTTTATTTATTTATTTATTGTGATAAGCCTTTCAAGCGTGGCGTGGCTTTGATACAGGCTACTGATAAATATATACTTTGCGACATTTACATGGTTTGTAAATGTATTGCGTTTCGTGACAACGGGAAGGCTTGTTGAATGAGCGGCTTCGGACTGTGGATTATTAAAGACCACTTTAAACGATGCGCGCAGAGTTTTAAGATTGTTACCTAATTAGATCACCTGAAGCTGCGAAAATATTGTTTCATCTGGGTGGTGACACAAAAGGGTTCGACTAGATTTAAACAAACTTAGCCAAGGAAACTTTGTCAATTACTTTTCATTTTTATTTGTCTACCTACTCTTTCAATTACAATTATTTCCATGCTAACATGTTGTTCAGAAGTCAGTCACAAAATAAACTATTTTAGATGCCCTTTTATTTATTTATTTACTTTTATGTAATTTTATTTATTTATTTTTATACATTTATTTTTATTTATTTATTTATTTTTATTTATTTATTTTTATTGTTTATTTTTACTTATTTTTATTGTTTATTTTTATTTATTTATTTATTGTTATAAACCTTTCAAGCGTGGCATGCCTTTGATACAGGCTACTGATAAATATTATACTTTGCGATATTTACATGGTTCGTAAATATATATTGCGTTTCGTGACAAAGGAAAGGCGTGTTGAATGAGCGGCTTCGGACTGTGGATGATTAATTTATTTTTCTTTATATTTATTTTTATTTTTATTTTATTTATTTTTATTTATATTTATTTTTTTTGTTTATTTATTTATTTATTCTTGGTGATAAACCTTTCAAACATGGTGTGGCTTTGACATCGGCTACTGATAAATATATACTTAGCTATATGTACATGGTTCGTAAATATATTGCGTTTCGTGACAAAAGGAAGGCGTGTTGAATGAGCGGCTTCGGACTGTGGATGATTAAAGACCACTTTAAACGATGCGCGCAGAGTTTTAAGATTGTTACCTAATTAGATCGCCTGAAGCTGCGAAAATATTGTTTCATCTCGGTGGTGACATAAAAGGGATCGACTAGATTTAAAACATGTTAGTCAAAGAAACTTTGTCAATTACTTTGCATTTTTACACTGGCGGAAAAAAAATCCCAACACCAAGAAAAAATTACTGTAGAGTAATGAAATTTGGGTAATGCAATTGTCTAGTTAACATGTTTAATTGATTAAATGTACAAGATCACTGGCTAATTTAAGCTCAAGAAAATGCTGTGCAAATGTGAAATTATGTTAATTTAATAGAGGGTGTAACCTCCAGAATTTTGAAGGCAAGCCTGCAAGCGTGCATGCATTATGCCATACAGATGCCGAATGTCACTTTGTGGTATGGAATTCCATGCTTGTTGCACTTGCTGTGTCAATACTAGGACCGTCATTGCTGACTGTGGATGATGCTCAAAGTGCCACCCATGATATCCCATACGTTATCAATTGGAGACAGACCTGGGGTTTTTGCAGGTCATGGTAACATGTCAGCACTCTGTAGAGCACATTGCGTTACAGCAGCGATATGAGGGCGAGCGTTATCCTGTTGGAAAACGCCCCCTTGAATGCTACTCATGAAGGGCTGTACTACTGGTTAAATTAACAGACTGACGACAAATTTTCAGTCAGTGAGTTTGGGATAACCACGAGAATGCCCCTGCTGTCGTAGGAAATTGCTCCAGAGACCATAACACCAGGTGTGAGTCCCTTGTGTCTAGACCGTAGACCGCTTGGATGCAGGCGGTCCCCTGGCCTCCTTCTGACCAATATACAGCTACCACTAGCACTAATTCAGAATCTGTTTTATCAAAAATTACAACAGATCTCCACTCCGACATCCAGTGAGCTCTGTCGTGGCACCACTGCCGTCGGAAAAGGCAATGGTTTGCAGTCAATGGAATACCGGCTACAGGCTGCCTGGCTCGGAGCTGTCCTTGAAGTACACAATTTCTTACCGTTCCTTGGGTCACGACGGTACCAACTGCAGCTCGAATGTCAGCCGCAGATGCAGTACGATGCGCCACAGCCGTACGCAAGATTCGGCGATCTTCCTTCTCAGTCGTGCCACGTGGCAGCTCGGAACTCGATCTTCTTGAAGTAGTACCATCCCTTGCCCATAGCTTCCAATAATCATGCATAGTGGAAACATTCCCATCCAAGTCTTTCTGCAATATCGCGAAATGAAAATCCACCTTCTCGTAGCCAAATTGTACGACCTCGTTTAAACTCAGCGAGCTGTTGATAATGGCTTCTTCGTCTTCTTAAAGGCATTCCCGGCTAACATGAATGCAATTCGTCAAATTTCACGGAAAAATAATACACACGAGCTTCACAACACGCTTTTAAAACAAGCCTTATTTGCATGTTCTGAGTGACGCCAGCTGCACCACACTTATGCGCGGAACGCGAAATTTCAATCGATGTCATCTTACAGTTGTATAAACACGCCTACCAAATTTCGTTTATCTAACACAAGTCTTCCTTGGTGTTGGGATTTTTTTTTTTTCCGACAGTGTATTTGTCTACCTACTCTTTCAATTACAATTTATTTCCATGCTATATTTCCATGTTGTTCTGAAGCCAGTCGCAAAATAAACTATTTCCATATGTTACTAAACTTTGAATTACACAGCTTAATCGAGCAGCTCAAATTTTTATTCTTTGCAATATTAAACATTTCGAAGAGGACTATGTAATTTAAAACGAAGCTTTATAATAAAACACCCATAGAAGAAGTTCCTAGCCCAAAGGAAAATCTTTTTATATAGCTCAAAAATGAAACTTAGTATAAAATAACAACGTTACAATGAAATTACTTTCTTGTCCACGATATTCATAACAACGACAGGATATAAACATTTTATATTTCACAAATAAGTGCACAAAATCTCAAACTCACAAGAAAATACCAGTTTTCTAAGATTGGGAACAGATATATGCGCCAGTTGGAGCAAGCATAAATAAGACATAAATAAAATAAAGTACGTAACTGCATGAGGCGAGTTTGAAATAGGGACTTTCGGGTTTGAAGGAAGTTTTAGTAAAATATGTTTAATCCTTTTCCTGGGTTAACAAGATTTGTTACTGACATCAACTGTAGACAGAATTCCCGGCATTGGTTTACATATTTTGTTTTTCATCATTTACTTTCTTCATTTGTTGTTAATTATTTACTTAAAGCATCAGTTTTGACTTAATTCAATTTTTATTTTTTACATTTTTGAAGTGATACTTCGTTAACTTTCTTGGAAAGGGGGGGGGGGGGCGTTTCAGCCTTATATAACCGCTCTCTTTCGATTCCAACCAAATTTAAGTAGCCCAACTTAGATGATGATTTTGCTTTTATTCCTATTTTCTCTTACACTTTAAAAAATAGATGTTGTTTTTACAGTATAATACAGTTAATTTTATATAGTAACAAACTAAAAATTGCTAATTTTACAGTAATAAGCTGTAAAATTGCTGACTTTGCACTAATAAACTGCAAAATTGCTGATTTATAGTAATAAACTGTAAAACTGCTCTTTTTACAGTTTATTACTGTGCATTTTACAATTTTAAACTGGAACCTCTGCTGCCAGTATTATACTGTTGTTTTTACAATATAATGCAGCTAATTTTGTGGCAATAAATTGTAAAATTGCTGCTTTACAGTAGTAACCTGTAAAATTGTTAATTATAGTTTATTACGGTGCATTTTACCGTTTTAAACTGGAACTTTTGCTGCCAGTATTATACTGTAAACAACAACAGTTTATTTTCGCAGTGTACGTTTGTTATTTTGTTTTGTTGTTTGTGTAGGCTTGATTGCGTCACTATTTATAATTTTCATATAACTATATTTAACTAGGAGATCATACGACGTAATAATGGGAAACTTTTAAATGAGTAGCAATTGAAAGAACTTGGTGAACCATGTTTCTAGACGCATGCGTTTTTGCTCTCGTGACTCCGTTATCGAAATGTGATATCATAGAGTTTGCCAAAATATTTAAGAAAAGTTACCACACTTAGCGAGTTTCAATGAGTAATGTCACACATCTTTCACGTGATTTGTAGATAAATGTAATGTACATGCAGACGGTGAAATAGTGTGATACATTTCTCGCCTAATCTTTAAATTTGGCACTTTTCTTTAAATTTTGTCCGATTTTACGACTTTACATCTAGGTAAGGGTGAACGGGTTCAATTATTTTTCGCGTTAAAAATACGTCTATCGATAGCCCCAGCCATATAAAAATATTCTATCGATTATACTCATTTGAAATTTTTTTCATTATTACACTAGTCATGTGGTTCCCAGGCAAGTTTTTATCTAGTTTTCCTAATCGGGGTTTAATTAAAATGTATTTACCTAAATTGAATCTGCTACTTTTGGAATGAAGCTACACTGCAAAAAATAAAGTACTGTTTTTACAGTATAATACTTTAAACAGGCGTTCCAGTTTAAAACTGTAAAATGCACAGTAATAAACTAATATACGCAATTTTAGAGTTTATTACCATAAAATTAGCTATATTACACTGCAAAAAACAGTATAATACTTGCAGAACAGGTTCCAGTTCAAAATTAACATGCACAGTAATAAACTAAAATTAGCAATTTTACAGTTTATTATTGTAAAATTAGCAATTTTATAGTTTATTACTATAAAATTAGCTCTATTATACTGCAGTGTATAGTTCTTAGCACTAATGATTTTTTTTTAAAATTCCGTGGCATGTTCATGCAACTTTCATTACAAGTATGTGTTTTATCGGATAGCCGGTCTTTCATTTTAATATCAGGGTTTCACCCTTTGCTTAACTTTGAATTCAATAGAGTAACAAAAGCTCTATATGTCATCACTTGTGTACTTTTGTTCTTCATTTTTCTTCAACATGACGAAATTATGATGAAATCCAAGGCTGCAGAGTCGGAAAGAAAATTACCGATTTCGGAGCCGACTCCTGGAATTTTAGAGCTTTCGACTCTGACTTCGCCTCATATTCCCCGAAATTCGTACGGCTTCGACTTTTAAAATTGAAGGGGCAAATGGATAAAGGTGATATGTGACAATTTTTGAAATTTACTTTTTACCATGGATGAAGGTGATACGTCCATCAGTATCGTGTCCCCTTAGTCACAGAAATTGATGGTAACTAAGAATATGACCCCGCTTTACCCGTCGAGAAAAATCCATTAAAAAAAACCTCTTTTTTTTTTTAAAGCTTTTTCTAGAAATTGAAAAACATGTTACATATCACCTTTGTCCTCTTACCCCTTGAATTTTAAAGTCTTCGACTTACTACTCCGACTCGTTTTCCCCAGTATCAGTTCGATTCCACAATTCCGACTCAGATGCCTTAATGAAAAGACATTGCACTGTAGCCAGTAGAAGATTTTAGGAAGGAACAGGGGCCCTGGTCCCTCCAAAAGAAATAAAGATAGTTTTAACGTTTCATTAAGTATTTTGTAATTTCTCTCTTCATAACGTAAGTAAACACTTTTTAAATGTTTTTTTAAAAAAAGAGACACACACAAGTAAGGTATATTTGAATAAAACTACTTAGGTTTGCTATGGGAGTAATCTTGTAAGCGGTCAGTGTAAAATATTACATAAAAAGTCACGAGTTTTGGATTCAAGTGTAACATAATGTCACGAATTTTCATTAATTCTCCCTTTAATAGAAAAATGTGATTATCACGTTTTAATGAATTCTTGCTTTGATCATTATGACGATGTTTCTAAGTAATACCGTGCATTATTACACCAATTCGGTGAAATTATATAAGGTTTAGTAGTTAATTGGCTTAAAATGTTGAAAAAAATAGTTTAGTTGCATTCGAAGTAAATTAGTACCTAGAATTTCTTTCACTTTAAAGTAGAATTTTTTGGCTTTAAAGCTCTTTAAAGGCATTTTAAAGGGGCTTCATGGGAGCTTTTTTTTATAAAAAAAATTGCACGGGGGGAGGGGACCTTTTTCACTTTTCGGGGTCCCTCTCAAAAACTATTTCCTTATTCATCCCTGACGTAGCATGCCTTATGAAAATTTAAGTCATTCGGCTACGGAAAAAAAAAAACGTTCGGCCATTCGTTCATCTCTCCTTTCGTCGTATTGAAGACGTAATTTGGGCAAAATAAAACAGTAGGAGTTCGTTTGCTGATTTCATTTGTTTCTGCATTATTGTCTTCATTCTCATTTTTCTTGTGAAAATCATGAATTCAATGATCTCTTATTGATAATATTTTGTGCAGGGGCAATCTGAATCTTTAAAATTTTATGGAATTTTATTTTTATGCATTATTGAAATAACTACTGATTTATTGTGTCCCAGCTCTTAAACACTAGTAGAGGAATATGAAACAAATTGAAATAGAAAAAACTAACACAATCAAATATTTTCAGTTTGCTGCTCACATCTATCGAGTTATGTTTTATTTATGTTCTTAAACATATGGTTAATTCTTATAAAAAAAATAATTGCTTTAAAGATCAATGTATATAACTATAAAAATTATTTTCAAAATTTGGTACCCATATTGTAATATCTTGTTATTTTGCAAAAATAAGTTTGTTATTATACATTGAAAAATTGTCAAGTTCTTGTAATTAACATTTTAAATATTAATTCAGGCCCACTGTTGTCCAGTGGAGCACTTCTTTAGTGAATATTAGGCATGTGTGATGTTTAATATTTGATTCAATATTTCACCTGCACGCTGGGCAAAATGAATGAGGAAAACTGAAGTAGTTCATTTCATTTATTAATTCATTCATTTATTAATCCATTTAAGTACTCATTGATTCACTTAGATTCTTTCACGTGTCAGTTCACTTATTTATTCACTCATTCATTTAATTTCTTAGTCATTAACTGTTTTACTCACTCATTGTTTTTTTCTCATATATAATTATTAATTAGATTATTCATTCCTTTATTGCTTCATTATTTATTCATTTACTCATTCATTTGCTGCAAAATATTTTTAATGATCAAAAAGGAAATATTTCATATTAAAAAAAATTTTCTTTTTCACTTTACCTCATGCATTTTTAAAGGGAGTTTTTTTTTTTTTGAAGACACAAATTTGCAGCACAAAATAAGAAATACGAGCAATATTTCTATATAAGTTTCATTACAAAGTACATCATTCTTTCTTTTTAGAACGTAATTTTCAAAGCTAATTTCCAATCTGCTCATTTTAAAAAGGGTCTGTTATCTTAACTATTTCATTTTGCCCTACATATCCAGATAACACATAAGAAAAAACTCACGTTTTGCTTTTTCTTCTGAAAGACTTTCCCAATACTGAAGATTTAACGTGTCGATTTTCACAGCTCTTTTCTACGTATGAGTATAACAAACTACTATGAAAAATTGGAGCAACAATAAATTTCATCCACAATAGCGAAATGAATTGTGCACTACTACAATAGCAACAGCTAAAATAAATGTTATCATATAAAATGTTTGTTTGAACATATTTAATTTGTTCATGTTCTTAGTCATTTTGCTTCTCCTTTAAATTGTAATTTCCATTTGCCTCAAGAAAATAAAATACACCCACACTACTGCTTCAAGAAAAACCCAAACTATAAAAACGTTTGAAAATAATGAAAATAACAAGAGCATCAAGAAAAAAAGTAAATAAAAGCATCTGAAATAAAGATTATAATGGAAACCCCTGCTGGAAACACAGGAAAGTTGTTCGAAGAAAATTGTTACGTATAATTGAAGGCTACGCCCTTAAAGACTTCCGTCGATTTAAGACTGGGGAACAAAACAGTGGAAAATAGTCTTAATTTAAAAAACATGCCTTGAATTTTTATTGGGTAATTGACTTCAGATTTTGGTGGGAGGGAAATATGAGTTTTGTTAGTTGTATTGTGATTTTTTACTCACTAATAACATCCCTATTATGTTTTGAGTGAAATAAAATCATTAGAAAAGGAAACATTAAATTATAAAAAGGCAATTATTTGAGCTTAGTAAGGAAACGGATATGTATTAGACGCACGTAGCATACAAGCTTAGCTTAAATATTTAAAAATTACTTAATCATTTCCAAGGCCGCCGAAAGCCAAAGCGGGCTCTTTTGTCGCAGCCACCTATTTCCTATTATACTTATTAAAAATGTTTATATTAATGCAATTAATGTAATTTTAAGCGTCGCAATAATTAATACCAATAGTAAGTTTATTAGCAATCATAATTTTAATGCCGAAATATTGCTTAACAGTTAAAGAAATAATAACACATTCACACATCAAAATGTGCTTTTTCGTGCATTGAAATTATGGCAATATTAATAGTATTATAAATCATTTTTTATTCACGAAATTTATTAGCTTACCAGTTTTTTTCCGTGAAAGCTTGCCTCCCAGAGAGACTTCAGGAATAGTCTTTCTGGACTCACTGGTGAAACGCACACTACTATTAATTCCATGCAGTGTTCAGCCTCCACAACAGTCACAGGTGATGTGCAAAATGGACGAAATGCAATAATTATTTCTGGAAACATATTTAGAAACTTTTGTTCTGTGAGAGCGTTCAACAAATCAAGGGGTTTAAGTTGCTCTAAAAAGTTTGCTGAGTGAATCATACATATTATTTCTCAAAAGTGTTTGTTCTGTGACAACGAAATAACTTCTTCAATCAGTCATCAAATTTCAAAACTAAGGTCTCATTTCAAAGATTTTTTTCCACTGCTTTCGGCAAAAAATAAAAAAGTAATTCATATGTTGGTTGTTTTGTCGAAAAAAAGCCGAATTTATTATGTTCCTATTAAACATTGCTTTTATGTAATAACTTTCCGCAAAGGAAGCTCAGGGGTTAAGTTGGTTAGAGCGTCGTGCTAATAATCCGAAGATAGTGAATTGGAGTCCCCATGTGCCCGAAAATTCTTCAGCGACATTACGATCCAAGTTTCCATAAATATGCAATATAAACTTATTACTGGGTTGTGAACTGCAGTTCTATTGCTGTTCTAATTAGTTTTTTTTTAATATCGGTAAATCGCAGAAATGTTTTTAAAAAATATTTTAACGAAATTAAGGCATCGATTTCAAATTACTTTCCTATTTTATCACGCATTGCATTAATGTATAGAGGTTTACTATAGCTGAGTTGGTCAAATTGGCATTTAAATAACTCAAAATTCGTGGGCTCGATTCGCAGTTTGCCAGAAATGTCGTTTTGGATTGACATTTTCCTTCAGCTGAATTATGATCTAAATTTCCAACAACATCAAATCTGAACTCATTACAGGGTTCTAAGCAGCAGTTGTTGCATGAAAATTGAAAAAGAAAACGCTTATTTTAAGATTATGAATATCAGTATCGTATTTCTCAAGGGTTTCTTTTTCTTGGGAAGAGTGGTGACTTAACCCTTTATACCTCGACGGGACTTAGTAGTCCCGCTATTATTAATTTAGTATTATGAATCTTAAATGGCTGTAATCATTCTGAAGCTTTTAATTACCACAACTTGTACTTTGCTGAGTGGCCGACAGATGGTACCTGCGATTAGAAACAGTTTATTTTGGGGGACCCTAAGGGGTAAGGGGTCTTAAACCCCCAAACTTTTCAAAAGTGTTTTACTCGATAAATATGTTTTTTTATGTATTTTCAACTAAAAAAAAACAAAAAAATATGTAAAAAATCACTGATAAGTAAATTTAGAACATAAAGGGTTAACTTCCTGAATACTTTTTCAGACTTCATAACTAACCCATCATTTTAATGATTTTTCCTTAGTTTCGGTAAAATATTAAGAAAAAAAATTCTCATTTTGATTTTTTGCGAAAAAATACACTTAAAAAAACAGATTTCTAAATTCCCACTGTTGAACACGAATGCTTTGCTCGAATCAGCTAGTTGATTCGAACAAATCTACTTTTTTTTATGTACGTTTACTTTGCAGCACTGAGTCCACTTTTTCGCTGGGTGCTACCACTTACCTTTGAGTGCAGTGAATAAAATTATTGAAGCCTTGATTATCAGAATATAACATGCATTGATTTTGAAATATTTTTCCTTACTTTAATTTTGCTCTTCACAGCTTCTATCAAAGGGATTTCCTAACAGTTCAGAAAAATTTCATATTATTCCATCAGTTTTAGCAACAAAATTGCTTTCTTTGGCGATATAATTCCAACTAGAATCTAAACTGGTTAAATTAACAGTCACCCAATGAAGATTATATGGATAACAGGTAATCTCTCAAAGCACTTTAACCCACATTAAAGACATCCGTAGTGTACTGAAATGATAGTTTGTCAATGACTAACTTCAATGGGTGACTATTTGCTTGCGTAGATGTTTATTTGCAATTAAATACACAGCTATGATGCATTAAAAATACTATGGTTTACTTATTTATGTATTCTTTGACAGAGGTTCTGCCAGGCTCGTCATTTAGGGAATCAAGGGGGTCACTTAACAACCACATCTCCGATTTTTAAACATAATGCAATTCTCTGGTTTTGCTTGCATTTTGAAGCTTTTTTTTTCTAAAAAATGTATTGAGCTCAAACTCTTTGCCCCCCCCCCCCCCCCCCCACCTCCCCTGAAAAAAATTTAAACTACGGGCCTGGGTTCTTCCAGGACCTTCTGTCATCATTATTTTCATTGCCAGGTCTCGCTCTCTCCCCTAAAGTTCAGGGAAGTTTCTTTATAAAGGGGGGAGGGTGTGTCCAAGAAAGAGCTCAGGTTACTCCCGTGGATTACTAGCAGCGTTGAAACGCGTCAAATTTATGCACTTGTTATTGTCAGAGTAATACCAAATGCACCAGTTCGTGGGAGGGCGCTGATGCTATACGGGTGCAAAAATGTCAGGAATCCAAACACTTGTTCCACTTGTTCTGAAAATATATGTGACAGTAATCCTCAATTTCCAGACCAGCAAGAAGGGGAGTCTCAATTAAGGTAAACAAAGTGGGGCCATTCCGAAGTAGAATGGGGTGTTAGATGAAGTTGTGTTTATAAAGTGATGACGAAATGCATGGGAACTCGTCTCATGAGAAAAACGAACGCAGTACAAGTGGTACCATTGTAGTCTATGACGTTTAATTAAACTTTTTAATCTTATTTACAAGCGACTTTTACTTATCCTTAGTGATCATAATGATGATCGATTTTATTAAGGTTCAATACGAGAGTTGATCACTGATAACAATTTCGATTATTGTGGTCCCTTCGGCCTGGAGTTATGATGAGTTAAAATGTAAGCTTTTTTTTTATATATATAAGAGAGGGGGTGGGGCTTACGTTCAATTGAAAGAGCTTTGGCGCATGATTTCATTTTTGTTTTCTTTTTTAAACTAGCATTATTATCTAATTCTTCACAGATAAAAAAGTTTGGATTAAGCAGGTTTTGAAATAAATTTACCAAAAAAAATCATGTGGTATCACAATTTTGTGCTATATATTAGCCCGTGAAATGAAAAAAGTGAGTTTCTTAAGCAATGAATTAGTAAACATAGTAATGTTGTTGGTGTTATCCTTAAATTTTTTCAAAGTATAAAAATGATTTGCGTCGGATTTGAAGTGAACCCAGTTTTTGTCAGTGGTTTTTGACCAGATGGAGAGGGATTTGTTCAAAATATCAACTTACAAAAGAAAAAACACTTCCGAATATTCTTGCATGGAGCAGGTTTTGATACTAAACGCCTCCTTTTAGAATCACCTAAAGTATAACAACAAATTAAAGTACAGTTCATAACATTTTAAACAGTAAAAAATCTAATGATATCAGCGCAATTAGAAAACCACAAGCTTTAGCAATGTAGGTAAAAAGAATAATCGTTGAGCAAAATGTCATAAGGAGAATTTTCTTAAGAAATCTCGCAATTTTCTGAATAGATGCTCGTCGGGGAAAAAAACTCCCTCTCAAACCAGCTTACTAAAATTTAACGTCAAATTGTGACTCTTTCCACAAGCTAAACAACAAGCAGCTACAACTAACGCGATATAAAAATACATCTCAAAAAGAGCATTCCTTCCCGCATTACAAATCTTATCTTTTATTAAAAGTCAATCATTTGCAAGAACAAGCGCACGAACGGAATTTTTAAACGCCAAGTAATTACCGAGAAAACTTGTAAACAAAATGGCAACTAAAAGAAATTAATAAGCCCCAATTTAAATACCAAAATCCATAAAAGCATAGAAACAAATGTGGGCAACATGAAATAAGAATTCGATTTTTTTCCCCAGAAAAGTATTAAGACTTCGTTTTCTACTCGAGCTAATGAAGTCAAAAAGCATCCCCCTCCAATGCTTAGTTAATTAATAAGTAATCCTCTAATCCATCCCAATAATAAGACAATCGGGCTAATTAGACGCAGTTTTGGTTTCTCGTTCTTTTCTTCGCTGTGTGCACGCGTGCCAATCCAGCGACGTCGAAAAAGCGACGAGCGACGGGATACGTAGGCCTTTCCCTTTTGTTTCCGGCACGTATCCGTGACTCTGTTGTTGAGCCGGACAGCGGATCCGGCACTCTCGTGATGCGAAACCACTGCCACTCCAGATGCGAGCCTCTCTGGCAAAGGCCTCCTTCATACGAGAGCCCAATTAGGCGGCTGATGCGCGCCATACCGTCTGTAATCTAATAATACCCACGGCGGGGACCTTACTGCTTGCTGGATTGGCGAGCTTAGTGTTCTTTGCGCATTCTGGGGCTTGTTAGGTGGTTGCGGTTTGAGGGGTAGAGATCTCGACAATGGTTCAGTGGTCAGTTCTTTCCAAAAAGTCTGTTTTTGGTTTCGCGTTTTTGAAAGTATAGATAAATATTTCCGCAAAGAAGCATTTAATTTTTTCAGAAGTGATTATTCGTTCTAAATGTCCATTTCGTACAGTAGGCAGAGCGAGGGGGAAGAACCTCTCCATTCTTTTAATTTTGATGCTCAAAAGTCTCACCACTATTTTTTTTTTTTTTTTTCTTTTTGTATTGAATTTCTAAAAGTGATTTTCTTTATATGAGAATTCTCTCCAATGTATACTCGGAGTATCCCATATTACTGTACATAGCATTAAAATTCTAGCTTTTTCTTGTGTGAACTGCCATATTGTGCATACCGTCTGTAATCTAATGATACCCACGGCGGAGACGGTACTGCTTGGATTGGCGAGCTTAGTGTTCTTTTAGCATTCTGTGGCTTGTTATGTGGTTGCGGTTTGAGGGGTAGCGATTTCGACAATAGTTCAGTGGTCAGTTCTTTCAAAAAAGTCCCTGTTTTTGATTTCGCGTTTTTGAATTTTTTTCTAAATACTTCCGCAGAGAAGCATTTAATTTTTTCTGAAGTGATTATTTGTTCAAAATTTTCATTTCGTAGAGTAGGTAGAGGGAGGCGGAAGAACTTCTCCATCATTTGTTCAAAATGCCCCATAAAATGATTATTTGTTCAAAATGTCCATTTCGTACAGTAGGCAGAGGGAGGGGGAAAGAGTCTCTCCACTCTTGTAATTTCGGTGCTTAAAAGTCTCACCACTATTTAAAAAAAAATGAATTTCTAAAAGTGATTTTCTTCATACGAGAATTCTCTCCTATGTGTATTCGGTATCTCCTATTACTGTTACAAGCTGTAAAAATCCTAGCTTCTTTTCTTGAGTGAACTGTCATGTTGTGCATACTGTCGGTAATGTAATAATACACAGGGCGGGAACGATACTGCTGGATTGGCGATCTTAGTGTTCTTTGCTCATCCTGGGGCTTATTAGGAGGGTTCGGTTGAGGAGGGGGGGGTAGAGATGTCGACAATGATTCAGTGGTCAGTTCTTTCCGAAAAAGTCACTGTTTTTGTCTTCGCGTTTTTGAATGTATCGATAAATACTTCTGCAGAGGACCATTTAACTTTTTTTGAAGTGATTATTTGTTCAAAATGTCCATTTAGTAGAGTAGGCACTGAGAGGAGAAAGAACTTCTCCATTATTTGTTCAAAATGTCCATTTCGTAGAGTAAGCAGAGGGAGATGGAGGAAAGCCTCTCCATTCTTTTAATTTTGGTGCTCAAATGTCTCACTACTCTTCTTCTTTTAAAGGATTTCTAATATTGATTTTCTTTATGCAAGAATTCTCTCCAATGTATACTCAGAGTACACTTTATTATTGCACATAACAGTAAAATCAAATTCTAGCTTTTTCTTGTGTTTCTATCCATTATATTGCCTTGTTTCTACTATGAATGCCTCTTTAAGAATTTCTTGCAGCACCTTCATGTCCAGTGATAGCTTCTGAGCTCCTTTCAGTGATAGCTTCTGAGCTCCTTTCAGTTATAGCTTCTTAGAGTCTTTTCGTTATTGCTTCTCATTTCCTTTCAGTTATAGTTCCTCAAATGCTTCTAAGTTCTTTTCACCATTCCTTAAAATTACAATGCTGTTTATAAACAAGCACAACGTATACAAAATGATTTCATGTATAATTTATCATACTTTTAAAATTAACTTTATCAAAAGTGGGGGGGGGGGATGGAGCTTCCTAAAAGCTAACTGCATTTAAGTCTTATCTTAGGCAGTTAGAATGAAAAAACAAACTATATAAAACGACTTAACTCAGACAGTGTTAAGTGCGAACGGTAATGAAAGTTCAATCTTATATCGAGTTAGAGTGGACTACAAAATTGAATAAAAGAAAGTTAAATATGAAATGAATGAAATTAGTATTTTTGAGCAGACAATAATTGAGCAATCACTTATTTCATGCTAAGATTTTTTTAAACATTGCAAATTTCAAATCTATTCAATACCGAAATTTCTATCAGTAGAATAGTCTAAAATTAACGAATATCAAAAGTCCTATTTGTGGCAAAAATTTTTAAACTCCAACCAATTTTGAAGTAATTGCCTTAGACTTTTTTTTTTTAAAAAAGACAACTATTTAACCTTTGTCTTACCCATAAATAAAATCTCATAAAAACTATCGTAAAATTTTATAGCTTAGCGAAAACTAGAATTTTTCAAACACCGAGTTTTGTCTGAGGTGTATTTTCTTAGATTTGGTAAAAAAAATCCTTATAGATGAGTATTATAAAAGCTCTTGTCTCCAGTCGATACCCATTCCTCAAAAAATAAAATAAAATTCAAAAAATAAAGAGAGACGAAGAAGAGAGAGAAGTAGAAATTGTGCTAATGTGGTAGCATATAATATTTAAAGTAAATTAATTTAAAAAGTAAAACTGGCTAAAAATATAACAAAGCAACAGTTAAAATCCAAACTTGGAATAAGAAGCGATTAAGTTGAAAGCAAATATTACAGCTCCTACCTATATTGGGAGAAATAAAATATTTTTTTAAGAGCAAATACTAAACTTTCTTGTCAGAAAGGAAGGGAATTTCAGTATTAAATATAGTTAGAGCCTTAAAACTGGTTTTTATAATTGCTTTTAACAAAGACAAGAGCAGAATCAATTATAGGCATTTAATATGAAACCTACACGCATTTCATGTCTAATATATATGTTGATCCCCATAGATTGAAAGTGAAAGGGGTGTAAGTCAAAAAATATGCTTTGTAGACAAATGACTTGTTTAAAATAATGAGTTTTTGTATGCTTCTCACAATGTTCCCACAATAATAAAATCCAAAATAAGAAAAATTATTGTTTTCTTGAAATGTTTTCGTTAAAACATTAATAACTAATGTATAAAAATTATTTAATAGTATTTTACAGAGTTTTGTTGGTACTTGTCACTTCTTTATTTATTTTTTTGGACTTTGCCACTTTCGTAAAGCACGATATTTCTAAATACGTCACTTATAATTTTAACATCAACTTATGTAAACTTAAGAGATTCAGTTCAACTCCTTCTCCACAACTCCGAAAAAATCTCCTACTCCGACGTCAACTCTTGAAATTTAAAGTCATCAACTTTAGGCTCCGATTCCTTTAGCCCAAAATCAATTCAAATGTACAGAAGCAATACAGTGTAATAAATGAAAGTTTATTGCGCACTCTACGTACAAGAAAGTATTTATTCCTGCACGTAATGACAGCTGCCTGATGAGATTCATCTAACCACAGTAAAAACCCATCTACAGTGAATACGACCCCTCGGAAATAGCCCGGACTGGACGCTAGCTACTTGGTGAGCTTCATCTGACCGCAGTGAAAACCCATCTACAGAGAATACGCCCCCTCAGACAGAGATAGCCCAGATAGGACGCTAGCTGCTTGGTAAGTTTCCATCTGACCACAATAAAAACCAGACTGGACGCTAGCTACTTAGTGAGCTTCATCTGACCGCAGTAAAAACTCATCTACAGTAAACACTCTTTGGAGATCAGGACGGAAGAAAGTTCGCATACCAATCAATGGCCCGGACATTTTTATTTTTACTATTCCCCGAAAGAATGGAACCGCGTAAAACAGAGTAGGGTTTTGTACTGTTCTTTCTTCCTCAAAGAGATAGATGTTATTATTTATTAAGATTTTTTTTATTTATACTGACACATTGGAAATTAACTTCGTACTATTATCTACAACATGCTGCAAAGCTCTTCCAATAGTTCTCCCATTCTTCAAATTATATTTTCCATTTTTCTGAACTACTATTTTTTTAACCCTTCCTAAATAATAAAAAATATTTCCCAGCAAGTTTGACTTCATTGACCTATGAAGGAAATCATTGTTAGGAGATATTTTGAGTCTTTAAAGGATAAAAACCTATCTTATGCCAGTATTTTTTTCATAAAGCAAAATAGAAACAATGTTGATCTTTAGAAGTTTGATGCCACAAAATTGTCTTGAACTTCATTAGGTAATTTTAAAACAAAACAAACGCTTAATTCGTTGGGGGAAATGTGTTAAAAAAAGCTACCTCATCAAAGGAGCAGAGAAAGATAGAGGACCTACAAGGAAAGGTTGTACTGATTATTTACTTGAACACAGAAAACATGTTTGCATTTTTTCTGGAGTGAGGGGTAACTTCACGCATGAAAAATGTTTCAAACGACACACGTACTAAATGAAGTGATTTGGTTTGAAGCCGAGAAAATTTCTGGTACCTACTGTGTATGAAGCTGAAATTCATTTCACTTAAAACTGCTCTGAGTTCTTTATTTTACGCTACAGGGTATATCAACTTCCCGTATTCAGAGAAGGTGTTGTGTGAGTTATGTGAGAAAACTATATTCTGTAAGGGGATTTGGTATTGATAGATACCAGTATAATTGGCATTTGCAATGGTGGTAATGGCATAGTAGTGTGAGCATTGTCGTGTGCTGTGGACGAGAGTATTCGTGCTGGTACTCTTTGATTATTACTTAGCACAATGTTTGCATTGGTTTCCGACTTGGCGGACATGACTCTGGCATGCTAGAAAAACTATTCACGTTGTAAGCAAAACTGCGCAAGATTTTTATTACATTCTCATAAGAAAATCTGCCCATTAATAATAAAGTATATACTAATGGGCAGATGCATGTTTAAGTTCTAAACGCTTTTCATATTCCCGGATGGACTATCAGGTGTTCCACGTTTTTCAGTGCTGCGACGGTCTGAGGTCGGCTAGGTGTTTTTTATTTTTAGCCAGTACCTGCAACTGTAAACCTTGATTTCCAAACATGAGATTCTTCTATCTGTAACAGGATCATGCATGCCAAATTGAAACCACGTGCAAAGTTCTTCATGATTTGTAATAAAAAAATAATAAATATGTAAAAGGCCATTTTTATTATGCTCTTCTCCGTAACCCTGCTCCCCCCCCCCCATACGCCCTCATACATGACGAGGCACTTCGCGCCATGCCATTACTACATCTGCAAATGGGACGTATACTGCTATCTGGCGATGCTACTTCCAGTATCGTATCCCAACTACAATTTACACAACACCCTGTTAAAATACGGTAGGTCAATATGCCGCATCCTGTATTCTTAGAATTTGCTTTTATCACAACAAAACTTACAAATGAAATTCCTTAAGCTTTTTGTTGTTGTTGTTGTCGTCGTGTTCATATTTTATGCTATAGGAGAATTGGGCTACATTGCCTTGAAAGACTGCACTTCTTTATTTACATATAGAACAATACTGTCTGATGTTCTTGGGTAAAACCTTCGGCGCATTTACGCATGCGTCAGGTCTTCTCTGATCTTACCAAACTAGGGGTGTTAGGTAAGATAACAGTAAGGAGAAGAATAATAAAAAGCATTTTGAGCCGTACCAAACAACGTGGAACGATGCTAATTTCAAATACATAATTTAGTTGAATATGTCAAAAGGATATAGAGCGATTCCATACCAAATCACCGAATGGGGGTCGCACGACCGACTCGGATTTTTTTTTAATTTGGTACACAGATTGATGGTATAGAGGTATGAAAAAGCCCAAAAGGAAAGTTACCTGCTCCACTTATTTTCTCAGATACATGCCCTCAAAGTTTGTCCGCCACGTCAAAATACTAAAAAAGTGATGTTATTTAATCATTTTTTATAAAAAATCGTACTCATGCAAAATAAAAGTGTTAGATATCTATGGAAACTAGTTACTCCAGGCATTCTGAAAAAAAATACTAGAACGTTCATAATGAAAATTGCTAAGGTACAGGGCTCTTTGAAGTTGTCACCACAAAAACTTGATTTTGCAGATTTTGCTAAAATTCAGGCATTTATTACAAAAAAAGGCAAACAAAAACAAAGGTTTTCTCACTTTCTGGTAGTGTACAAGTCCTCCCTGTAATTTGCTACGCAATAAATTTTTTGGGTTTCTCACTCCTTCTTGGAAATATTTTAGCTTAAAAATAAGCCGTATGGCAAAAAATGCGTTTTTGGCCATCTTGGCAGCCATTTTTCTCATAAAGGGGGAGCAGTAGAAACTTTAATTTTTTTTTTAAACAAGCCACTGATATGTTAGCTATTCACAGGAAAAGAGTTTACGTTTGGTTATTTCTCCCATTAAGAGATATCCTGCTGACAGTATATGCATGTTTTTCGCGAGGACCATATGCTTTTGTTCCCCCTCTCATGGACTTAAAATTAATTAAACCAAAAAATAATTATATATTTATTATTAGCTGTATTATCTACTCAATATGTCATGAAATTTAATTTATTAAATCATTGAACAATAAATTAGATAATTGATGAAAACAAGAAAAAGTATTTCTCTGATGCCTGAGCATTATACATTCATAACTATAAAGCACTAAATACTTTCTTGAGAAATTAATTAACATAAATGAGCTCTAAATAGTTATATTATAAGCAATACCCAATCTTGTGATTGTAATACTCCTGTTTTTAATTGAAGAATTTCTTGAATATCACATGAATATCAGGAAAATAAATGAGGTCTTTTCGTTTGATGTAGGATACTTTATGACAAATTTCATTTGATGGGCTACTAACTGAGCATGGTGATAAAGAGCTATTAATTTCAGCATCGAATTCCATTTTACCTTATTAACAGTTAAATATTTATAAAATAATTAAATAAATAATTTAATATAAAGCCATGCTTGAAGAATTCAAATTAGTGCAACTAATTTATTCCTATACTGATCTTTACAAAACTGACATGTGTTGAGCACTGATAAGAACTGACAAGAATAAGTTTACTCACTAAAATACTAGTTCACAGATACTATAAAGCGTACATTCTATTTTCTACAAAATAATACTGCAACAAAGAACAAGGGTATAAAGGGGTAGGTACTAAAGAATTTCTTGAAAAATCAATTAAAATAAAGGAGCTTCGAATATTTATCTCATAGGCAATACCCAATCTTGTGATTGGATGTTCCTGATTGATGGCTGTAAACAGGAGGATACCCTTGTTCTTTGTTGCAGTATTATTTTGTGGAAAATAGAATGTATGCTTTATAGTATCTGTGAACTAATATTTTAGTGAGTAAACTTTTTCTTGTCAGTTCTTATCAGTGCTCAACGCATGTCAATTTTGTAAAGATCAGTATGGGAATAAATTAGTTGCACTAATTTTAATTCTTCAAGCATGGCTTTATATTAAATTATTTATTTAATTATTTTGTAAATATTTAATTGTTAATAAGGTAAAATAGAATTCGATGCTGAAATTAATAGCTTTTTATCACCATGCTCAGTTAGTAGCCCATCAAATGAAATTTGTCATAAAATATCCTACATCAAACGAAAAGACCTCATTTATTTTCCTGATATTCATGTGATATTCAAGAAATTCTTCAATTAAAAACAGGAGTATTACAATCACAAGATTGGGTATTGCTTATAATATAACTATTTAGAGCTCATTTATGTTAATTAATTTCTCAAGAAAGTATTTAGTGCTTTATAATTATGAATGCATAATGCTCAGGCATCAGAGAAATACTTTTTCTTTTTTTCATCAATTATCTAATTTATTGTTCAATGATTTAATAAATTAAATTTCATGACATATTGGGTAGATAATACAGCTAATATAAAATATATAATTATTTTTTGGTTTAATTAATTTTAAGTCCATGAGAGGGGGAACAAAAGCATATGGTCGTCGCGAAAAACATGCATATACTGTCAGCAGGATATCTCTTAATGGGAGAAATAACCAAAAGTAAACTCTTTTCCTGTGAATAGCTAACATATCAGTGGCTTGTTTAAAAAAAAATTAAAGTTTCTACTGCTCCCCCTTTGTGAGAAAAATGGCTGCCAAGATGGCCAAAAACGCATTTTTTGCCTTACGGCTTATTTTTAAGCTAAAATATTTCCAAGAAGGAGTGAGAAACCCAAACAATTTATTGCGTAGCAATTTACAGGGAAGACCTGTACACTACCAGAAAGTGAGAAAACCTTTGGTTTTGTTCGCCTTTTTTTGTAATAAATGCCTGAATTTTAGCAAAATCTGCAAAATCAAGTTTTTGTGGTGACAACTTCAAAGAGCCCTGTACCTTGGCAATTTTCATTATGAACGTTCTAGTATTTTTTTTTTTTTTCAGAATGCCTGGAGTTTCCATAGATATCTAACACTTTTATTTTGCATGAGTACGATTTTTTATAAAAAATGATTAAATAAGATCACTTTTTTAGTATTTTGACGTGGCGGACAAACTTTGAGGGCATGTATCTCAGAAAATAAGTGGAGCAGGTAACTTTCCTTTTGGGCTTTTTCATACCTCTACACCATCAATCTGTGTACCAAATTAAAAAAAAATCCGAGTCGGTCGTGCGACCAACTTCTTTTTTTTTTTTCGGTGATTTGGTATGGAATCGCTCTATAGCAAATGCAAGTTTCAAATTGAAAACTTCGGAAAGTTATCACCCACAACCCATCTACCCTTTTTTAAGTGGAACTATTCTCGAGTGCCAGGCGCGGCTTTCACGGAAGGAGAGAACAAGAAAGACTCACAGCACAACAAAGGGAAGAAATAACACCCAAAACTAAGGTGAGAATCGAACCCACGACCTCCTGCATGTGAAGCGGAACTTCTACCACAGAGGCACGGAGGCCCCATTATCATGGTCTCTTGCCACAGAGGCGGTTTTGTAACATGTCATGGACTAAAATGAACCCTGCATAGATACAAGATAACTACCAAATAAAAAATATTTTATTTTTTACTGAAACTCTGACTCCACGACTCGGACTCCGCAGCCCAGACTAACAAAATGACCTATTACAATGCATAAATTACTACCCAGTCTTTGTGAATTATTTGTTTGAATTAAAATTTAGAATGCGAATTGCAAAAAAGAATATTTGTTGCTTAAAGAAATGTGGTCGTTTTGAGACGGAGATCGAAAAAATGTTTAATGGGGGACGACATCCTACTTTTCTACGAGGGAAAAGGGAGAAGCGTTGATTTCTGATTTTACAGGAAGGTGTTCGTATTGTAGGAGAAGATTCACCCTGGTGTGAGGGATAAAAAGGGGAGTAGACATTGCGGGTGATTTTTTTTTTTTTTTTTTTTTTTGAAGAGAAGGGGGAAGTATTCATAACATTTACCCTCCTTACAAAAGATAATGAAGGCTTAATCTACAACCAGTTGCTGCCTTTTTTAAAAATAATTTGTCTAATTTTAAATAATATTTTGAGAAAATTCAAACGAACTGAGAAATTTCAGTATAAGCAGAGCTGAACTTGAAGACAATAAGTACAAATTTTATGTACGATCTATAAATATTCAGAGTATCCCATTTATACCAGATGTATTCTTCGCTGCTAGATTCTTCGCTTGTAGAACTTGTATTAAAAAAAAATCGTCAAAGAGCTGTATGTCTACTACCCACGGTTTTCGAACAATTGGCATAAATAGTGCTTTTATGGGTGGTTAAAAAACTATTTCTAAAAAGGGCCCCAAAAAAGGGGACGAATGTCCGTGTTCAAAGTTTATTTTAAGATTTTCAACGAATTAACGCGTTTGGTGCCGTGATTCAGATTTTAATGCTAAAAGCCGAATATATTACAGTTTCAGCTTTTAATGTTCTTGTTAAAGTTAATAAAATGTACTAAACACATCTTGCAGTTGGTTGAATGCATCTAATCCACAGATTAGTTTAACCTAGGGTTCTACCACAAATGATTACAGCCCTTTGAGAATGGGGTTTATTTTTCGTGAAACTTTCACAATGTGGGACAAGCGGGAGAGGGTGGGGGTATAACATAACATAACATCACACATTTTGGTTGAATTGAAAACATTTCTTATAACAATACGTCAAATGTAACAGTGTAACATGTGACAGTAAAAGGAAGGAAAAGAGACAAGGTGTCTTGTGACAAAATGGAATGAAGGGGCGAGGGAGGTCAAAAATGGTTGGAAAGAAATGTGACATCATTTATGGACAGCCCTCTAAAGCAGCTGTTTTCTACCTGGGCTCCGAGGAATCCTAGATTTATCTAGTACTTTAATAGGAGTTCAAGTATTTTACCTGAGCTAGTTTCCTAATATGAAGCCAAAATTTTAATACACCTTTAATATTTATCTAAAATATGTCTTCAGTTGCTCAATTTATTGTGTGAAATTATGGGAAGTTTAATTAGAATATTATTGTGTTACACACGGAAGTACGTTAGTTATCTGAAAATTGTTGAAAAGATTTTGTGAATTAAAAGATGAAACTAGAATTTTCTTACCTAAACATGCGTCTCATTTTTCTCAAAAATTAAATGATGCAGTTTGGAGTCTAGCAGACTCCAGTCTACTTTGTATCTAGCAGATGACTTTGCCCATCTCGATGAGCTCATCACATCGCTGCAGGGAACACGTATCAGTATTTTCAACATACAAAGAAAAATTGACACCATTGTTTTTAAAATTGATGCTTTGGACAGATTGCACTTTCAAAGACGTTATTAGTTACTTTCCTATTTTGTATAATATTTAACAGAAAATCGCTCTTATCTCGATAAAATTAAAAAACTCAGTTTGATACTACTTTACTTAAACCTGCAAAAAAGTTTCATGAATATTTTCCTCATCACACACAAGAAAATATTATCTTAAATCTAGTATGCTTTTCAAGACTTCCGTACTCTAAAAACAAAAAGCGAACAACAAATTGATACTATGTGGAACAGCACTTAATTGAAACAAATTCAATCAATCCAGTAGCTATAATGCGTTTTTGAATTCACACTGGCAAAGAAGAGCCTGAAGTAGCATTAAGAGCTGCCAAACATTTAATAATCCTTCGTTTCTATCTCTTTAGGCGAAAAATAATTTTCTTTGTAAACTGTGAAAAAAACACACACACACACATAACAGATTGGGTGCTGATGATCACATTAGGTTGAAAATTTCAACATTCATTCCAGATGTAAAAATAATTCACTATAAAAAAATTCTATCTCTTTAGGCGAAAAATAATTTTCTTTGTATGCTATGAAAAACACATACACACACACACACACACACACACACACACACACACACACACAACAGATTGGGTGCTGATGATGATATTTCCCAGGTAGCACAAAAAACGTTTAAACGTTTTACAAACGTTTTTAATCCCTTGTCACAACGTTAATAACCATTTTACAACCTTTAAATACGAAGTGTGCTACTTGGGTAGGTTGAAGATTTCAACATTCATTCCAGGTGTAAAAATAATTCGCTATAAAAAATCAATCGCGGTAAGTTTTTCAAAAAAGTTTTGCTTTGTTATAACTAATTTTCTGCAATTTAAAAAAACCTTGCTTTTGCTTATTTTTCGTAAAATACGTATTAAATAGTGGTATAAGTAAGTTAGAAAACCAAAAAAAAAATATATATATATATATCATTAGCATCAAAAAATTCCAGTTCATCATTCATTAATAAAAAATGCAAACGCTTTATTACGACATTTCTATTAAAGAAAATAAAGATGCAATAATGGTTTTGAAAATTTGTGTAGGATAATGGTTTCACACATCCTATTTTTCCTGATTGTTGGTCGAGAGGCTTTTTCTAGAAAACGAAGTGTAAACGATCAAATACACTAGTCCTAGAGATTACCGTAATACAACTTTCAGTGTGGAAAATTGAGTACATGCCTACAGTTTCGGAACATTAAATGCCTTATTGAGGGCCATCAATTGTTAAAACGTTTGCGTATAAAAAAATCTGACTTTAAACGAAGAATAGAAAAGTAGATAAATGTTACAATTCTTTCAACTAACGTATTACTTTTTGAGTTTCATGAGACATAATTAATTTTGAATTTCTGCAAAAATCTCTGTAATTACCTTACATTTCATCAAAACACATCTGAAGATAACGACTTTAAGATAGTTTGGAAGTCAAGAATATTACCTTTCTAACATATCAGCGGTTGACACCAAGTCGTGAATCTTCGAAAACCAAGTAAGTAATTAACAATACTGCCACACTCTGCAAGATCCAATTACGAAAAACAGCTAGATGATGTTCCTGGTGCAGTTGTACTTTCCTCGAGCCTTGTGTTATCTTCCGTAAGTGTTAATGAGCGAGGTTATTTACACACAGCCCTTCATAAATTACGAAATATTTTTCATCAGTCTTATGCTATCGGCTCTTTAAAACCAATAATAATTCTTCAGCTTTTGGCATTTTTATAGTATTTTTCTTTATTTTGAAGCATTTACATCTTCACCTCCAATGCTGCGCTCTTAATGGATATTAATAACAATTATTTATACGCATACTTACTTGCCATTCCAATGTAGTCTTCCTCTATTTATTGCACCCAAAAGCTCTTCTTTTAAAGCATCTTTTCTAAACCGGCAATTGATTCGTTTGGGGGGCGCTCGTTTCAACATCTCATTATTCAACAAAAACAAAAACGCTATTAGCGAGGAGTTAGAGGGGAATTGAGTTAGAGGGAGTCTGAGTTAGGAAGGGGGAAGAGGCTTTGACAGACCTGGGGGTTTGAATAAATGGCTGTGTGCCAAGTTCTTAGCACGCCTCGTGCCAATTGGGCCTGAGGATTAAAAAGACCCGAACTTTACGTCAACGTTGACGAAAATTGAATTACCCTAAATGCGCTTTTCACTATTTACACTTTTAATAACACAGTCAAAATTGAGGGAAGATTCATGTTTTTGCGATCGCACATCTCTGGGGCAAATTTGGGTATTTTTGTTGGCACTTCCCTGCTTGCTGCACATTAATTATTAAACTCGAAAAGCATTATCAGAAGTTGGAATGGGAGTCTCGGAAGAAGGTTTCTAATTATGCCAGTAATTTAGTGCCACCTTGCATTCGATGGTATTAGATGTTAGAGTTTACCCAAGGTCTCTGACAGCCACATACTTTTAGTATCGCGCGAAGGTAATTTTTATGTCGGCAGTTCTGTTCTCCCATTTACAGTAGGTAATACATTATTCATTTCCATTGCTTTTCTAATAAAAAAACAACATATTCTTTAACAACTCATCCAACACGTTTCCATTATTTATAAGAACAAATATTGTTTTGATAATTATTCGAAATACTTATATTTAACTAATTACTGAAGCAATTAATATTTAACTAATTATAAATTACAACCAATTAAATAATTTAACAAAAATGGATATTTTTTACGAAACCGTTTTAGACATTAATCATTTTAAGAAGATTACATAAAAATTGTTTATTTTTCAGGCAAATTTCTTTTACTAAGTAAGAATACTAAAAACAAAAATGTACTACAACAAGAATTTAAAATAGAAAACAAAATTAACGCTTCACTGCACGATTTTTTATATTTTCATGAAATAAATCATTTGTTACCTTTTAAATAGCCCTGAGTTCAGGAAAAATGAAGAAAAAAATTAATCTTAAAAATGTGCACCAAAAATGATGTTTTCATTGTTTGTTCTATATATGGCACAAAGCACATAGCATATGCTTTTTATACCGATTAGTGTAATAATCTACAATGTGTTTTGTGCCATAAGTGGTATAAACAAATTTTCCACTAAGTGTATTTAAACATGTTTAGAACAAAGGAAATAATGACTAAGCACACTTCTAACGGAAATGCAGACACTTTCTTTCAAAAGCAAGAACTGTAATACCTAGACTAGTGCAACTAACTAGTGCATAAAAATCACACTAAACTGTTATAGCAATGTTCCAGAAGGGGCACAAAGCTCAATTTAACTGCATTTAAAAATCATAGGAATATATGAGGGTTTATTTGGTTTGTGCCAGATCTGGCACACCGTGCATTGAAGGGTTAAATAAAGTCTAAAAAGTGCTATAAAATGCTTTAAACAAAATTTCGCGATGTGTAAAACTATATCAGACATATTAAAAATGACAAAACATTATACACAACTGCTTGTCATTCAAAACGTTTTTGAAAATGCATGTAATTCAAGCTCGAGTGCGTGAAATACACTGAAGTGACAAAAGTCATGGGATACCTCTTAATATCGTGTCGGCCCTCCTTTTGCCCGGCGAAGTGCAACAACTCGACGTGGCATGGACTCAACAAGTCGTTGGAAGTCTTCTGCAGGAATATTGAGCCATGCTGTCTCGATAGACGTCCATAATTGTGAAAGCGTTGATGGGGCAGGATTTTGGGCACGAACAGACCTCTCGATGGTGTCCCATAAATGCTCAATGGGATTCATGTCGGGCGATCTAGGTGGCCAAATCATTCGTTGGAATTGTCCAGAATTTTCTTCAAACCAATTGCGAACAGTTGTGGCCCGGTGACATGGCGCATTGTCATCCATAAAAATCCCATCGTTGTTTGGGTACATGAAGTCCATGAATGTCTGCAAGTGATCTCCAAGTAGCTGCACATAAGCATTTCCAGTCAATGTTCGGTCCAGTCGCACTAGAGGACCAAGTCCATGCCATGAAAAAACAGCCCACACCATTACGGAGCCACCACCAGCTTGAACAGTGCCTTGCTGACAGTTTGGGTCCATGGCTTCGTGGGGTCTGCGCCACACTCGAACCCTACCATCGGCTCTTACCAGCTGAAATCGTGACTCATCGGACCAGGCCACGGTTTTCCATTCATCTAGGGACCAACCGATATGCTCACGTGCCCACGAGAGTCGCTGCAAGCGATGTCGTTCTGTCAGTAAAGGCACTCGAGTCGGTCTTCTGCTGGAATAGCCCAAGAAATCCAAATTTCTCCGCACAGTTCTAGCAGACACGTCCATTGTACGTCCCACATTGATTTCTACGGTGATTTGACGCAGTGTTGCTTGTCTGTTAGAATTTACGACTCTTTGCAGACGTCGCCGGTCTCGATCTTTAAGTGCAGGCGGTCGACCACTGCGCTGTCCATGGTGGGATGTTATGCCTGAAATTTCATACTCTCGGCACACTCTTGACACAGTGGATCTGGGAATGTTGAATTCTCTAACGATTTCCGAAATGGCATGACCCATGCGTCTAGCTCCAACTAACATTCCGCGTTCAAAGTCTGTTAATTCACGTCGTGCGGTCGTCATCACGTTAAAACCTCTTCACATGAATAACTTGAACAGAAATGAAAGCTCTGTAAAAGCACTGCGCATTTATACCTGTTCTATGCGATGCTACTGCCATCTGAAAATTTGCATATTGCTATCCCATGACTTTTGTCACTTCAGTGTATGAGTACAATCAATACAGTTTAAAAAAGTAAAATTTTATTTTGCCTTTCTACGTATAAGATAATGCATTTATTCCAACGCGTAATACTAGCTGCTTGGTGAACTTCATGTGACCACAGTAAAAACATATGTACAGTTAACACCCCTCGGAGTTAACCACAGACTGGACGCTAGCTTCCTGGTGAGCTTCATCTGACCGCAGTAAAAACTCATCTACAGTTAACGGCCCTGTGAGATCGGCACGAGCCAAACGTTCAAATACCAATCAAAGAGCCGAGATTAGCTATTGTTTTTTTTTTTTTTTACTACTCCGGCTTGAATAGAATAGCGTGGAATAGAGTAGGGTTTTCTATTGTTCTATATTTCTCAAAGAAACAGAGGTTGTTATGATTTCTTTTTGAAACTTATAATGACACCTTGGAAATTTCACTCCCTTCAAAATACTATCCGCAACATACTACACAGCTCTTTCCAATCTTCTTTAATTCTTCAAAGTAATTTTCCCATTCTTCTGAGCTACTTTTTTTTAACCCTTCTTTTATGATGAGAAAGATTCCCCTGCACGTTTGTCTTCATTCTAGAGAAAGAAAGCATTGTCAGGAACTTAGTCGAGTCTTAAAAGAATAAAAAAAACCTCTGTCATCTCGTTTTTTTATTTATTTTTTATTTTTTAAATAAAAGAAAATAGAAACAACATTGACGTTTAGAGTTTGATCTCGCTAAACTGTCGGGATTTTATGAGGGATCTTTAGAAGAAGAAAAAAGCTCAATTCATTTGAATGGCTTTATATTAGCACTACCTGAACAACAGAGCAGGGAAGGACAGCGGACATAGAAGCAAAGGGAAGGGGCCGAGATTTTCTGTGTATGAAAAGAGCTGTTTCAAGCTGCATATTAACCAAATGAAATCGTTTGGTTTGAAACTGAAAAAAATTCTGTCACCTACTGGGAAAGAAACTGGAGTTCATTGCGAGTAAAGCTTCTTGGAAATGTATAGGGTGCGGCAGACAAACTAGCTGATTTTAATTGAATGTTAATTAGCAAGGCGTGGTCAAAATGGAGTGGGGAGAGTCTCATTTTAAAGCAAAGGTCCTGAAGTTTTGTTATCTTACAATTTCGTTGTCATCATGAGTTGGACAAAAGTGCAACTCGCGCTCGCCGTCGAGACGTACTTTTCAAACAATCATTCGGTGGTCGCAACTCAACGTGCCTTTCAAACTCGGTTCAAAATTCATCCCGGGGGTCCCGTTCCTGCCAGAAATCGATTGTTTTGTGGGTAAAAACAAGTAGGGAAAGTGAGAGTGTGGCAAAAAAATGCCCGGGACATCAACGGACCTCCTGAATTCCAGAAAACGTCAAGAAGGTAAGGGAATCGTTTTTGAGCTCTCCCAGTCGTTCGGGGCGTAAACACCCTGCTGGTCTGAGGATTTCTCATCTCACACTGAGACAAATTCTTCATAAGGAAGTCCAGTTTCATCCGTAAAAACTGTGGTTCAACCAAAGAGCGTCTCTTTTCCTTAGGGGGACGTTACCGTGATCGGCGCGCTCTTCAGATTTGACATCCTGCAACTATTTTTATGGGGGTATCTCAAATTGATTGTTTATAACGACAAGTCCCGGACCCTGCAACACTTGAAGAACTACATCCGGCAAGCTATAGTCAACATCCCTGTCGATATGTTGGGCCGTGGTGGCCCGATCGGTAAGGCATCGGACTCGTGTCCGGAGGGACCCGGGTTCGATCCCGGCCGATCAAAGATCCCCCGTCTTGATTAATGGTGGCTGGGAGGCGTTAAAAATGTCGTGGTCACAAAGTCCTCCAAGTGAAACGATACCTCTGGGGGTGCTAGGCCTAGGGTTTGCTCGACCCTAGGTTCTGGTTCAAAATTAAGAACAGAGCGCCCTTCAGGGCCCTATCCCGGTTAAACCACGAAGCTGTGGTAGGTACGGGGGACCCTGGAGGTGTGAAATGAAATGTCGATATGTTCGAAAGAGTGGAACAAAACTTCAACTCTTGGGTACATGAGGGCATCATTGATGGGAACCACCATTTTCCCGATGTAATATTTAAATCTAGTTAAAATAAAAATTCAGAATGTGTACAATATCTTATAAAAAGAAATAAACTGATACATGAAGTACTTTTTCTACTATTGACTTTTTAAATCACCAAGTTTCTCTGCCGCACCCTGTATTTCTTTATATGCTCAGAACTTGCTTTTATCAGCCAAAATGTGCAAAAGGAATTTATTAATGTGTTTATGACATGTCATGAGACAAAATGAACTCTGTGCAAAAGGAGTTTATTAAGGTGTTTTATGACATGTCATGGGACAAAATGAACTCTTGAAATGTATGAAAAATTTTACAAGACAAATACCAGACAAAAACAAATATTACGTACCTAAACAACGAAATAATATGAACGACCATCGACAGTAATAAGTATGAAGATGACAGCTCAATATACGAAGAGACAGCCTAAAATTTTCTTTTCATACATAAAATGATTACGCGAAAATTCCAGGCTTCCCTGCAACCCCGAAACATATCTTCAATTTTTATTGCTATTTTATGCTTTTAAACTCGGTTTTAACTTTTTAAAGTGGATAATTACTGTTGTTATTAAATATATTGAATCAATGAGGTTCGAAAAATGTATATCTAAACAAGTCAAGTGAAAATACCTTACCACCCCTGTTAAGTGTGCCGTCGAATTTCAATTTTTTGCCTTTATGAGCCCACGAAATAAAAAAAATATCTATATTTTTTAATTCTTAGTGCTACAAAGTTTATAATTTGTTTATTTTGGAACTTTTTCAACTCTTCTTTTCACTTACACATCATTGAGGTCATAGCATTGAGGAAGTATTTACTCCAGATGTACTCTTCAGCAGGAATTAATTTTACTACTTATCCATCGAGAGGCGTTGGATTCATTTCAGAGGTTGCTCCAACAATTATAAAAATAAATAAAGCTTCCCGCCGCTTGTTATCTAATTGGTTACAAAGTTTTTTGAAATAGAAGACTTCATGGGGCATCAGAAAAAGAAATCAGAAAAACAAGGCTGATGGAAACTGAGGTGAAACTGAAAAATGAGAGTTATTCAAATTAAATTTACCCAAGTACTTGCTTTCATCAGATATCAAATTAGTAGTGTTTGACTGAAGGAAATTAAAGGTTTTTAATGGGTTTTCTTTGGTGATGCGACAGTGAGGATCGCCCATGGACTTTTGAGGAAGTTTTCCGACTGATCTGACTTTGTTTCGTCAGTGTTGGTTAAATCTATATAGGAAGTAAGTTCAACTTTAGGCACATACCAAGCAAAAATTTGCTGGCTGAAGCGTTGCCACTATGCCACATTATCAAGTAATAAATAAAATAAGTAAAATAGATCTGCGTCTGCCATAGTATAAAATATTCATTTCCCAAAATGTCATAAAAGATAGCTTGTACTCTAGTCCTCTCCTGAACTCTCGATGTGCTGAAATTGTTTCTTATGCAATAAAGTAGTTTTAACTCAATGCTTACATTTGGTCTTACATTTATTTGACTTTGCCCCAAAATTTGCAATTTTTTTTCCTGTAATCTATTCCTTTAACATGTGTATCCCATTATCAGTTATTTTTTTAAAATAAAGTAATTTCATTAAGTTTTCCTCGTGTGTTACAGCACATTTCCTCCCACCGATTGACCGATTCCAGCACCTACCAATTTAATCTGCTTTATCGGGTTTAAGTGTCATAGCAAGCCTCAAGCCGCAGCAAACAGGTCACAGAGAATTTCGATGCGGTATTGAAGAGGAGGGAGGGTCTCCAGTACATTGCCCATAAGGTGGTGACCGATCCCACGACTTTCAGGTTCATATATTTAAAGAGCACGTTACTCCGCATGTACTCGGTGGGTATATGACGGTGTCGAACTCCAAACCTGGAAACCTTCGATTCCGTGTCAAGTACTCTATCTCCTAAGATACTTATAACCAGTTTATAGCCATGCAGGACACGTCAAAATGTTCTAAATCCACTGGTACTAGTGTTTCAGGGGTACCTACTTGTGAAGAAAAAGCTTCTTCGTAGTAAAAAATATGTAAATAAAGCAATTTGTTCTTCACGAAATTAACTCAACATTTTGGAGAGTTGCCCTATGTAAACATAAGCGAAAAAGTGTAGCAGTGGTAAGGACTACTTTACTCAATCTTCTTCCCAGCCTTTATAAGTCATTGATATGTTTTTATAATACTCAATGTTATTCCTTCTAACCACTACCGTAAATGATTAAGTCTGGGAAGGGTATTAATTTTCTATTTATATTTTCTAAGCTTTTGTCGAAAACTTTTAACTACATGGAAAGAGAAAACATCGTCTGATTGATTTTAAGTTTTATATATGATTTTGAACATGGTCGCATTTAGTTGAATGTCCTTAACTGAGGTGATTAATCACTACTATTAGGGTACAACCTTTTCCAATATTAAATAATTGTACTTATACTAAACAACGTTATTGTTATTCAAATAGAAACTAGTGAAGGGGAGAGGGGGTACTAAACAGATTTTTTTTTAATTAATAAGATTTCTTCAAATGCTCAGAATAATTTCGTTACATATTAGCAATTATATGCGCGTAGGAATATAAATAACATAAATCCTGGGAGTGACGTAAATAGTTCTGTAAAAATAGTTCATGGGGAATGATTCCCACATTTGCTCGGCCATCTAAATGATTCGTATTTTTACACTAACCTTTTTTCTCTTCAAACTTTCAATATCTTAACTCAACATATCATTTTGACATTTTTTGCAGTTTTAAGTATGTAAGACTAACGGTTATTAAAATAGAGGCCTTTCATGTTAAACGAGGATATTCTGTACCGAGTAATCAACCCTACCCGATTTAAGGCAAAAAGGGGGTGGCTTCCGTTTTTTACAGAGCTCCATTAAGGTAGAAGTCCAGTTTAGCTCAAACCATATGCCATAGGAGCCCGTTTATGAGGTAGGCAGCCATTATTAAGAACACATTCCCGCTAAGAAAAGACATGAACGTGATAGAGAAAAAGTACATCAATGACCGAGCCGGGATTCGAAAACCGGACCTCTCCATCCATAATCAGACTTCTCTGACCATTAGAAAAGATGGCCGACTAATGTATTGCAACGACCGGGTTAATAAATATCTTTTAATTAACTCCCTGTCTTTACTTTTAGGGCAGGATAGCAAACATTTCTAGTAACACTTACAATTTTATGCCATACAGTTTTTTTTTTCTTTTTTGGTTTCAAAATAGACAATCTTCCACAACAATATTTCAAACTTTAACGAATGATCTTAATCTCTTTATTTAGCCAAACTATTTTCTTCGTATAAAGTACAAAAGTTTTTGATAACGAAAGAGAAATAGAATGCCCATAAAACGAAACAACGCTGAGGGTGAAAATGCTATAATAAAACGCAAACCCTCTCTCCCTTAGTTTCGAAAGGCTTTTTCATTGCATGCCGAAATGAAGGAACTCGATTGAAGATTACTTTTAGAGCTATCAAAACCCGGGCCCGTTTCTTATTATAGCTTTTGGACACGAAACGTTGTTTTATTTTAGACTTTCTTTCTCGAGATTAAAGCATGTATCGATTGTTAATATCTGATTATTATATGTTTCTTTGATAAACTTCGTATCTTTTGTGGGAGCATATCATCATACTTCATTGTTTTATGATTTAATGTTTGAAGAAAATATTAGCAACTTGTCTTGAAGCATCTTTTATTTGAATATTATGACCTTTCTCGAAAGTAAAAGTATTGTTATTTCAAAAATAAAAGCTATTTCGCTTACTATTTTTATCAGTTTGCCGGAAATCCGTGAATATTATTTCATTTTTTGAAGCATTTTGTGAGGATTGAGAATAATTTGTGCCTACTGTTGCTATTAGAATGCAACAGAAAGTTGTTCACGCATTCAAAATCTTAAATTTTCTTGAAGTTAAAGTCTTAGTTTAAATTTGTTTTATTTGATTTTTTTTAGCGTTGTTTACTTTTTAAATGGACCAGTTATTTTTTTTTATAAAGAAAACTTTTATGCACAATAAAGTTTGCCTTAAAATAAAGAGTTGTATAAAGACATGAACAGCGATGAAGGCCTCAACATGACCTTTGGAGGAAACTTCGTTTCATGAAAAAATATTGTTTCTACTAATTCATAAGTTCTCTAAGTATTTTATATAGTATGGTCGAAGAGTGCTTCTCAACCACTATGCCACATGAATTTAGTATGCAGCGAGATTCTTAAATTGTGCTGCACCAGCGGAGGCATGTAAAAACGTCTTCAGACAAGTTATAAGCTCAATCGACTCAATTTTGCTACAAAATATTTTTTGTAGCAGATGACTGATAGTAAATGAAGGATAATTATTGCAATTCTGCGTTAGTTTAGAGTTTAACCCATTATAACGTTTAATAGTATCATTTTTATAGATTTTACATAGTGTTCCATAGCTGTTGATTTGGTGAGTTTTTAAGGTTAGATTTCAACTTATATCTTTTCACTTTCGTAAATGTAATACCACAATATTATGCTGAATCTAAGACGGATTTCATATTAAATTGAAATTGTGTGCTAGTTAGCAAAAATTACTACAGGAAAAGCAACTAATCAATAAAGTGAAGTTCTTTTAAATTTGGTGCGATGTTAGTAAGAGGCCTAATTTTTACTTTCTTGTTGTTGTTAGTCTTATGCCAGCTAAGCTGGCAATTCTACTTTTATAACTCTACCGTTATTCGGTGTGAAATCTGACTTCCACAGTACACACACATGCCACAGAGACCCGTTTATAGGGTGGACAACCATTCACAGAATAACAACACATTCATACAAGAAAAGTACAAAGACAGGAGAAAGAAAGTACATCCATGCCCGAGTCGAGCCCGAGACTCCTCCATCAACTTAAGACAAGGTGACCGGCTTTACTTTCTGAAATACGTAATATTTTGAAAAAAGTATTGAATTTGTGAAAATTTTTAAATTTCGATGAATTTGCAAGTTTTAGAATCCATTTTGACCATTTTTTGCAAAATTTCTGTGTCCAGTAGCAAGCGCTGTAACAAAGTTTACGGGGCAACACATGAAGCAATTATGAACGTCTCTAGCAGCAGCATATGAAGGGTCAGGGGGAAAAACCACGGTAGTCCACTTTTTGTTGAATTTAAACTGATGCTACCACCTGTTAGAAAAATAAGTGTAATTTCGTTTAGTATATGCAATATTCGTGAAAAAACACTGTAGTCCATGTATTATTGTTATTTTAGAACAAGTACTGGGGAAGTTTATGAGTTCGTAAAGTTTAAATTTCGTTTTTCTCAAAATGAATCAAATGTGACTACCGTGGTTTTTCCCCCTGACCCTTCATATCTCAATGTTTCTGAAAGAGGTAAAGCAGAAAATGGTTATATTATGGAATTAGGAGGAATATTTGAGGCATGATTCCTTATGAAACCCAAACTATTTCATAAATTACTATTTACTTTTGAAAGCTGACCTACAATTCGTGCAATACACAATAATCAAATGCTTAATTTCCTTTAGTAATCATGGAAAAAAATTCAAAAGTGACAAACAAAACTTTCGAGTTTTTGAACTAATAAGTTAACTTTCGAAAATTTAAGATATGATTGTGTTTTTTAATAGAAATAATGCAAGAGCATCGGAGTAATGCAAGAAATTCCTCTCTGCACATTTTCAAAATTTTAAGAAATTATTTCAGCTTTATGAGTTGATGGTTTCAAGCTTGCAATAATTGACAGTTTAAATATCATCAACGAATAAAATTAAAAACACATCATCTGTGCTAAATATTGTTAGTTTTTTTTTCTTTTTTTTATTTAAAAATGTATAACAATGACTCATTTTTGCAAAAAAAAAAAAAAAGAGAAAAAAATTTAAAAATCTCAGATTTTACCTTCTGTGTAGAAAGAACTTGGTCATAACAGTTCAAAGGCGGATACAGAAATTTTTCAAGGGAGAGGCGATTGCCTCTTTTACTTACAATATACCATGTATCTTGACATGGTTTAAAGTTTACCAGGAGTCGATATGTACCCCGATCTGTAATTACAAAGGTTTAAAACCAGAATCTCCGGGAGGGGTCAGACTAATTCCTGAAACCCTTCCCTGCGCCCCTGCTCTTCATTTCACAAACTTGCGTTATTAAACTTATTACTTATTATATTTGTTGCTCCAACACTTGATCGTCAAAATTTAGCCTTTAGCAAGGGAAAAAGTTGACCACTTCTTCTTCTTCAGAAGTAGCTCTTTATAGTATACTGGTATACTGTCTGTCCTTGAAAACCGTGCCTAGCACTCGCGAACACTTCCACTTAAAAAAGGGTAGATGGGTTGTGGGTGATAACTTTCCAAAGTTTTCAATTTAAAAATTGCATTTGCTATATCCTTTTGACATATTCAACTTAACTATGTATTTGAAATTAGCATCGTTCCACATTGTTTGATACGGCTCAAAGTGTTTTTTATTATTCTTCCCTTCATTGTTATCTTACCTAACACCCCTATTTTGGTAAGACCAAAGAAGACCTGACGCATGCATAAATGCGTGGAAGATTTTACCTAAGAAGATCAAACAGTACTTCAATTCAAGCAACATATGCATTTCAATTCCAAATTTACAAAGAAACATTACCGTAAACGTATTCTGTCGTACAATACTCTCTCTCCTGTAAGGGTTTTCTCCTTTCTTTATCCCTTTGATCGGATTTTTGCCAAAACAGCTTACCGTAAATCTCAATTAGGGAAATTATTAGGGACTTTACTGCATTGCACTGCGCTGACAATGCATTGGTGAAAATACCAAAATATATTTTTAATCAGGTGTGAAGATTAAATAATTTATTTTATTTGAATCTGGTGTTTTGGCGTCAGGATATATATATACATATTCTCTTTCTCTCACTACAGATTAAAAACTAAGGAAATTAGATGAATAGTATAAATATATAGATTATCATAACCCTAGTAGCAGAAATATTTTCAGCAGTGTGAGACGCAGATTAGAAAACCAGAAGTAATCTGCAATTTTATCCAGCATTGGAACACTTATTTTTATGGAATACCTGAGAATAAAATGCTAAATTAAAAAAAATAAAGTAAAACGTAAGTTAAAAAGTTTGAAAATAAAATTCAAAACTGTTTTGAAACTTTTTCATCTGCTTCATTCTGAACTTTTCTTTTCCTATTTTGAATTCGACAGATTCGTGAAAAAAGCTTTTGTTATCCCGACGGCCGTTTTTTTTTTTTTTTTTTTTCTTCTTTTTCCCACGGGTGTTATTCTCCCAAAGGTATTTTTTCCCCTGGAAGGACCTTAATTAAGCTGAAGGCAAAATCCCCTAATAAAGAAGCTGAGTAAATTTTCATACTGGTAGCTGTTAGCCAAGGGCGGATCTAGAAGTTTTTTACGGGAGGGGCGATTGATTTTATCACTTACTTTTTACTATATATTCTAATTTGCAAATATTGATCACATAAGTTTCGAACTTCAATTTCGAAAAATTTCCGGAGCAGAGCTCAAAGTTCCTTCCTTCAACATCATTAAAACTTGTCTAAAATCAAGTTTTTTAAGCTTTAATGTTAAAAATTTAGTGATGGAGGGGCCTCTATCCGCCCCTGCTGTCAGCATTCAGGAAATTAATAGAAATTGAGCAAATTGTTTGCAAATTTTCTTGCTTTTTCACAAGAATTTATTGAAAACCATTCAAATCCAGAACATTGCCCGGAAAAAAATCTGTAACGTTTCGGATTTTTCCAAGAGTGAGATACTGATAAAATGCAGAGTAATTTTCTAGATGTTGATTAAGGATTTCTTAAAGCATTTCAGAAAACAGCAATAATCCATTTGAATGTATAAAACCGTTAATAAATAATAATAATAAACGTTTAAAAATACTTTTATAAAATCAATATTTAAAAGTTTTGCTTTAATAAATAGCTAAGCAGTAAGTTACCGCCCCTGACCGAGAGCTAAGGCAGAAATACATGCAATACACCGCCAGCTCGTTCATTTCATCCAAATACATCCAAACAGCAGTCTCTGAATGGAATGACCGAGCTAGCGGTGTACTGCATGAAGGAAAACTAGTTAATATTTGGGGGTGTATTTATTTATTTTTTCAAAAAAAATTGTATTTTAGTAGCATCAATTGTGTAAAGTTGGTTTTGCATGAAAAACACCAAAAATTATATAAGAACAATTAAAAACAAAAAGGTTAAATGTCCACCTTTTCTTTCCTTAACTGCGGAGGATCTGGACGAAAATCTACTTGGAGCGTATCTATACTAATAAACAGTAACTATTAATAGTTAGTCATTGGAAATTGCCAAAAACCAAGATATTAATTACCTGTATCAATAGCACCTAAATTTTAAGCTCTGTAAACAACTTACCTTACAGGCTTAAAATATTTATTTAAAATAATAATTTTTAAAAGTTTCGATTCACTAAAATGAACAAATCTTTTAGATTACTCTAACACAGTGGTTTCCATACGACTCTTCTGGAGTTTCATTTATCATGTAGCTCACTGGTGTTGAAATGTCCTGGAATTAGTCTACAACCCCAGGGTCGCCGGTTGTTATCAATAATTTGTTTCACACTATTCAATTTCTTTCACGATCGTACAAACGATATTAAGAAATCCAATTTAAAATTGATTTTTACTAACTTAAAAACGCCCGTATCTTTTTTTTCTGGGTGAAGTTAGCGGTTCGGAGTTTTCAAAACCCAGAAGGAAATCCCCTTTAAAGGATATTTTTCGCAAGCTTTAAAATGAGACCAAAATCGAGAAGATCCGATAATTATTTCGGGTAGAAAGAGCAATTTTGAGTTGTTTTTAAGTCGTTAAATTGAAATTCGAACCTATCGGTACTTTTTTGGCGTTTGAACCCCCCCCCCCCCTCCACGACTCTTTCCGGGTGCCCAAGTATCTCCCTGCCAAATTTAGTCCAGATCCGACGTAAACTATGGATTTGTATGGGGAACATACATACATACGCAGACATTTATTATCTGTTTTATTAATGTGGATTTATAATTTATTGGTATTACTATGGATTTGCGTTTTGGAACTAGATATTCTTATTCTCGAAATTTTTTGGTGAAGACTTTATTTTTAACTTGTGAAGCGTTTGCCATTTTTTTGGTATTAGTTTGAATTTAATCTCATTTGTCACAATGTTGTGCTAATATATTAAAAAGGGTTATAAGTACCGTATTATCTCTATAAACTTTGTTATCTTGCTGGGTGTCACATTATAAATGCTTGGAGAAGTGATAAGTATTCTAAAACTTTAAATTTATAACGGTATCATGATTACATATATATAAATTACCAAGGATGTCCAAAAAAAAAAAACGACCTCCAGCCTTAAAATATCAACAAAGTAGATAAATAATATTTTACGTTGCTCAGCATTAGTTTACTTTCCCCCATTTTATCTGTGTAAGCATTATACTGGGAAAACATAAAATTGCGGGCCCACCAACTAAATTAAGGCACGAGCCGCCACTGAAACCACGTGTTTTGGAAACATTTTTTTTTTAAATCGAGAAATTGAATCGTTGGCCGAAAGAGCAGAGATCCCATGAAAAGAGGCAGTGGAGCTGCGATCCTATCAAAGTGTGCAATGGAACCACTTTTAATAACAGTGGAAAATCTTTCCCAAAGTTCAATTGAAATTTACTCCTTGAAAGGGTGGCTACTTTTATTTGGCTTTTTACCTAGAAATGCTCTGTTTTCTCTTCCATTCTTTTTCTCAAAATATCTCCACAAGCCCAATTGGCGTGCGCTGACCCTAGGCTCCGCCCAAAATGAGCCACGGCGCGTCGTGATTGGCGGAGGAGAGGCGGCTCTGGGCGCTCATTGGAGAGCTCCATTGTAGTGCGAGTTAAACAAAGTCGTGCGCCGTACGAACGCACAGACTGCGAGTGACTCGCCAAGTGCCGGGCAAGCCGTTTGCCGTTACCACAACGGAAGTGACCTGTTGCGGCTGATGCTTGCACAAACAAGAGCTTCGCCGACAAACAACGGCGATCCATGACTTGATGGCCATTTTGTGAGTACACGCTCTACTATTTACATTCCCTTTTCTCTGTACATCGCTTCTCTTAGCTTACGTTAGTTCTTGTTTCGGTTCCTCGATATTTAAAAATATTCACCCTACTCCTAGTGTTATGAAATGTAAACAAACACATACTTGAAAAAAAAAAGTCGTTTTGCATGCTCTTTTTGTAGTGTGTACGTTTCTAAAATATCATGCAACTTAATATTTAATTTTTTTTTTTAATTTCAAAAATTTAAAAAAAATAAAATAAAAATAAGATTATTTTTGGCTTGTGCACGTGTAAACTATAGCATGTTCATCAATGTTACAAAATGTAAACAAATGCGTGAGTGAATTGTCTATTCTTTTCGTTATATTGATTCTTGGGCATTGATAAAAATATTATACTATTCATTTTGTTTAAAAATGTAATCAAGTACATCATCAAAAATTTTCTCTGTTGATGGTTTACAATTCCTGTATAATTTGGAATCTCATTCTTTAGAGCTATAAAATGCAAAACAAATAATCACTATTTTCTTCGGAGAGGGAATAAGAATTTACTTAACTAATTCAAAAATATTTGTCGCAAAATTTTATTAAAATCTTTTTTGTGTAGTTTTCGATTCATGGGTATTTAAAAATGTTTGCCATGTCATCGTCAAAACCAGCTCCGACTCCTTGTGAAAATTATTAAGATTGTTTTGCATACTCATAATCAAATTATTGTGGTTTTTAATTTTAAGTAAAGCTGTAGTAATTTTATTCATTTAATTAGTTAGTATCTTGGCAGTTGATACACTGAATATACATTAAATAATATCAAAATTTTCCCTAAAAGATTGAAAATATTTGAAATTTTTGAAGCAAAATTGAATCTTCAACAAATACTATGCATTTAGTATCCTAACATAGTCATATTGAAAGTTTAGATTCAATGTTTTAGTGTGTTCTTTAACTTACTAAGGAATCCCTTTCTCCTCCTCCAACACACACTCGCTAACTTCTTTCCTACAAATGAAAAGGTAGTCATTGGTATATAATCATTAATGTTCTCGAATTTGTTTTTACTTTTTTGATTGAGTATTTAAAAGCAATAATCGTTTCACGCAAGAATGACAGGTGGTTTAAAATTTGAATTAGTAAATACTTGCTGAAAAAAACATATTTCAGATTTTGCATAATAAAACAAAATATTTATCATACTTATTTTTGAAGGAAAATCAAATTTTACACAATACACGAAAAAAAGTTTCCTCCATAAGCTCACATGCTTTGCATTGAGAAACGCGTTCCTTGTAAGCTCCGAAACACGTGTCTGCAATTTTCCTGCTCATTTGTGCTTTTTACGTTGTTTAATTTTCTTTGATTTTTAAGTGCAATGGTATTTATTTATTTCTTACACTTTCAGTTGATTTTAGTTTCGATTTCAAAAGCATTTAAAAACTAGGTTTCGCAGTTGTTCTAATATGCAAACAAAATTATATTGACACACATTTTATTTTCTTATTTGACGACTGTTCTTCATTAGTTAAAATGTGTTATCATGTTCCTTAAACTTATATGGAACGTGGATAAAATGGGTAAAAGTATCTGCTACAAATCTTATCTTAAACAATTTTTACCTCCTTTAAATTTTCTAATCAGACGAGATATACCAACAAAGGACTTAATATTTTAAAGTCATGCTTCTTTGCTATTTAAATGTATATGACTTATCTTTCATGTAATCGTACTTTTATGCTTTTTCTTTTGATAAAATCTACACATTCTAAAACCCATGCACATGTGAATTGTAAAATAGCTTAAACTACGAAAACTTTAAGTAGTTTAAGCTTTAGTAAAGTGTCTATTTTTTCTATTATTTTTATTATTATTATGAATAGTAATTTTTTTTTTTTTTTTTTTTTTTTTGTATCGTAATACAAAAAGGTTAAAGTTGAGAAGACAGCTGAGATAATATGATGTTTGATAATAATTAACGTGTGGTCATTTGAGGTTCTTGAATTCAATTTTAAACATTATAATTTTCACTTCTCAAAGTATTGTCATTTGTATATTTTTCCATAGCATTCTATTCTGTCAAAATTTTTACCGTTGATATAAAGGTAACCACTCAAGAGGAATGTAGTGAACCACGGAGATGTTAAATGTACTTATCATTATTGTAATGAAATATCAGTTGAAGGTTTAGATCAGGACATGCGGTGTTTCTTAAAATTTTACTTCAAACCACATGTGCTGGCAGGAAAATGATAATATTATTTTTATCCTATAGTCTCGTAGGAGTTTCATTTCTCTGAAAAATGACAACAATGTTGCCGTTGTAAATGACTGTTAATGAAAATGAGTGATGTTTATTTTTATTTTCTTTCGAGCGCAATTGTAAGAACTAACATTCGTAGCTGAGCTCAACTACTATAACTAATATTTTTCATTGAACAGGGACAATTTTCAAGTAACATTTTTTTCCAAGTTATGTAATATAAGTGCGTTTTCACTCATTATAATCAGAGATCATTAGGATCAGTTCAGAACTGCATTTGTTTCCTTCTGCATATACTATCCTTCTACAATATGAAAATTTACATTTAAACTTCAGTAAATTTCTTAGCCTCCATTGTGCAATTATCATTGTGCTTATGATATTCCTAACATGTTTTGGGCCATTTGCAGTCTAATTTAAATTGAACAGAAACGAAAAAAAAAAAAAAAACAGATAAAATATTAAACATAAAAAAATTCTATATTTCCAAAGCTAATCTTATATGAACGTGCATAAATTAATAAAAAACAAGTGATTCACAAAATTAATTATTTCTAAGAAAAATGAATTCCCAAAATAATTATTAAAGACATTATTAATTATGAATGATAGTATGCATAATTTCTGAAGATATTTTAACTTTACTTTTTGAATTATATTACTCGATTATTAGCTGAAATTTAACTTGATTTAGCATTTAGTAAATGAAATTACATTGTTCAGATTTTCGAAATGTGGTCGAGTTCTTTGGTGTGCTTCAATACTTAAGTTCTTCGTAAACAGCACGACTGTTACGAAGCCTTAAAAACTTCCTTGATTTCTTTGAAAGAAAGAAAAAGAAAAGGGAGACTTGCAATCCTCATACCCCTAAAAGGAAAAAAAACATCTAAAAAAGATAGTCAAAATTGTAGCATTATTCACTGTACAAAACATTTAAAGACATTCCTGAAAAATAATGGGCTGCTAATGTGCCTATATTCTTTCAGTAATATATCAGGAAAAAAAACAGGAACCTTTCATACTCAAAGTCAGTAACCATCCTGAAATTGATCTGAAATCTCATTGAAGCACACTAAAACCTTCCTAATAAAAGCTCGTCACCTTTTTGGAAGAAATCTGGAACTTTCTAAGAAAAGTTATGTATGGTTCTGGTAAGGACATTTTAGCAAATGTAGCCAAAGCTACTGCAGAGTTGCAAGCAAGTAGCAAATTGCTTATTTGCCTGAAATTCTAGCAAAACTAGTGCCCAGTTTTTGCACTTCGCCCGATTCCAATCTGGAAGAGCAGTAAATGTGTTGAATGCTAATCATTGAATAAAAACACTTGGGTTTAATTTGACACTGGTAGCTAAACATATTTTTGCGACAGTGAGAAGTTTGCATTCTTGCAACATGAAGCAATTCAGGAAATATTTTTCCAAACATACTTGATTTTGGCAGGAAAATGGTGGAAATCCGTAAAATCCCAGAATCTTAGCCTGAAAAAATCTGAGATGTTTCGGATTTTTTTTACAGTGGGCTTTTCCAAAGTTTTATTAGCAAAACATCTAAAATATGACGATAACTTTTAACATTGTTTTGGTACATTCTTTTAGCAATGAAATTGGTAAATTTTTTGAACATGATAATTTTAAATATGTTATATTCATGTTTTGTGCAGTTATATGATCCAACTGTTGCAACTCTCCAAAACTATAACATAATATTTTATAATAATTATGTTGATAATGGTCATGCAAATACAGCTTATATGAGGCGTTGCATCATTCAAATATTAAATATATTAAATCATATTTTAACACTCCCTTTCCATTTTAAAAACTAAACAGTGTAATATTTAAATTATGGTTATGACACTCCAAGAGTGTGTACTTAACATTATGAATCATAGTGATAACAAAACACATTTTAACCATGAAGTAATAAAAAAAAATTGCAAGTAAGCAGGGCTTTATTTCTAACAAAAGAAGTGCAAGAGCCCGTTTTGAATCTTATTTTAATGTGTCAAAAGTCTGAATAGTAAATACTCACTTAAAAGTGCAACGTAGTGCCGGAGCTGAGCTCCCATGCAAATTCATTTCTGTAAATAAGTAATGTAAGGAAAACCCTTTATACTCCTTTGAAAAACAAACCTGTGTAACATAACCTACACTGTAAAAAATAAATTTTGTTTTTACAGTATAATACAGCTAATTTTATAGAAGCAAGCTGTAAAAATTGCTAATTTTACAATACTAAACTGTAAAACTACTAATTTTACACTAATAAACTGTAAAAATGCTACTTTACAGTGATAAACTAAAATTGCTCATTTTAGTTTATTACTGTGCATTTTATAGTATAATACAGTATAAAATAGTATAATACTTTTCTGTTTTTATAGTATAATACAGCTAAGTTTGTGGTAATAAACTAAAATTTCGGTAATCAACTGTAAAATTGCAAATTTTACAGTTTATTACTGTGCATTTTACAGTTTTAAACTGGAACCTCTGCTGCCAGTATTACTGTAAGGACAAAACTTTATTTTTTGCAGTGAAGATATCGCAAAATGAGTTCTCCCTTTTCTCAACTAGCCCTCACACTTCCTAAATAGTGACACTCATTTTTGCCATTAATTTCTTCAACGAAAAGCGTGGCAAAAACATCATTCCATTATGGTTAATAGCTGAAGGGAATAACAAAAGCCACCAGTGGGAGGCCAGATTTCTCGAAGCTCCCTTCGCCACAGATCCTTTTTATTCAATTTCTCCTACACTTGAATTCGCCGCCTGCCCCCATAATAATCGTCAGCCTTCTAATCTATCACTTCAAGTAGCCTACTGTTATAATCTGGTAGGTTGGAGGGAGGGGGGGGGGGATTGGGAAGTAGGAGTAGATGAACGCCTGTTCACGCGTCAGGCTTCTTAATACTCTGCTGGAGCTGTAATGGAATGTCCGTGACCTTGAAGTTGTGCAGGGGTGCCTCGAGGTATGAGAGTGATGCCGAATACGCGTGCCATTGGCAACTCATGTTGCTGGAGTTGGTTGATTGCTGGTCACACGCATCACGGAAGGCTTCCAGATAAATTCGCTCGTTTTGCGCAATGGGGTTGTTGTGTTTGATGGAGTATCCAGTGGTTTCCAACTCGGGGGAGGGTATGGTGCCTCTATGGGAGGTCATGAGAGGTCTCTGTGACCTCCCAAACTTTTCTTTTTTGGCTATATTGTGTGACGATTCGTCAAATTTGGGGACATAAGAAAAATTTGTGCCCCGATGTCTTGTTTTATTGGATGCACTTTGTGTGCATGCCCGTATTTTATCATTCAGCAAAAATTGTAGTTCTAGTCGGCACATTGAGAATTTCCGCCCTCCCAAAAATTTAATTTCGGAGCACCATGGGTGCAGACTTCGATCTTGAAATTTTTAGGGGAGTGTTTTTCTATTTTAGGGGATTCTCACTCTTGGGAGTCTTTGTGGTGTTTGGAGGGGGAACGCCTTTGCCCTAGGGGGAGAGGGAACCCATGAAGTATCCATGCAGTTTGTAACACACAAACGAATTATGAATTATGTATTACTGGCGTAAGAGGTTCCATTGTGTTATAAATTTGACATAAACATAACAATAATTTTCATAAGAACATCAATACGATATTGATTTTTGATTAAAAAAAAAAAAAAGACCACTCTACGGAGCAGAGTGTATTTCCATGAAATGCATAATTTCAATATTTAAGTGTCGTTTCGTAAAGAAAAGAGTATAAGGTTTTTGAGTTGCAAATTTTTAAAGCACAATTATACCGCAGTGTTCCCCATATGATATATGCTACTACACTGCGAAAGGTACACCATATAACAGAAAAGTTATGCTCATTGATCGTCACACATATGAGTAGTTGTTATTGATATAAGTATATAACACTGTAGTACTATGATTTACCCGAGTTTCCTTTATTAGCATATTGTCTATACGAGTATCTGCCATAAAGAAATAATATTTCTCAAAATGACTATTAAGATTATAAGAAAGGTATTTTGCTCTAAAAAGCCATTGTGAAAATCAAAAAGTATGTCTTAATGAACTTTTAATTTTGAGTAAGCACCAGGGTGCTAAAAGGTATTTTCAGCTTTTAAATGTGTTTCCTCCCGTTATTAAGGGGAAGATTTGTTTCCAATCCATCACTTGAGTAAATTTTAACATTAAGTAACAAAAATAACATAATTATGAAATATAAAGATTATTACCAATGAATCAAACTTTATTTTCATGTTTCGAATGAACACACATAAATAAATAATTGCATTTTATTCCTGAATGTTGAAAAACAACACAGTGTCCAAGAGAAGGACACAATATTTAACAGTGATCATAGGGGGGGGGGGGGGTAAGCGATTTACCCGCTGATTCAGGCAGAGAATCTGCAACTAAAACAAGTACTATAACTTAAAAAAACTCAATTTCACCACTCACTAGAAAGTTAGCTTTGGTCAACTGTGATACATGTGTACAACTTGTACAATGTCAATACACCGCAAATCTTGCTTCTTTGCGAAAGTGAATTCATCTACCTTGCTATAACTGGCCCTGACTGCACAATGAATATAAACTGCTGAAATTACAGAAATGAAAAAATAGGGCATTTTATTCTGAGAAGCCATCTTGTGAAGAAAAAGTAGCCTTTTAATGAACTTGTGTAATTTAAAGTATGCACTAGGGTGCGTGACTTTCATTTACTACTCAAACGTGTTTCTTCACGGTACTGTACGGGAAGACATGTTTCCGATGCTTCACTTAGGCAAATTTCAACATTTCATAACTGAAATAGCATAATTATAAGACATAATGACTGTTACCAATCAATCAAAGTTTATTTTCACGTTTCGAATGACCACATATAAGTAAATTATTGCATTTTATTATTGAACGTTGACTCTTTCTGTAGGAAAACACAACACAGTGTCCAATGAGGGGAAGACACAATATTTGACAGTGATCATATGAGGCAATTTACCCGCTGACTCACGCAGAGAATCTTGAACTAAAACAACCTAAACCTAAAAAACCTCCTTTTTACCACTCACAAGAAAGCTAACTTTGGTTAACTGTGATACAATGCCAATACACCGCACATCTTGCTTCCTTTGCGAAAACGAATTCATCTACGTTGTTATAACTGGCCCTGACTGCACAATGAATATAAACTGCTAAAATTACAGAAATAAAAAAAATAGGGCACTTTATTCTAAGAAGCCATCTTGTGAATAAAAAGTAGCCTTTTAATGAACTTGTAATTTAAAGTATGCACCAGGGTGCGTGACTTTCATTTACTACTCAAACGTGTGTTTCTTCACGGTATCAGATAACATACGGGAAGAGATGTTTCCGATCCTTCACTTAGGCAAATTTCAACATTTCATAACAGAAACAGCATAATGATAAGACATCAAGTCTTATCATTACAATGATGCCGTACTTCAGAATCTTAAAATCTGTACTCTTGTCGTGTGCTAGCGACAAAAGATATTGATGCTTTACTTAAGCAATGAAACTTTCATATTTCATCCTCCAGCACGTCTCGCATATAAAATAGCTAATTTCTCTTGTCTACTTTGTTGTAGAACGTGATTGCATTTCGACTTGAATTAACTCTCGGTTTTTATGTACATGCTCGCAGAAAAGTGGATGGATGTTTGTTAAAATTTCACATAAAAGGACAAAACAACAAAACTTATTCATGAAATATTTATAAAGCTCTTTTATGTGTAGGTTTCTTTTAACAAATATGTTTTTGGCATACGTTTCGTTGCAAAAATACTGATTTTTATGCATTTTTTTAAATATTAGTTTTTTTTTCTTTTTATATTGTTATATTATAGTCTCCTTTAGACGCAGCATAAAAGATTCAGAAAATTTTCGTTGTGCGTTCAATAGTACTAAGAATATTTTCTGACAATTTCACGCGTCCAATGGTAGTATCATCAAATGACAGTTTTAAAATATCAATTTTAGAATTGCTTGAGAGAATTGCTGAGCAAGCAATTCTCTCTCACATTATTTTTATTAATTTATTTTTCTTTTAAATCTTTAATCGATGTAGTAAAAAGTTTTTCGTTAAAATAGACGTTTAAACGAATATACTTACTCCAATGAAGTTAGCAGGGGTTTTTTTCTGCACCCTTTGATTGTTTCTGCATTTTTAGGAGCAGCAGCTAATATCCAAATGTTCATATTTGAATCTTGTTAAACATAGTTCAATTTAGCTTCAATACTTAATCGACGTGCCAAGAAATTTATTTGCAGTACGGAAAATGAAGAACATTAATTAAAGCATTTCTTATTTATTTATCAAATTGTGAACATATGTTTAATTTTGTTAATTTATTTTGACCCCTTTCCTAGCTTAACTTTTCTTATTGACTTCCCGTTGACAGCTGCATTGAGAAAATATTTAATCTGCATCGGCAAAATATTTACCATGTTACCTGTAGCAAACTACTAAAACCGTCTTTGTGTGCTTTCAGCTAATGTGTATTTTTCTCGTTGTATAGTTTAAACGAATTTAAGTTTAAGCTTTTGCCATGAGCCTTAAAATTCTTTAAACTTACTTTCTTTATTCGTTAATTGACTCATCAATTTGAGAACTTAAGCTAAATTCCACTGTAAGTAAAAAGAGCAAGTATTTGCGAATGCTCGTCATTTAAATTTCACAGGGTAATTGAGTATGTGTTATACATACTCAATGCAAATTTTATCACAAAGTAACAAAAACCGTGCCCACTTTTTTGAAATAAATTTATTTTTCAAAGGCAGACGGGGGGGGTTGACCCCCCCCCCTGACGGACATGTATTTGCGAACTTTTCATGCTTCTGATTATGCACGTTGCAAGTGGCGCAAGCGGAATTTTCTCCCGAGGATAGGAGGGGGTCTTATAACAGCCCTTACATGTATGTACATTAACATTGGCAAAGTTGAAGAAGTTGAAGGAAACCAAGAGTTCTGCGGGATTTTAATTTACAAATCATTATCTGGTTGAAATCCCTCGAATTGTTCATGTACGCTGTTTTTAGTCTAAGTTAACTTTTCTGAATCTTCTTGACTGTGTATGATCCAGAATTATGAGCATGAAATATTGTTTGACATTGCTTAATCGTAGATTTTTGAGCAAGAAGCATTTTTTTTATTTTATTTTTTTTTATTTTTCTGTTTCTGTAAACTCCTGCATTTTCCTTCGAGCTGATTAAATAAATAAACAGTTGTAATTTATCACACACAAAACGGTTCTACTTCCCGTGCGTTAACATTCATTTTTTAACATCAACTATGTGTCTTCCTCTGTGTATGTATACACACTTTGAACTTCCATAGAAAATTTATTTACCGTTCTACAAAGTTAAATTTCAGGAAAATAGAAAGCTGAAAGTCCAATGTAAATGAAACATAAATAACAAATGTTAATACTGTTCAAATTGGTGACCTGCAGCATCAATACAATTCTGAGTACGAGTCACCACTGATTCTGTACATCGTATCAAAACGTCCAATGTTCCATGAACTTCGAATTTGTCTCGTATGCGTGTAATTGTTTATCTTGAAGGTGGTTCTGTATCATACTCCCTTCTCCACTGTCTTTGAACTTCATTTACATTCTCAAACTTCCAGTATCACTTAATAAAATGCTTACGTTCTTCAAAACTCAAACGTACGTCCCCCATGTTGATATTACAAATTCCATCTGATATAAATATAACATAGAGGGACCATTATGCTGGCACCTGGCGAAGAAATAAAACATTAGCCTTGTAGAGCGGGAAAACTACAATAGTTTAAAGTGTGTATACATTTTTTTGAAGCACCCTGTATATTAAACTTCGTTTAAACCGACATAAATGTCGCCAGAAAGAAAACGTATAGCAACAAAAACACCGAACGAACTACACCATTTTCTCAGTCAAGACTTTTACGAAAGAATGGGTTTCTTGGCTCCTTTTCGCACAAATATTGAGGTTCATTCTCTTTAATTTACTTTTTAGTCACTGTTAAGTAAAATATAATGATATAAAAAATTACAAAGTTTAATACACTATAAAATTATTTAACTTTTTAATCGTGCCAAAATAAGAGCAAGAAAGAAAGAATTTAAGTAATATTTAAACGTTAGACTGGAGTTAAAGGTTTTCTATCTTTATCATCATTTACATGAAGAATAAAGTAGTTTGAAGCAATTTATATTACATGAAAAATGAAGCGCTTTTCATTTACTAAATTAATATCAACTCCACGGAGAAATGCATTTAGGTTTTTATTAATAACATTTTATCTGATTTTTGAAATAAAAAGCTAAAAATACATTCAAGCTTTCTTTTTTTATGCCAAAATAATTTTTTATATTGTTATAATATTTTAAGATGACAAGGTTTAAATTTCTACCGAGAAGCTATCGGGCAAAACTTCTGAGCCGCTAAAAAATTATCCTAAAAATAATCAAATCAAAAAATGCTTTTTCGTACACATTTTATGACTGGGGTCTCTGCCCAATAAAGTTTTTTCGAATTAAATTCATTTCATATAAATATTTCAAATTTCCCCATAAGCGCTGATGCTGAAGTTTATTGACCTAGTCAATATGGTTCAAATCAAAAATGAAACTTGAGTTGCATTCATTAGACAAATATCTTCGAAACAAAAAATAATCGACTCAGTATCAGATTATTTAATCAAAAGTTATTATGAGTTGGGAAGAACCGACAGACACACATTTTTTTTCCCCCAATATTGCTTTCAATTTTTGATTTCAATATATTTAGTAAATTGACTTATTATATTTTTTCTCTTATCTTTATTTATAGACTTTTTTCAAGATATTATGGCTTCTTTAATGCTATTTAAGCAATTAATTTATTCATTTTATCATGCAATTAATTTATTCATTTAGTTATATTTTAATAATTTGAGCAGGACGGTAAGTTAACCCTTTTCCGCTCACTGGGTCGAGCTTTTGTCTCCCTTTTCTCGTTCCTGTAATATTTCCGGGTTGAAGTGTACAAAGTTCAAGCAAGAAAATAAATCCAAAAATCAAAAATCATTACTTATATTGTACAAACAACTTTATTTATTTACATATATATATATATATATATTTCGAAACAGCACGTAGGCACTTTTATGACTTTTTTCTCGCAAATAATAAGGTGTGTGGGGGGGGGGGGGGGTGAAAACGTATGTCTGATTGTTCTGTGTAAAACTATGTATGGATATTATGAGCCATAGGTTCATGTAGTTTTAATAAATATCTATCAAATTTGGGTGCAAACTGAATTTGAAGAATGATTCACTCCAGTGTATAGTAAGCGAGGACTTAGGTCATAATGATTGGTGCAAATTTTGAAAAATTAACCCTAAAATCTAAAAGTGTCATAGTTGATTTCATTTTACATAAGCAGACACATCTGACTTTATAAAGATTACCCAAGTAGCACAAATAACCTTTAAACGTTTTTAATCGGTTGTTACAACGTTAATAACCATTTTACAACCTTTAAAAAACGAAGTGTGCTACTTGGGTAAGCTTCACATTTGAACGAATGAATAAAACGAATAAGAAAAAAAAAATCTTGTCACGTGATGTACTGTATTCCGAGACGATGATATGGCAATGAAAGGATTCCAAGCTATAACCTTTGTTTTGTAATGCAGCAAATATTTGAATCGTTCGCTCACGTAACTAATGTTAAAAGACTACCAAATTTGTCCTTTGAAAGCAAGTTTTCACCTTCTAGCGACGCATGCACTTAACCTATTCTTCATTCCGTTAATGAAGTAATAAAATATTCAATTTGCATTACCGAAAGCAAGTGCATACAGACGCAATTACTTATACACAGTTAAAAAGTTCAGACAAAGTTGCACCGATTTTACTCCAATGTCTTCCGTTCCCTGAGTATTTCGTGGTACTCGCATTTTTGAAAATATTTTAGAGAAAATGAGCCTTTGAGTATGTGTTATCAAAAACTGCGGTTTTGAGTCAAACCCATATTTTCTTTAGCGGGGGTTCGCCTACTCTTGGGGGTACGCGCAAATATCTAAGAAGTATGCAGTTAACTACAAAGAGCGTATAAGATTTTTTGATATGCTAAGATTTAATCGTGGCATAAGTTTAATTAATATCGTATTTGATTAGTATCGTGCAATCTTACATTGAAATAAAATGATTTCAATGCTTGTTTTAAATGGACTCCTGAACTGAAAATGTAAAAGAGGACCAAGAACAAGTAAACGTTCACTGCAAAAAAAAGCTCTTGTTTTTACAGTAAAATACTGGCAGCAGAAGTTCCAATTTAAAATTGTAAAATTCACAGTAATAAACTGAAAAATTAGCATTTTTACAGTTTTTTACAGTAAAGTAGCAATTTTGCAGTTTCTAGGGTTTGCAATAACTTACTTCTGCGAAAGAAAATAAAATCGAGATTCACTTGAATGAAGATCAAGTACGAAAGCAATCTTAAGCTGAGAATGATTTCCCATGAAGCACAAATAACCTTTAAACGTTTTATAAACGTTTTTAAGCGGTTGTTACAACGTTAATAACCATTTTACAACCTTTAAAAAACGAAGTGTGCTACTTGGGTTGTTACTATGCACTGCAAAAAATAAACTGTTATTCTAACAGTATAATGATGAAGCATTAAAACCGTCAAAAGCACTGCATAAACTCCAACATTAGCAATTTAAGTTTATTACTGTAAAATTAGCAAATTTTACAGATTATTACCATAAAATTAGCTGCATTATACTGTAGAAACAAGAGTATAATACTGGCTGGTAGCAGGGGTTAAAGTTTAAAATTGCAAAATGTACAGTAATAAACTGTAAATTAACAATTTTACAGTTCATTACCGTAAAGTTAGAAATTTTTAGTTTATTAATATAAAATTTGCTGTGTTATGCTGCAAAAACATTTTATTTTTTGCAGTGTACAGTCGACGCTCGATATAACGACCATCTCCGTCCCCCAGAAAAAGGTCTTTGTAACGAGTGGTCGCTGTAAAAGGTAGAAAATAGAGTATATTGGGATGAAGTTGGGTTTTTCCCACCAGTCGTTGTATTGGATAGTCTTTATAACGAGTGGTCGTTATAACGAGCGTCGACTGGGGGGGGGGTATTTGATGAAGCAAGCCATTGTTAAACTTTTTTCTTTCGGGGGGGGGGGGGTACAAGCTCCGAGCTCCTACCAATTATTTCTTGAAAAAATTTTTTGTCTTACATCTGAGTAATGAAAACAATTGAGTAATAAATAACTAAAACAGCCATCATAAAAGTTTCTTGATTTTAGATTAAGTATTTAAATTAATTTAACCGGTTTAGCAGTTAATGATAAACAAAGAGGGGCTTTGTGCGTGTTGGGAAAAGTTGAAAGCCCCTGATCTAAGCAATCAAAAACTATGTCATGCTATGTCGTTTGATATGAAGCATGCAGGTTGTCCCAAATCTGACGTAAGCTTTCCCCAGCATTAAAACTTCGTTTACAGGTTCTGAAAGTGAATTTCCGTTGTTAAATTGACCTAAGGAAATAAGAAATGTATACGTCAACTGGTCAAGGAATGCTAACGTTCACTTGCATTTATAGGGCATTATAAATGCAGTCATACATCACCTACATTTACTGAATATTAACCATAGCTTCAATTATGTCTTAATGTGTAATTATGTAGTAGGTCAGTTAATGTAGCACGAACAACTGTAGTATGCTACTTTATGTTTGATAAAATTCAAATATATTATTTCTTTAGACTCTGAAAATAATTGGCTAGGATTATTTCCTTAACAAAACTAAGTGCTTGGTTTTTTATGCCCACCCCCCCTTTTTTTATTGCTAAATTTAAATTATTTCAAGTACATACACATTATATTCAAGTTCATACATACATTTAAGAATTTACTAACTGTTGACCGTCTTTAACTCTCCAGAACTCACGCCGTGAGCGAAATACTCACACCAAAAGGAGGAGAAAGGGCTTTTTTTTTTTCGTTTCATCAAATATTTAATTTGTTTTATCAAACAGTACTATTTTGATATAACTTTTGGTTTTTGGAATTCTTACTAAATGAAATATTTTGAACTAAATATGCATTTTAAGCCTCTTTTTTTTTTTTTTTTTTTTTTTTTTTTTTTTTTTTTTTTTTTTAAGGGAAATAGTTGTGAGAAAAAAATTATCACGCGCAAGTTTTCAGATCACTCAATTTTGAGCGAGATCTGGAGGGTTAATTAACAATGTGTTCATGTGGTTGGGGTTCATATCAAACCTTTTTTTTTTCTCTATCCCCCCCCCCCCCCCCCATTCTTTGCGCCATATGCGTATGAAGTCATCATTTTCATTCTACACAAATTAACTATGCAAACTGATTTGCGATGAAAGAAAAATCTAGCAAAGTTAACGGCCTTTAAAATAAATTTTTCACTTACTAATCGATGAATCAGTAATTTGTACCAAATTATTCAAATAAAAATAAGAGTAATTCTGAAAACATTTCCTCCTTTTTTGTTAAGTCAGCAGTTTTGCACGTCAACATGAGGAAAAATATACGAAAGCATGGAAAAAATTTCTGGTGGCCTCGAGTGTAGGAGAAAGAGTCGTTGGAAAAGCACCTACGTAGTGTTTGAAATATGATCTACCGCGGTTAAAGATTGAATCTGAATCGCACGTTTCTAACGCACTTATTTAAATTATCCAGTCAAGTTCACTATTTACAAGTAAATAGTTTGTTGCCCGTATTGCTTTGCGATTTCCAGTTCTTTTGAAATACACTTATAGCTTTACATTGCTTTGTCATTGTAGTTATACTTTATTGAATATTAGACCATGAAACATTGTAGTGCGTGTTGGATGTTGGAGTATTACATGTGATGTGTAAACGTGAAAATTCTTGGTAGCACGATTTTACACCAACTCAACATCAGTGCTTTAAAATGCAAAATAAGAGAAAGTGAAAGGTTAGATATTTCTGGTTTTAGGTCTCTCTTTCTTTTGAACATTGTTTCTTCCTTTTTTTGTGATCGAGAGGTTGTATTTAAAACTCGTCAAATGCATCAGCTGATATATTGAAAATAATAATAATAATAATAATAATAAAATAAACAGTTCTTGTTTGTTTAGCTTAGTCATGCATGAAAAACACTGAAAAATAAATTATAAAATATTACGCTAAATAATACTATATTCATTGTTCATTGAAAAATTAATTTTTAATTTTCAATAGAAATATTTTTTTGCGTGAGGGGGAAAAACGGACAACCCTGATAAAAACAAGCACACCATTTCGAAGACGAGAAATGTTTCCAAATGTTCAAGAGTTAACATGTTAATACACCTCATCTGCACATAGTCAACAAGCACAAGTGCACAAGCTATATTTATTAAATCAATTAAAAACGCTAAATCATATACCGGTCGTTTGCAAGCCTGAATTCGTTTTCTTAGAGCAAAACATTTGAAGTATTGAATAATTACTATTTAACCGATTCTAATATTTCGAAAGAATTATTCGTAACACGTTGCGTCAAAATACAGTCAATTATGTGACTAACACAAAGTTAACTTTTGCTGCTCTGCGTCAAAATATAGCCAATTATGTGACTAACACAAAGCTAACTTTCTCTGCTCCTGTGGATAAAATCCCAACGATGACACCCCCCGGCCACCACAGCATAGATTAATATCCAAAGATTAAGTTTGATCTGAGTAAAATGCAATCATTTATTAATATTCTTGCATAAAAATGTAATATATATTTAACTTTTTTAATTGCAAGAAAATTTTCTAGCCAGCTATTAGAAGTGAATAAATATTAACTGTTTAATAGAAATTGTCTCTTCTCTTAAATTTGACTTATTTTTCCCCAAATATTAACAGCTTTTAACCTATTCGTTCTTCTTATCATTTTTTTAATCAATAGAAGTTCTCGTTTGTTTCTTACTTTCTAAATTTAATTTTGTAATTTCTAAACTTACATGTTTGCTTTCTGCGAATATTTTCCGGGAAAATGATTAATTTGCATTATCGTGAAACTCATTCAGTCACTCTATGCGACATTTCTAGAATTTTAACATTAAAAAAATAGAATTTGTAGATTTATTTTTTTATCTGGATAGTAGGTGAAATATTCAGTGGTACTTTTTGCAATTTTGTACCTCAGAGCCATCCCAACTTAAGTTCATTTTTGTTACTTTTCAGGAGAGAGCGAAAACTTTTGTCTGATGCGTACAAAGGATTGGACTCTCCCTCTTTTAACGCGATGAGGAAAAAAATCTAGTGCCAAGTTCGTCTTACTTGTTTACTTTGCTGGAATACCTTAATCATCGCAGGAATAAATTATTTTAAAATTAAGTAATTCACTGAAACATTCTCCTTTATTTCATCCTTTCTTAAAACTTTTATTTCAAAAAATTCCAGTAGAGTTAAAAGGTCTAACATCATGTTTACTTAACTTAATCAAATTTAACACTGTGTAGTTATATTTTATTACGTACTAGTTGAAACTGTTTTCAAATAAACTTCTATTTTGCTTTTTTTTTCTCTTATGCGCATATAGAACCCGCATCTTAGTGAAAAACAGAGGACCTAAACCATTAGACCTTATGAGCCACTGTGAGATAGGTCCTAATAGGTCTTCTCAGCCTTCTTTCTTTACATATACTCTCCCACTGACATAAATGTCTTCTCCACATTTTCCCGCCTTGTACAATAGACTACATTTAATTTTCTGTTGACTGAAACGAGATCCTTCACTTATTAAAACTATCTTGATTTTGTGTGCACCGTTTCCAGACTGTTTCAGTGCAACGGAGAGGCTGTTTCAAAATTGTAGAAATCCACATGCTTTTTAACATAATCAAATGACCTTCCCCCAGGGCCATTTCAAATATCTCGTGTTTTTTTTTTTTTTTTTTTTCAACTCCTCAAATATTTCAGTTCGTTATTTTTTTATTTATTTATTTATTTTTAAATAAATTCGTGTTCAATTCTTAATCATTTATATGTTTGAAATCTTTCGAAAAATCTGAATTTATTATTATAGGTTGAATCAGTTTCTATCTCTTAAACAGATGCTTTCCTTACACAAAATCCCATATCTGCTCTTAAGCATCTTACGTTACAACGAGAGAAGATCCGAATGAGACGATCAGCTGGATCTAATATGCTTTTTCGTTACTTACTTGAGGAATCTTTTTTATTTATGGGACTTTTTTTTATTCTCTTCTAATTATTTCTCCTGGATATCTCTTGAACTGTTCTAGAAAGCAGCTCAAATGGGCATATCTTCTTTTAACTTCTTTTCTAAAAATGTTTATTTCAAACAAAATTACTACAGAGGAAAAGAGCTGAAAAAGTGGCCAATTTTTATTTAACTTGCTCAAAATGTCTACTCTAGCTGTATTGTAACATTACTTTAACTACTTTCAGCTTTAACTTGAAACTAATTTTTTGCCTCTGAGTTATAAGTTTTCTTTCGTCATTTACTGAATTACATATTTCCAAATAAACATTTCATTATATTTTTCTCCTGATTTTAATGTTTAGTTTTTGGTAGACAAAGCACGAGCTTGATTGTTGACTCCCATCCATTCAATTTTACTTTCAGATTTTCTTCAATTTCTCAGACGCAAAAATTGTTCCAGACAGAATGCTTTCTCCTTAGGTTTCTTTGTCCATTATAAATAGTTATTAGTTTCAACTACTTCTGAAATTAGTTTTTAAGTTTTTTCTCTCTATCTCTCTCTTAGTGAATGTAATATTGCTCGGTTGAATACACAGCAATTCGTGCAAATAATTGGAACTACATTTGCTTCAACTGGAACTCCGATGTTTTCTTTTTGAAACATTTGTATTTATTGTAGATACAAGTTTAGCCGAGTTTTTTCCTTTTTTCTACCAAAAATTCATTTATTGTTATTCATGTTCCAGCACAGAAGTTCAGCTTTCTGAACGCTTTCTGCTATCAAAAAAAAAAAAGTAAATTCAAGGGTGAATTAAGGGGTAATAAATGTGAAGAAACATTCTCATATTTTAAATGAAACGTTTTGAAATGCTCTGAAAATAGATCTTCCAACTCCTACGATGTATGAAAATGAAATAATGCAGGCGTTTATTTTGAAGAAACAAAAAACAAGTTCGTTTTGTTGGTTTGGAAAAAAAAGAAAATAAAAGAAAATTAAATTAAAAAAAAGATACTTTCCGGATTTAAGTATAAATATCGTGGAAAATATGGTAAGGAATAACCGAGAGAAATGAGATAGCTGCATTTATATGCCGAAGTAAAAGGTGAAAAAATATTTACAGCTTGTTCAGTACTTGCAGCTTTGTTCAGTAGCATCAGAATCTAGAGCTTTAAATAGCCCCTCTTATAATGTCAGAATAGAGACATGGAACTACATGACCCCTTTCAAGAAGTCAAAATAAAACTTAAATCTACATAACCCGCCTTATGAAGTCAGAATGGAGAAAAAAAACACCGTCATATGAATTCAGAATGATAAAATGTAAATGCATGAACCGTCTTATGAAGTTAGAATGTAAAAATGTCTGGATAGTGAAAAGTAAATTTACGTAATCTGTCATTTTAAGTCAGAATGGTAAAGTGTAAATCCACGTGGACTATCAGAGTAGAGAAACGTAAATTTACGAGGTCCGTCACCTGAAAATGTTAAGAAATTAACTGATGTAGAATTTTATCTCCCCGCAGAATTTGCGTAGCCCTTTATTTAAACTCAAATTGGTCAAATGTAAACCCACGTGGACCGTCTTATGGAATCAGAATGGCGAAACGTAAATCTACGATACCCGTCACTTGAAAGTGTTAAGAAATTAACTAGTGTAGAATTTCATTCACCGAAAAAAAATACGTAATCCGTCATTTAAACTCGGAATGGTAAAACGTAATCCCACGTGGACCTTCTTATGAAATCAGAAAGGAGAAACGTAAATCTACGAGGCCCGTCACTTGAAAGTGTGAAAGTGTTAAGAAACTAACTGGTGTAGAATTTTAACTCCCCGCAAAATTTATGTAACCCGTAATTTAAAATCAGAAACGTAAACCCACGTGGACCGTCACATGAAGTCAGAACGGAGAAACGTAACTCCACAAGGCCCGTCACCTGAAAGTGTCAAGATGTAGAATTTTATCTTCTGGCATTCATTTAAAGCCAGAATGGCAAAACGTAAACCGTCTCACGAAGTCAGGAAGAAGATAGGTAAATCTACGAGGGATAGTGTTAAGAAATTAACTAGTATAGAATTTTAACTACCGGCAAAATTTATGTAACCCGTTATTTAAAGTCAGAAACGTAAACCCACGTGGACCGTCTCACGAAGTCAGGAAGCAGAGACGTAAATCTACGAGGCCCGTCGCCTGAGAGTCTTAAGAAATTAACTGATGTAGAATTTTAACTACCCGCAAAATTTATGTGACCCGTTCTTTAAAGTCAGAAACGTAAACCCACGTGGACCGTCTCACGAAGTCAGGAAGGAGAGACGTAAATCTACGAGGCCCGTCACCTGAGAGTGTTGAGAAATTAACTGGTATAGAATTTTAACTACCTGCAAAATTTATGTAACCCGTTATTTGAAGTCAGAAACGTAAACCCACGTGGACCGTCTCACGAAGTCAGGAAGAAGAGACATAAATCTACGAGGCCCGTCACCTGAGAGTGTTAAGAAATTAACTGGTGTAGAATTTTAACACCCCGCAAGCTTCCCTGCCAGGCTTCCAAATGATCAACGCCCCCTTAAACGATCCGCTTTCCCTACCGCTGCTATTTCCACGGAGAATCGCCACCGGGGAAGCGATCATCGCTGCAGCGGCCGGAGATTGTCAGAGGAGCCGCCCGGCCGATGATCTGCGATCGCACTCCGTTTTTCCCCGGCACCAATTCCCGTTTTGCAGCCGAGGCCTCTCTTTGTGTGGGGGTGTGGGGGTTCGCACGTCACTGTGAGTGGGATGTGTCTGCAGTCGGTTCACACGTCGGTTTTATGTGACGATACCTTTTCCTGGCTAGCAAGTTTTGGCGTGGATTAGAGTGTGAGTTGTAATCGGATATAATTACGACTTTGAATTGGGAAAGGATTGAGATTTTGGTCAGATAATTTCAACAAAACCAGATTAAAATTGCGACACTTTAGGAAAAATGTTGTTTCGTGGAGTTTGCATGAGAGATAAATTATATAAAATATAAGCAGCTTGTTAAGCTGAGCATAGAATAGAACTAATTTAAAGACATTCTAAAGTTAATTAATTAAGTCTCTAAGAAGCATAATGATAAGTCATTACAATCACAATTAAAGACAATTATACTTGAGATAAATTGAAGAAAGAGAAATAACATATGTCGTGGATTATTTTACATAATTAATGAACAGTAGTATTTGAGGACATTTCACTGAACATGCAAACCTTATTATAATATGATTTGACTTTTCACTTCAAAACATTTTTTAATTATTGGCTTAGTTAGTTTCTATTGCACAAGAGCCTCAATGGGTTATATTGCTCCAAAGTTTGAAGCTAGAAATTTTTCAGTGTAAAGCCAGTTTAGGGAAAAGTTGCCTTCAGTTAGACTATGCCCTACTTACGCATTGAATAGGAGAAAAATCAACGAAACTCATCCAGCAATTCTATCAACGTGGGAGAAAGTATCGCAATGACAACTTCCCCTTTGTTCCTTAAAACGAAAACAGGATTCGAACCCCCTACCTGCCGCGTTTGTGCTCATGCACTACCGCTAGGCCACAAGTCAGGCTTTAAAAATTTTGCACTTTGCACCCAAAATTTTAATATCATCCGTTTTCCATTATTGCAGTAATAATAATGGATAGTTGAAACTTTGAAGTTTTGAATTGCTTTTGCAATTGAAACGTTTCGGTTCATTCTCCATTTAGTCAGTTACGGTAAAAAGAAACAGAATTTCAATATCTCAAGTTTAAGATACTTCATTTTCTTTCGGATGAGTTCGGAGACAACACTGCAAAAAATAAACCGTTATTTTCACAGTATAATACTGGCAGCAGAAGTTCCAGTTTTATACTGTAAAATGCACAGTAATAAACTAAAACTAGCAATTTTATAGTATATTACCACAGTTGTAGTTTATGACAACAAAATTAACTGCGCATTATACTGCAAAAACAACAATATAGTAATGACAGCAGAGGTTCCAGTTTAAAACTGTAAAATACACAGTAATAAACTGTAAAATCAGCAATGCTACAATTTATTACTGTAAAGCAGCAACTTTACAGTTTATTACTGTAAAATTAGCAATTTTTGCAGTTTGTTACTATAAAATTAGTTTACTGTAAAAACAACATCCATTTTTTACAGTGAACATTTCGTGCGTTGTGCCTAAGACTACCCTCTCTGAGAGTAACTAAGTTTTTTCAACTTTGACATTATGACTGCTTGCTCTCAGAATCTCTTCTATATGCTATCAATTATTTACTTACCAACAGCTTAGTTTTAAAAACTACCACAAGCGCGGTAATAGAATTTGTTTTTTCTACCTCAACTGACCATGCTTCCTTTAAACTATTTCTTTAGGAGCAAAATATTTTATTAAATGTAGTTTTTTTAAAGGAAAGACTTCTCTAAAAAACTATACCGATGAAAGAAGCATGCCGAATAAGGTAAAACCACCAGTAGTCGGCATGGTACTGGTACTTAACACTATAACAGAAAAATACATTGACAAAAGAGATTACAAAATTGTATCAAAACTTCAAAATTATTAAATGGTGCTTAAATCTGCAGTGCATACCTCTCAGCTTATTCTTAATTGATCTATTAGCGCCAATGTTTCACTACTAATTTATTTTTTTATTTATAGCTGTCAACTACTGTTTTACTTTTGTATACTTCCACAATCAGAATCTGTTTCAAGTCATTGGGACTAAGAAAAACATTTGAGAAAGAAAAAGAGTGGGAATGCCGAAGTATATTCAACCCTTTCGTATAGGTTTTAATCTAATGATAAAAAAACCGCCAAAATGCAGTAATCGAACAGATTAAACTACAATATTTTTTTCCCATCTGTTAAAATTTAATGAATCAATTAAAATTAATCGAAAAAAAAAAAGACCATGAAAATGCTTAAAAACATTTTTTAACTATTTTTTAAGGTTCCGTTTGCTTTGATTAGGCCGAAAAAAGAATTCTTCCTGTAATTTAAAAAAGTAACAAAACTAAATTACGAAAATTTCGTGAGTAGGAGTGTGAAGTTGAGATTAGTGAAACAGTTTTTCGTATTGAATTTGACGGTTACATTAATTGAAATATTATAGTTCGCACCGTCTCTTAACGTTAGTAGAAACAAAATTGAATGAAAATGATTTCCTTTTTGTCATAGTACACATTAAAAACTCACGTGGTTTAGCACAAACTTTCAAATTTAACTACAATGAGTAAGTCCAGCCTTGTTTGGACATCTTGCAAGGCAAGGTCGTCCCATCTACCATCGCATGCATTTATAGTAGTCTGAAGGATTAAGATAGTTTTAAATTCTGAGAGCAAAAGTCGGAAAAATGAAAATGTGGGAAGCAATCAAAAAATAATACGAAAAATAATAATGATTCAGATGTTTTCAAACTGTAATTTAATTTGTGCCTGATCCTGATCTGAGGAAGTCATGACAATGTATGCCTTGACAATCAGATGTTAGTGTAACGCTAGAAATGTGTTGTTCACGATTATACTAAAGAACAAAAATATCAGTGATGTCAAAAGAAATAATTAAACGGAGGACAGTAAATAAATAAATAAAGCAAAATAAGTAAATTAAACCAACTCCTTCAAAAAAAAAAATATTCCATTGAATTTTTAAACGTAAAATTTATAACATGTAACACTTACGTGAAAACTATATGCATCATTTGTCAAATTCCACAAGCAAAAATATTTTTTAAATAAAAAAATAAAGAGCATCCACTTCAAAATAAATTATTATGAAATTTTGTAACAAAATTTTTTCAGTTCATGTGTTATGCAAGCATACATTTTTTAAGAGGAAAGATTAAAAAAAAAAACAGGTGAAGCTTACACCGTTTTAAAAATAAATTCTCAATTTAGCGCCAACTTTTAAAGACGTAAAATCTAAATTAAAAGGATATAAAGAGAATTAAGAAATATTCTTACATATTTTGTTTGATGTCCTATTATTATCTCACTCTAATATCTTAACTTTTTTTTTAATTTAAAAGTAATATATCCTTACCGTTATTCTCTTTTGGTTCTGCATTTTATGTGTTTTTTTTTTCTTTAGTTTTTCTTATTGAAGATTAAAAATTTGAATTGTATGTAATATTGAGCAATATTAAGTCAGATATTAAATTAACTGCATTCTTCTGCATCATTGCATTGACAGAAAATGCCCAAGTAGCACACTTCGTTTTTTAAAGGTTGTAAAATGGTTACTAACGTTGTGACAACGGATTAAAAACGTTTATAAAACGTTTAAACGTTTTTTGTGCTACCTGGGTGAGGTGTTTCAATGTTTTCCTTGGAGCCACTTACCTCACACGAAATGGGCCAACTAGCATCGTAACGCCAGTTTACCTTTTGATGATTGTAATAAAAACTATTTTGAAACCATTTCAATAAACATACAGATTTAACAATAACTATAAACGAAAATATTTCTGAATTTAATTTCTCAAAATGGAAATTGCAATTTTTTAATAAATAAAAAACGATTATTTGTAAGGGATGCACCACTCTTTTATCAAAAAATAATCGAAAATTCCAACTGGTTCTTTTATAGAAGATGCTTTTTAATGATATTTATGTGTGGAGGGGGGGGGGGGTGCGAACTGAAAAAAGGTCCATACTTGGCTAGACTGACAGCACTATGTAATTTATATGCATTTTTTTAATACTTCTTTGAGCCAACGTGCTTTTATGCCCAACTTATCCTCTGTCTACTCTCTCTCTCTCCCTATATATATATATATATATATATATATATATATATATATATATATATATATATATATATATATATATATATATATATATATATATATGTATGTATATATAAAATTGGTGGATGTTTCTAAAACAAATCCACAGTTTGTCAAATTTGGCACAAAGGTCCTTTGTTTCTCGGGAATTCGCATTAAGTTTTTTTTTTTTTTTTTTTGAAATGAAAAAAAAAATCCAAAGTTGTCTAAATTTAAGTTTTGGGTCATAACATTGCTTATTTCTAGACGTTGCTGAGAAAATATTGTAATTATTTTTCTTTCATTTTAGCGTGGTTGTTGAACACGCGTCACTTGACATAACTTTTATTTTTGAGGTAAACCGTGCAGCATCGAGTGACACACCTAGTATATTATATTTCTTCAAATTAAAATGAAGCATATTGATTAGATAAAATCTGCGAATTTTCTTTGTATATAGAAGAGCTCTTCAAAAAGTTATTCTTTTTCATCCCGAAACTCAGTTAAACTTTCGAATCATCATTCTATTCGATTTATGGCAGAGCGGTAACAGCTGTGGCTAGTTACTGAAAAGCTTCATGTTAGAATCTGAATATCTGTACTGAAAGCTATATTGAGCAGTTTGAAGAGATTGAAGCAGTTACTGTCACATTCACCTGTACTTATCTTCTTGCATTAATCTTTAGGAGGACGATAAGAGCATCAGATTGGTGGCCGTTGGTTTCCTAGGTTTCAGCTGATGTAATGGAGAAATGGGACGTGGTCTATCAGACGTCTGTCTAGAACGGAATATTTCTATTAACGCATTACATTGAGGACCGATAAAACATGAATTGGCAGTCCAAGATTAAACACATGTGAAAATGTTCAGGGACTATTCACTCAAGGGGCTATGAGCATTTAAGGCTGATAAGATGTTCACCAAAAGAGATTGCTTGAGAATTATCAATCTACTTGGTACATTACTGTGGCGATGTTTGTAAACGGTCATTTGACATAGCAAGAAGTTCTTGAGAGCTCTCAGGACCGGTTTAAGCAAAGAATAATTCAGAATCACACATTTAGATGCAAACACAATCACATAGACTAAAACTCTTTTGTTGGCTGTAAAAAACACATCATTTTCCATCTCACAAACGGTTATGTCTAAAAAAAATTACAAATCTGACTTTCGCACTCTGATGTATAATATCTGCAGGAACCGAGATATCCCGGAAGCCAGACCGCCCTGGAGACTAATAACTCGAGGACTAATTTCTTGCAGAACACTAATCTTTCAGAAACCATGTCAAATTGAATTTTCGCATAAACTGTGAGAAATAATTTCTGAAGCAATTTTTTTTTCGCTCCTAAGATTTTAAAATTTGGTCAGCTGAAACTTTAAGCTAATTTTCCCATTATTTTAATGATGTTTAAGTACTTTTTTAAGTGTGCTTACTATAGAATATCTACATATCTGCCACAACCATTGCTGAAAATAAAACTGCGCAAAACGATTCTAAACTGTGTTACAATCTATCTTTAACATCCACCACGTTTGATGTTGAAGAATTACTATTAACAGCAAAGGAAAAATAACTAAAAATTAATAATTTCACATCACATTTATTCAGTATCTATAGACAAGAACCATTAGTGTCTTTTATTTGTTTGCTTTTGCATCATATGAAAGAGCTTATTAATAATATGATATGCGCACTTTTTAATTTTAAGATTCAAAGTATGTCGACAATGCTTCATCGGCATTTCGCTTAGTTTCAATCATCGAAACCATTTTTTCGTATCGTGATTTAAGATGTTTTTCAAGTGTTGTGACTAAAAGAAAGCAATAAGTAACTTTGACGAAGTTTGAGAAATTACTCAAGGTAGGCAAACAAAATCGATTGAGCGTTTTGAGCATCGAATTTTTGCTCGAAATCTTTTTCGTTGGTGTTTCATTGAATTGGAAGTAAGAACAAGTGCCTTTGCTTCGTATCGGAAAAGCAGAAATGCGAAAGTCCTTAAGACGCTGTTTTATTTTCTGTTTATTAAACAAACGATGATATTTTGCCGTGAATATTTATTAATTCCTTTATCCCTATTTTATTCCTCTGATGCCGTTTCATACGTTCTTCGGACAAATAATAGCTTTGATTATTCCACTTTTTAGTGGAAAGATATCTTTTGAATTAAATGGAAAACGATACGTGATGCATATTTTATAAGTAAACTTTCTTTGTGCAGCGTTCATTTGCGTTCAATTTTTCTCAAAAATATCGACCGCTTAAGCATCAGGTTGCTTGATACTTGTTGCACTCTATTTCAAAGAATCTCTTTTGAAAAGAAATGTCCTTCATCTTCACAACGGAAAAGAATTTAATCGAATCAGAAAGCATATGCAGGCAGATCCCTTGTCGAGTATTGTAGTTTTGAAATCATTGCAAAAGGAGTTAAGAGTGAAGCGAATGCGGGAAAAAAAATCCACCCCGTTCCATTGTTCAATTATGCACTAGCACAAGAATAAATGAATGTCAATGAATAAAGATGAGAAATGGAGTAATTGATGAAAGGTTTGAGGGCTCGCGTATTTTCCTTTAGAAACAAAGAAACTGCAACAGCTGTATGAAATGGAGATCAAGGCCCACTTGATGCTGGGGACAACTTTCTGTGGGCAAGCATTGATTAAAAATCACTCCATTTCTTTGGTACCTACATACATAATCGCGGCTTCAATTGTTCGTGTAGCTTTTCTCCCTGGAGGTATCCAGGAATGGGGAAAAAATTCCCTTTCCACCGCTCCAGATTCCCTTTTCGGTGTGTCTTCTCTTGGGAAAGCCGCTACAAGAGTCAATTAAGAAGTGAATAATCTTCAACAACGTCTTTCCAGGATTTGCTTCCTTTTCGGATCTTCTTTTACGTGTTGGGATGGTAGGGTTGACAGGGAGCAAAAACTTATTTTATAGCGTTTGTTTCCCTTGCTGAAGATTAGACCTCCAAACTAAAACATTCTTTCAGATGTACCTGCGCACTTGTTTGTCCTTTGTACGAAACATTTTTTTGACATACTTATAATTTGTTTCATTGGTTATCTCGCCTGGGGTACAATAAGGAGCTCGAAAATATGTCTGTCACTGGCTCTCGTTTAGCGAACACGGATATCTGAGAGTTACTATTATTGCGACAATATTTACAATATTTGCTTATAAAACGCAAAGGAGTACATTGACACACATTTGCATATCGGCACCTATGATAAATTAATGTGTTTGTTTTTTTTATAGCGTGTACCAGGAAAGTGGTTTTATGAAGTATGTACTTTTAGAGATTTTTTTTTTCGTTTTTCACGGCTGTCGAAAATCTTATCTTAAACGTGAGAAGAGATAAAAAAGTTTGATAATCGAGGACAAAAAAAAAAAAAAAAAAAAAGACATATAACACTATAAACAAATAAATTCATTCATTAAAAAAAATATATGAAATTTTGACGTCGGTAGTGCCAAATTCACTGGAATATTGTCATCCTGTATTTTTTTTTTTCTTTTTCTTTCCTTTTCTTCAAGACAAACTTGCGCTTTTACTTAAAATAATGCCTCTGTTTTGACGTAAGAAATGGTAATATTTTCCCTAGGAGTTTTGCTATGCAGCATGATTTAGAAAAAAAAAAAAATAAAGATTTTGTTTGAATTTTGAACATGTTTTATTCAAAATTTAGAAGTTAACTTAGCATCCCATTTTTTTCTCATTGCCTCAATTTGTTCCTGAACTTATCTAAACAAAACTTTAGTTTTTTTGCCCGTATGTTTTGGTCAAAATATAAGAATAAGTCCGTTTTTGCTCAGCTAAAATGTTTTTTCTTTACTATGCTAATGCGCGGGATGAAGATCATAGTTACAGTTCTTTCAAAAAATCATCAACCTCCAAACTCGTTTTAGCATTTTTTTGCAAATTTTGTAGTTTTAACCTTGTCGATTTTATTTTTACGTTTTAACGCAAAGATATTTATTTATTTCTTGAATCCTATCATTTATGAAACTTCTTTCTTAAAAAAAAAAAAAAAAAAAGAAAAGAAAGAAATATATAAAGAAATATAAAAGAGACTGAATGCATGAATAAAAATAAACACATTTTCCCCCATAAACCTATACAAAACATCTAACATTATAATATTCTTCTTTTTTTTTTTTTAATATTTTACTGAGAACAAATGAAAACCTAAAAGCATTGAAAGTCAATAAAATAAATACCTCACATGCATTTATATAATTTTAGAAATACACATGAATCATCAATCAGTGCAGGAAAAATTTCATCATCTCTGAAACGGAAACCTTCTAAAAAATAAAATAAAAGCCTACAAGAAACTACTTTTTTGAAATAGACCCTATATATTCTTTTAATTAAACTTAATGGCATTTTTTTTATTTATAACAACTGAAAGTGATATGTTTAACTTATATATTACCATTTTTCCGAGCACTGGCAACGTCAAGGTTTTGAAAATCCCAAAACAAAATCCTGACATTGCTTATACCTTTTTAATACTCATGGTCGACTTTTCACTCTGTATAAAACAAATTCCACCATCTCTGAAGCAGTGATCTTCTAAAAAGGGCCTTCAAGAAATTGCCTTCTTGAAGTGGACCCGATTCAATCACAGTTTTACCTACCAGCTCCTCGCATAGTCGTAAATCTTCTCTTCCAGTAAAAGAGAAAAATAAAATAAAAACCTCCAAGAAACTACTTTTTTGAAATAGACCCTATTTAATCTTTCAATTAAACTTAATGGCAATTTTTTTTAGCTGTAACAACGGAAAATGATAGGTTTAAGTTATATATTAACATTTTTCTGAGCACTGGCAACGTCAAGTTATTGAAAATCGCCGAAACAAAATCCTGACATTGTTTATACCCTTTTAATACTCATGGCCGACTTTTCACTCTGTATAAAACAAATTCCGCCATCTCCGAAACAGTGATCTTCTAAAAAGGGCCTTCAAGAAACTGCCTTCTTGAAGTGGACCCGATTCAATCACAGTTTTACCTACCAGCTCCTCGCATGGTCGTAATTCTTCCCTCCCAGTAAAAGAGAAATAAAAATTCCTTTCGTAGATCCTCGTAAAAACAGAATCCACGTTGTTTCTGCTTAGTATTGTGGTCTTTCGTGTTTTGTTATATGTGGGGAACGGGATGTCATCCTTTTCTTCGCTGCCATTTACCAAGATAGCCGCTTAAGAGGATTTCTATGGGCGCCTGCTATGGATCGTTACGAGGACAAGAACTGGCAAAACTTGCAAGTAGACCACTCCTATGCAGACTACCTCCGGAGTACATCCCTTTTTGGAGCATAATATGAATCCAAAAAGAGCTTTGTGACTCCATACGCTAAAGAAGGCTAGAGCAATGAAATATTTGTCCGTAAATTTCTCGAAAAAATAAAAGTCATCCTTTCGACATCAGTTTTTCTCCAAGAAAATGATAAACTGTTGGTGCTGTAGCTGAGCGGTGTACGGAAAAAAAGACTCAAGAAATGGCTTCAGACCCGATTTGAGGAAAATATCCGTAAATGCTGCTTATCTGGCTTTGTTGCTCGGATCAAATCAAGCCATTTTTATCTCCGGTTTTGTACGATCGTGCCTAAAAGAACTAGTACGTATATCTGCACCAAGATGAAAGGCATTCTTAAGTTCCCTTCAACCCCTCCGCAGTTGGAAAAAAAAGGTACATATCGGTTTTGAGAAAATTGCACTCGAAAGCTTCAATTCTATCCCCTTGAATTTTCTTTCATTTTAATGCAATATTTCGTTTAATTCAATTGTCAAAAGAGTATTTTATTCTTCCTTCGCTTATCTTCACGATTGCAATTTTTAAACGGAAAAAGAGCTTTCTGCTCGGTAGCTTGTTTTTCGATAGCGATTTCATTGAAATAAAATGACGTAACGATGTTGGATTTTACGGGAAATAAAAACTATTTTATTTGCTTTTAAAGAATTATATCCTAGACGTCGTGATTTACATTTGAAATATTGGTACCTAACGATGACTTAGGTCACAAAAGTTGAGAAGCGATCTTATTTTGTTACGTTTTGATTACGAGTGATGAATATATCTTTGCTAAAAACGGCAGCTTTATGATTCAGATGATGCTTTAAGTCTGATTTTAACAGCCATCTTTAAACTTTTTGAGACACATTTTCTTTGAAATAGTAACGTCTAGTCAAGGTTGTATAGGATCTTTTACTGAAACGTCTAGCATATTGCTCTATTTCGTTCATGACACCTGCTGTAACATAAGAATTCATCCATGAAATCTTCTTTCACACAAATAAAGATGCCACTTTTGCAAGGACTGCTTATGTTGCCAATGCTTACTATCGTTTGCTACTATTCTGGAAACCACTATAATTCGATTATTCTTGCTGATATTCACTATTTTATTCACGATTTCAATTATTTCTCACTGGCCATCCGATACTGAAAAATATAATTTTGCGAGTGTGTGTGTGTGTGTGTACAGAAATAGTACCAAAATTGGATGCTAAAAGGATTGAAAGTTAGAAAAATAGCAATAAGTTTCTCCTATAAGAAATATGTCGAATAGACATTACGGGAGATAGTTATTAAAATGTATGCTCGTTGATAGATATGCTCGTGGTATTGATTAATTATTCTTAGAAATAAACGTTTCTATGTGATTCTGATTGTTTTAGATTGCAAGCTAATTGTTTCTTTACGCCATTTGCTATTTGACCTCTCTTATCATGCCATTTAAAATCCATTAGAAAGACACTTCGTATCTATTAGTTGTCATTTATAACACTTCCTATTTCGTGTCTAGTAGATATATATTTAATTGCCATTTGTTATTTTATTTTCACTAATGAGATCTCTAATGTATATTTATGCTTTCTAATTTTAATGTGAGGAGAGAAAAAAAATCAAAAAATAATAATTATGCATTATAACTCAATGCTTGGTAATAACGAATTAAATAATTTTATTTATATTTAACGTACTTACTAGCTATTGAGTGCTTCATTAATTTTTTATAACATCAAGTTACTAGATAAAGTAGTTCTGAGTGTTTCGAAATAACAACACAATTCTCTAATCATCGTAATGGTTACTGGCACATTTTTAAAATACGCGCTTAAAAAAATAAAAAATATATTAAGTGAGCGCGCGTGTGTGTATCTACAACGTGTATATACAGTGAAAAGAAGAAAAAAAAACTGCTAGTAGTATTAGAAAATATTTTAAAAACTGCCCTTCCATTAAGGCTTCCAGAAACGGTACTTTCGTCTTAAGTCACTCCGTCAATGTTACTTCTAGAAGAAGCTGCGTTATTAGAAAAGTTTAAGGAAGTCCAGTTTATAAGAGATTTTCTAACAGTACCGCGGTGTACGCACACAAAGGGGAAAAAAAGAAAATAAGAGAAGGAAACAAACAAGAAAGTAAGAAGACAGTACGCAGAAGAGGCATGTGGATAAGATGAATAAAAAAACTGAAATGTTTCATAAAACAAAAAAAAAAAAAAAAAATCAATCAGTTATTATTCGTAACTCCAGCTTGTCAAAAGTTTTTGTTTTGTACCACTGCTTGATCGGCCATGACACAAAATTTAGGCAAAACAGCAACAAAGTAAATATGAATTTCTGTGAAAATTATCACGTGATTTGGATTATTGAAGTAAAATGTCTGCATGAATATGTATAAGGATGAAGTTATTAATGAATATCTATAAATATGTTCATTATTAATTTCACTATACAGATTGAAAATCAATCACTTGAAAACATTGTATAATGAAACATTCCTTTGTGTTTTAATTATTCCAAACAAAAACACAGGCATGATTAGTTATTTGAATTTTTACGAATTGATTTAACCCGTTGATTAACTTCTGAACTGCATTCTCAACAAAATTGCAAATGTTCAGACAAAAAAAAAAAAACTGATGTTTTCCTCACAACTTTCTCTCCTCTACAATAACACAAATATGCGACATTTCTCAACTTCTACAGTATCACAAACGTGCCACATTTCTCAACACCTCAAAAGAAGGTAAAATAGCTCATTATCTCTAAAGTAATAGCTGAATGAGAAAAATCCTGCTTTTCTCATTCCAAGCATTGCCAATATGACATTCCGACAAGTAATGTTCAAGTCTTGAACGTCTTTGTCATTTTAGTCTCTCTCACTCGCATGAATGTGAATGGTTGACAAAAAAAAAGTTGCCAAAAAAAGCGATACTATGATTACCTATTTACGCGTAAATTTATGGGCGTCTATTTATATTTCCAGCGGGGAAATTTTGCCAGAAAAAAATATATTTTAAGCAGCTCATAAATTTAATTAATCTTGAAGATGGATATGCAGAAGAAATGTATTTCGTTTTTCAATTTCATGTCGAAACTTTTCACTTCGTATTGTTTACAATATCTTGCAGGAAACACATATAAAGTATTCATACAAGAAATTATGCCAAAAATGGTATTTTCGGAATGGTATTTCACAGATAAGATTAAATTATTTTTCAAAGACATTTGTTTGCATATTTTACTAATTTTCTATGACAAGCGGAATCTTTTTTCAAAGTTTTTTTTTTCAAATTCTTTAAGAAACCTGGTGTTATTATAACTCAAGGCAGGTCATTTTACCCACTTTTTTTCGTTATTAAAATTATGCTGTTCTTAGATTAATTCAATTTTTAATTAAAATTTAATATCTTAGCCACTGACGAGTCAATTCACATTCACATATTAGTTGCGACCGCTGTATGTGGCTTCATAAGACAAAAATACCGGCATTCAAATCTTGCGTATAAAAAAATAAAAATAAATTTTTAAAAGCACTGAAATTACGTTCAAATTTTGAATTTGAAACCCTGAATTCGATTCATTTGATTCAGCGTAGTCTATTTATCACTGAGTAGTTTTTATAGCCCCCCCTCTCCTAATATTTTGCCTTTTACTAACATGACTAACATTTTAAAACTTTAATAGAAATTTCGTCATAGTCTCTTTTAGCATGCATATGTTAGTAAATTTCTACATTGAAACTTCTGAAAAAATTGATGTTTAGATTAAAATTTATATTTAATTCGAAGGATTATTTTTGAGGATATTATTTTCGCATATTTTTAAGTTATAGGCACTTGTAATGGATATTTGATGAATTTAAAATTCGAATTCCGATAACTATCGTATAAAAATAGAAATACATTTACTCTAAATTATTTTAAAAGCATTTTGAAGCAACAATTTCTTTCAACTAAAAATGAAGCGCTTTGTATCAAAACTAGCTCAATCCGTTTTTTTTTTTTTTTTTGACAGAGAAACAAAAAATATTTCACCCACAGCCCACATAATTTTAACAAAAAGTTTTTTTTCGTTTAAAAAACATTCGGTGTATGACTTCATTTTTTAAAAAAATAACAGTACTCTCTAATTATCTACAGATAAAAATTACTGGACTGAGTTGGTTTTGAAGTAAATCGGCCTTTTTTTTTTCAATTTGTGCGTTCAAACTCCAATTAAATTCATGTGGTTTCTCAGCTTTATATCATATATTAATTAACCTGTGTTGTCAAAAATGTGAGTTGATTAAGCAGTTTATTGTCATAATGTTGTTGGTATTAACCGTACGTGTTTACAGTGGCGATAATATTGTGACATTTTAGTGATATTTTAAAAGTTTTTCCATAATGCATGAAGCAATCATTAAAAATTACGTTATCTATGCAGTAATGCGCCCAATTCTATGATTAAAAAAAATTAAAGATTTGATTAACAAATTGTTATTTCAATTTTAAAAATCTAGTTAAAGTTTTTAAAGTAGACAAAATGAAAATAAACAACATACTGTAACTGAATATTTACATGAATTTTCGGTAAAAAATAAGTTGGATATGATTTTAAAATTTATCATTTATACTACCACATTCAAAGAACCTATTGTTTCTACTCTTCAATTTCTAAAATAAGTCTCAAAGCTCTGCACAGAGAATTTTGAACTTTAAAAAAAGTAAAATGACTGCTTGGAAGCAATTTTAAAATCCGATTTGGAAGTTCGCGAAATCCTACTAATCTTTTAAAGTAAGTAACTTTATAGTTACCACGCATTTAATTTCCCCGTATATGGTGAATTTCTCAGTATCTTTAACAGTTTATTTATTAATATTTAGTAATATGACAAGAAATAAAACATAATTTTACTCCATTTTTCAGATAATTTTTAGTCAGTTCTGCACTATGCTTAGCTTTGTTTTCTTAAGGATACTATAGGCAAACTAAAATGATGATTTTATTTCTTTGTTTCGCTTTATAGCTGACAAACACAGTCAAAATAATTTTCAGAATCACAAGTTTAAATTCGAACAAAAGACAGAAATCTTCTGTAGCCATAGCAACGCTCCCTCTACGAGATAGTCACCAAGCGATTAATATTACTCCATAAATAAAAAAGTATCGTAGCGTAGAATTGTGAAGCAATTAATTTCAACGCTGAATATGTTACATGTCCCCCCCCCCCCTCATGAACTTCTCCCACATAATTCTGTTAAAATAAGTACAGTTTTTAGTTTAATAATTCAAATTATTTTCTTTTGAATTTTCATTTCCTACATAAGTAATAAAATGTTTTTTCGCCTTCTAAAAATGGATGCTTTTCTTCTTCCACTCTTCCCACATACTATATTTTATGCAATATAATACTTATATAAAGCTTGTAATGCTACAGAAGAAAAATGGGGAGTTTTAAAACGTTGGTAAATTATATATTTCTGTAAAATTGCATAACTACATTACTTTTATTTAAAAAAAATATTTTTCGACACTTTTCTCACGTGATTCAAAGTTACCCGAGTGACACGCTAATTTTGAACATGTTTCAAAAATCAATTTTAAACTGATTTTAATAATTACTATTTTTTTAAACTTTGGATAAATATTTTAGTAGTGCTTCTTATTTATACCAAGAAATACAATAAAACTAATAAAATGCGTGAAAAACAGTTTAAAATTTAAAAAATACGTCTTAAAATTGCCCTGAATGATTGTAAAAGTCTTAAAATAACTTGAAACTACGTAAACTTAAACGTTTATGTATTTTGTTGCAGTTAATTATTGACGTTGTGTGATTGATTTTGAGCATTCATAGCAAATGTATAAGAGTAACCCTACTCAATTCCTTGCGTATTGCCATTTCCTATTGCCCGAAAAAGAGGGCAATATTGTCTATGTAGGAGATAACTTACCAGAGGAACACTACTCGGACCTAATACGTTTTAAGCCGCACGGTACCATGGAAAAATGTACATCTTTTGCGAATAATCCTGAGGAATCCTTGTGTGCGTGTAATTCTGTGCAGTAACTACTTGGCAAGGCATTTAAATGTTAAAAGCACTAATATTGTAATTTTGGAATTTAATGGATTTCAAAAATCGTCATGACAATTAAAGGAAAGTAAAACCACGTGAAAAGCACAAATATGCAGGGAAAACTGCTGACATGTATTTCGGCGTTACAGAGCGCCTTTTCCAATGCAAAGAATGTAAACTTATGGAGGATGTCTTTTCACCCATTAGCTCACATATTTTGCATTATATTTATTTAGTGACTATGGGAAAATACCTTACGGAATAATTCTTTCAGAATGAGAATCTTTCAGAAGGCGTGCTACACAAATTTTTCCTTTATTTTTGCAATTTTTCTCGATCTCTACATAAAAGTCATGTATATATACTCCTAAGTACTAAGGTCATAGTCATTTAGTCTTCTACATTTTAAGGTCCTAAAAAATTAAAGACATCGTGGTTCTTTTTATTATTTCATTTCGTAAGTGTCATCCAAAGTCTGCTCTATTCTAGCTCTAAATGAATTGGAAAGCGAAGCGGCATTAGAAAGTGTTAGGCAAAGATATTTTTGACTCTTCTACTAGCCTATTTAAAACATTGAAAAGTTGAAAATCTGAAATATTCCAGTTTAGACACGCATATTTTTATGCTTTGTGTTTTAAATTAAGAATTTAGCATAGTGGAAAATGGGGGGGGGGGGGGCAATAGAAGCTATTTTAGTAGTACATTTTAATTATTATTATTATTATAACTATTATTATGAAAAAACGAACTAAGTGCTGAATGTTGAAAAGAAAAATTTAAACTATCCATTTCTTTTTCCCCTGCTATCTTCCATTTCATCCTTAGAAAGATTTTTATGAAATTCAATTGATGACTATTATGATCTCAACTTTTTTTTCGCATATTTCGTTCTTCCAAAAATTCCACTCCTATAAAAAATGTCAAGGATTATTTTTTCGCCTTGAAACATAACCTCTGCCTCTGGCACTAGGTTAGGAAGAAGGAAGAGTATCTGATGTTTTAAAACATTTTAGAAGGTAAAAGTAGTAATTCGATTTTTTTTTTTTTTTCGAAAACTTTAATTTGGCATTCATACTGAGACTCTTTTAAAAGCATTCTAGACAGTTATATCTCTTAGTGGATGTTTTCAATGTCCGTTTTGAGATCAACTATTTTCGGCGTTGTCTCAAAGGAAAGATTTTACCAAAACAAGATTTCTTCTAAACACGTAAAAAACTTCAAGGACTTGCTATATCTCATAGGTTTCTCGCATGGAAATTAGTTATATTGAACATAACACACTTTTATTCATAAGTCATTAGCACTTTATTAGTACTTCCAGCTTCGAAATGAAATTCTTATTCCTCATCCATTCTGTAAATGGCCTTTAAAGTCTGTTCAGTGTCTGGCTTGATGCAGAAAATGAATGAGAAACGAAATGCTGCGTAGAGACGTCTTAGTAGAGAAGAAGGATTGGATGCTTGATAGTCTCCAAAGCATCTCCGGTGTGGGAAGGAGGGGGGGGGAGTCTTTATCAAAGGCTGTTAACTCGTTTTAGAATTCAATCAACACACAAGGAAAAGATATCAGCTCATTTGTATGAGGGTGTTCTAGAATGTATAGCTGCACCAGCATACATGTCATTACAAGGCCCATTTTGCGTTCAAAAATTTACAACTATTCGTATGATATTAGTGTTGGAGCTGGGATTTGAAATTTAGGCATCACGATGACGCCTGTTATAAATTTTTATGTGTTAAAATGAACAGCTTAGATCCGTTTTTAATGAATTAAACACATCATATCTGAGTATTAGAACATTGTCGATAGCATAAATAAAATGATCAGTTAACTATACAGAAGAAAATTATTTATAAAGAGAAAGTTGACTGCATTTTCAAATTACTTTTGCAAATTTTTCCTTCTGGTAAATCGTGTATTCCAACCACAAATGAGTCAGGAAAGAAAAAATTCCGACATGATAGAAAACTTAAGAGGTCAATTTTAGCGTCTAGTTTTAAAATACAAAAGCGTCATTTCAGACTCGTCATTAAGCGGTAGGGGGGAGGTTCTATTGTTTCACCTCCCACCCCGCTTGGGTTTGAAAAATTATTGCATATACATTTATGTGTGGGCTTGTTTTTACTTATTTTTGGTATTGTTCGCAGCCCACTTTCTGAAAAAATTCGAACGACAAATTAAAACTTTTGGTTGCAAAATGGACCAACGGCCGCTCTTTTTTGACGCTGTACGACACGGAGTGATAGATTTATATTTGGAATGAGTACTAGCTTAAAACGAGGAAAAATAAGCTCTCTATAAAGCATAGAAATACCACCAACAGCATCACTGAAATTCGTTAAGCTGTGGACAGTGTTAGCAGTATTTCTGTGCTTTATAGAGAGCTCATTTTCATTCTTTTGAACAATACATTAATTCCACATAAATTGTAGAAATCATATGTATTGTTTGACTTCTCTCTCAGTGTTTCCTCGGAGTTTGTCGCATAAACTTTTTTCCTGGGATTCACTACATCATACAATGTTCCACAAATGGGGTCCATTCGGGACCTAATCAGCGCATGGTTCTGGGCACCAAAATATAGTTTCTTTCTTTTTTGCTTCCCTTTTCTGAAAATATTACTTCGAAAATGTTCTGATTTTCTTGCGTTAAGTGCAGCAGAATTTACCAGGCCCTGGGCATCTTTTTGGCTTTATCGGGCCCTGTGTCTTCAATTATTTGGTATTTCCATCTTCCAGTTGCAGTTCCTGTTCTTAATCCAATCTGTATATGGCGTCTAAAGTCTGTTCAAACTTTAGCCCCATACAGAAAATGAATAGGAAGCGAAGTGCCGCCTAGAGGCCGCTTGGCGAGGAATGAGGAATCGACGAAGTAAGATATTGTTAAACGTCACCATTGTATTCTTCTGGGGTGATCCATCCTCACTCTGTGCCAATCCAAACAGAGGAAGAACACGAAGAAAAAGGAGCCAGAAGAAAAGATAATGCGACGAAGAAAACATAGAAGGGGCGGCAGATAGGAAGGGGAAGAGAGTGAAGATAGAGGGCGGGGGCGTAAAAAAAAGGGAACTTTCGTAAAAAATAAATGACCAGAAAGAAAGATTGAAGCAACGGAGAGCGAGGATGTGTTATCAGTAAAGATGGAGAATTGAGAGAGTGGAGCTGCAAGAAGTTTCAGGTTTCGCTGGTGAGCTTGTCATCGGTAAACGGCGACCTCTGTCCCCCAAGTCCCCACCCCCCACACGAGGATAATGGGGTTTCCGAGAATTGTGCTAGAGATCACCTCTGCTTCGTTAAAACGGGTCAGACGGAGGAGACTGGATGAGGGTTGGCAGAGTTGTGAACCCGAACGGAGCGTGGTTTGTGTGTTCCCTGAAACGAATAATCTTTACTTTTTTTTCGAATAAAATACAATGACAAGTACTGGATAAATAATGAATCTTCACTTCAAAAGAAACATCTACTGATTCCAGTTCGTTTTTTTGGTCAAAACTCAACTCAAGATAAATGCCAACTAGTTAATCAACTAATATTATTACTTTATTTTGGAAAAGACTGGTGGATATAAGTACCCTCATTTGATGCACAATTTATTTCTGAGACCTAAAACTCATTCAAAAAATGTTAGTTATTAGTGTTTGATTTTACTTCTCTTTCTTTCCTTTTATTACTTTCTTTATTTATTTTTGAGATGAAAAATAAATAACAAAAAATCGACAAAGTACTTAATCTTGCAAATCATCCCATAGAATCTCAACTAAAAATTTTCGTCAGTGTTTTTTCCTTACACTGTGCTTACGAAAAGAGTAAGTAATATTAAGATTTTATAAAAATCTTATACGATGCTAATTGTAATGTTAAGTTAAAGCTTCGTGATAAGATTTCTCTCTGCTCATTCCTGTTTCAAATCTTAACTGGTCTTCGTTTTTTTGCATTTGTTAGGTTACAGCAATAATACAATTTAAATAATTAAATTTAAAAAAAACTCATTAATTTTTCCAAGTTCAAGCATGTACGAAGTTTTTTTGTTCATTAAAATTTGATTCCTAAAGTAAGTTTTTAGTGATAGAAATAATTAACAATATAAACAATATGATAACATAACTCTCATGGATGTTAATTTTTGTTGAAGTAAAATTCGTGTGACTTTTATCATTTGTAAGTTAAAAACCATTGCATCTGTTTGGTAAAAACTAAAAATTATAACTTGTGATAAAACAAAATGAAATGCCCCACATTGTAAAGATTTTTTTTTTCAATCAAACTAGAACTACTATAATGAAACTTGTTTGAGAAAAAACGTTGAAAAAATACCATAAACAATTTTCCAAAATTAGCATTGATACATTGGGCGAAAACGACCAAGACTGATTACTTTCAAATTTTATCTTTGGCAACAGCGACAAATATGCAAAGTGCATATGCGCGATTGAATATAATTTCGGTATATTTCGTCTGCCGGTGTGAAACCTATATCAATTTTAGCAGTCTGCTGGATAACACTATTAAATCCTTCCTTTTTTTGTCGAAAATTTGTATTTCATTAAATTTGGCCTATAAATAAAAATCAAGTTTCAAATTATGTTTATAAATTCCTATTAAGTACATAAGGCTGAATCATTACAATAATTACTGTTATAGTGTTACTTAAGGCAAAAACCTTATAATTTTTCATATTTCTGCTCTTAATATGTTATAAATTGTAACATCAATTTTTCATAAAAAGGCTATCGGGAAAGCATATTGTTCATATATTTTTACCATCAACATTTTTTTGATGATGTCAATACACACTTGTGTTAAGCAGTTAAAAATAGCTTGTCATTTTTCATTGTCTTTTATTGTAGTTACATTTCATTTATTATTTAAATGCCATCTTTACTATTTTCGGAAAAAAAAACCATTTCAATTGAAAGTAAAACCAAAGTGTAATTTTTCGTGATTGAAAACGGCTGTTTCAAAAATCCGAATCAATCTTCTTTAGTAGTATTAAGCTCAAAAAAAAAAAAAAAAAAAGACAGACAGATAAAGATAAAGGAATGATGAAGCAGTTGGGTTTCCTTTTATGCAAAACTTTTAAGCTTTATCCGCAGTTTGTAATTTCGTCTTTCAATATTTTATTAGACTTTCTAATTAATTAACGTTTACTCTAATACTACACAATAGCGATGTTTTTATCAACATGAATATACAAACTTTTCTACGAGGCATTTTTGAAATGTTAAGATAAATCAGAACTGTCTTCAAATTTCAAGTGCCTTAATATTAGAACAAAAAAAAAAAAAAAAAAAAAAAACTTCCTCAACTCAAGCCATTATGTTTTATTTGTTTATTTTTTACAAGCCATTGGGATGCACTGTGTACTAGAAACTCCAATGCCTCTTGCATTCCTCCAACGTGACAAAAAGAAATGAGAGAAAGAGAAAGACTCCTAAGTCCCAGAGCTTTTCTAAAAGGGTAAAAAAGGACAGAAGATGTTGCGAAAAAAAAATTACGAAGCAAAAAACATTTTTTCCAAATTCTTTCTGGTATGGGTATCTATTTGACAGAGAAAGAAAGAAAAAACTGGGGGTGGGCTATTTACAGGCGCAGAAAATTGACATAAACCCTTCTGTGACTCCTGCCACCGGGTTGCAGTTTCACATTACAGACTGTGGTCGTTGCTTTCTGCCACAAACTTCAAGGTCGCGAAAGTTCTTCAAAAAGAACTACGAGGGGGCTCCATCGCTACCGCGTTTTTTTTTTTTTTTTTTTGGAGCACAACAAAGAAAAAAGCCAAGTCAGGAACCTCCACCGGAACCAACTGTTCTACGGGGGCTGGCAGGGAGGCTGGAAAAGACATCAGAGAACCCCGGTGGGGGCATTAGTTGCTGGAACAAGGGGGGCGGCGCGGTGACTTCAAAGTCACGCATCATCCCCCCCCCCCCCCGCTACGGGTAGCGGAAGGAGTCTGCTGTTGTGGGCGTAAAAAGCGATAACGGGGGTTTGGGGGGAGGAAAAGATGACTAATGTGTTGTTTGGTTTGATTGTTTGACAACAGAAAACGGGAATAATTCGAATTGAGTCCCGCAATGTTTTCGGAAAATACAGAGGAGGTGCTCTTCGGAAACAGTGAATCTTCTTTCCCTCAAGTGATTTCTGGAAGAAAACTGTTTCAAAACACTTGATCTTTTGTTCAAATATATTTTTTTTTTCTTTAATGGTATGCTTTGTATGATATTCCAACATATTATGCAGTATTATAAAACCAGCTTCAATTCCCATAGATTTTTTTCCCCACTCGTTTTTTTTCTCCTTTAGATTGTTTTATCAATATCCACTTTTGAGCTTTATCCTTTATCCACTTATCCTTTATTGATTAGTTAATTGATCCTTAGTCAGTTTATTGCTTATTTGAAAAGCTACAGAAGAGTAATGCCCAGCAACTTACAATTGTGCGAGTGAATTCAAGCAATATTTAGAGTTCAAACATTATAGCACTTAGTAAGAACTTCAAATGCATTTTGCAGCTCTTGCTAATTCAGTAAAATATATATATAAAAGAAATATAAATATATAATGTACCTGTGTATTAGGTGTAAGAATATCTATAGAAAAGGTATGAAATTTATATTAAGTTAAGAAAAATTAAAGGAAGAAAAAAGAAACAAATTTCGTAACTTAAAATATGGAAAGGATCGAAATCTACGATTGCATTAAACAAGACATAGTTCGTGAACTAATCGTTTTTAAATACAGCAAATAATAGGTATAAGTACTAGAAAAAAGCTGTTAAAGACTTGTGTTAGTAGTAACATCGATTACCACACTGTTCCTTTGAAACTTAATTTAATAATAAAAAGCAGAAACAATAAACAGAACAAACAACAAATCTACTTGAAATTGAAATTAAATTGAGTAACTAGGCACACTATCGATTTAATCCATTGAGTAAAAGCTAGTTAAAACCAGTACTCAGAAAATCAGATAAACATAGTTTACTTAAATTAGTATGCGAAATCTTTACAAGTTTCTTTCTCAGGTTGAACAAACTGTTGTCACTTCATTCATTAATTTTTAGTCAACGTCAAAAAAAAAAAATGTAGATTTCAGGAAATATTTTACTTCATACAGTTTTCCTTTTTTATGTTATTCATTAAAAACGATTTTCGTTTTGTTTCTCAATGAAAGTGTGCATTGTGTGTAATACTTGTCTTTTGAGCAAATAAAAAATCGCCTACATTACCAAAAGCTAGATCCAATTTTTTTTTACCCCATTAAACTGCTTTGATCCAAAAATAAATCGCTCTCTGGAGCAAGGTTAGGCTGAGGGGGAAAAAAATCCTTGCGGTGAATACCGGTTCTCGACATGTGGTGCATTTCACCCTACTTGTACACATTCTGTTTCATAAAGTAGATCATCTCCTACCTGCCTTTTTCCTGGATCATAATTAAATTTCAGTGAATGGAGCTTGCTACAACTCGCGTGTTAACTAAAATTCATAGTTAGGGTAGGACAGTTCTAAACCTACTCTCACTCTAACAGTTTTTTTTTTTTTTTTTTTTATGATATTTGAATATTCACCCCTTTCCCTCCTTCTATTCAATAAAATCGGGTGACTGATGATGAATAAGAAGGCTATTTTTTTGTTTTTTACACTACACTAAAAAAATGAATCTTTTTACAGTATAATACTGCTAATTTTATTGTAATAAGCTGTAAAAATTACTAATTGTGCAGTAATAAACTGTAAAATTGCTAACTTTACAGTACTAAAATATAAAATTGCTTATTTTACAGTACGTGCATTTTACAGTTTTAAACTGGAACCTCTGCTGCCAGTATTATACTGTAGTTTTTGCAGTATAATACAGTTAAATTTTACGTCAATAAACTACAAAATTTGTAACCTTACAGTAAGAAACTAAAATTGCTAGTTTTACAATTTATTACTGCGCATTTTACAGTTTTAAATTGGAACCTGTAAAAACACCAGTTCACTTTTTGCAGTGTAGCAAAAACTAGAATTGTTATGTGCTGGAGTTTTGTTAAGGTATTTTAATGTATTTATTCATTGTAAATTACTTTAAAAATATATTACGGACTGAATCCGTGTTAGAATACACTCGACACAAAGTCTTCAGCTCATAGATTCATTTGCGATGCATCTACACATGAAGAACGTTTCAATGAGCTAAGATATTAGCATCTGGGCTGTCAAAGCTAAGAAACTTCTTTAAATATTTCAACAATGAAACATAATATGATCAATAAAATCTAGAATTGAGATTACTTTCAGTTTCACGCAACCGGTTTTGAATTAATAAAAAAGAGAAGGTAGGAAAAATTTGTACCCTGCTCTTGGGGTTTAGATAATTTCACTTTTGTGATAAAAACAGGAATAAATGTCCCCTCTGCAACGAAAATGTCCCCTCCAAAACGGCTTTCTCTCTGAAAAAATCTGAATTATTGTGTATTATATCAAAATTTGTTTGATGACAAAACTATTTGAATGTAAGGTCAAACGCTTTAAAGACTGCTCACGATGAAAAAAATAAAAAAACATTAAAAAAAAAAGCTTTGGAGTAGGCATCTTTCGTTAGGTCACGAAACTATGGGATTGTAGCTGTAATTGAAAATCAGTACGTAAAATTCAATATACACTTCAAACAGTATTTCGCATTGCATTACTTCCACATAATTAGCTTCTATTCAACTCTTTAAGCAATTTCAGAATGCATAGGTTTCAAATACATAACGTTTCATGCAATAAAAGTGATTTCATTTTTTTTTTATGCCCTGGGACCAATTATCATTATCAGGACCTAAAAAACTGATATTAAAATACTCAGTTTAAGTCGAATGTTTTTTTTTTTTTTTTCTGAAAATAGTTCTCTGAGCATTCAGATTAAAAAGTAATATCCCTTGAGCACTAAAATCACTATAACCCCTTGAAAGAACTGAAAAGAAGAAGATTCCTGCAAAAAATAAAACACTAAAATAAAAACTTTGGAAACAATATTTCGAAAACTAACTGCTAGATGAAACAAGAGTGAAACAGTCATTCCTCAGTTCTTGTCCAGAAAGTTATAAAAATTGAACAGGAGAAACGCATTGCCTGGGAAAAAAGCACTAATCTTTCTTTTATGTTCCTCGATCTTCCTCTGGAGCCAAAGAGCCTGTTTTTCTTGGAGAAAGAAATTGACACTAAAAGTAGTCAACGCTAGTAGGAGTGGGTAAGAATTGCAATGTGGCGTTCTCCCGGGGCAACGTTTTGCGCCGCCTATTGTAACTGACCCCTGGTCACTGTCGGCGAGGCTACTTTACCATCATTGCTTGCTGTTGAACAAGTTTGCGAAGTCCATTAGGAGGAATGGTCCTCCGGGAGCTGGTCGAATCTCCAGCGATATCACAACCGAGTCCGGATGGAACGTTAACATTGTCCTGGTCAATAAACAGACCAGGCAATGAATTTTTGCTGTTTGAAAAAAGAAACAAAGATTTTTTTTTTTGGTTTCTTTGGGTTGTGAATAAAATATACGATTCATTGATAATCAAAAACTCCAGGAGGCAGAAAATAATATCTACTATTTAAACTACCTTTTTAAATTTTTAGTTAGTGGCACAGCTATAAAGATGGGCAGGGCACTAAGGCATTGTCTGTAACATTTTTGCTAGCACAATAATTTACACACAAGCGAGGATTGTTTTAACATAAAATAATCTCCAGAAAGGTATACTGTCTGCACTAGTGGTGACAGCAATAGCGTTTTAAATACGTTATACTAAATTTATCCTTCACTGCAAAAAATTTACTGTTGTTTTTACAGTATAATCCTGGCAGCCGAGGCTCAAATTTAAAACTGTAAAATGCACGGTGATAAACGTAAAACTAGCAATTTTACACATTCTTACTGTAAAGTTAGCAATTTTACAGTTTATTCCCGCAAAATTTAGCTGTATTGTACTGTAAAAACAACAGTAGAATACTGGCAGCAAAGGTTCCAGTTTAAAACTGTAAAATGCACGGTAATAAACGGTAAAATTAGCAATTTTACAGTGTATTAGTATAAAACTAGCAATTTTACAGTTAATTATTGGAAAATTAGCGATTTTTGCAGTTTATCACTATAAAATTAGCTGTATTATACTGTAAAAACAACATTCATTTCTTATAGTATTGAACAATATAGGTTAAGATTATTTCTGCTTCAAAAATTTGCAGTAGTCTGTGCTGCATATTCTTCCAATCACATTCTTAGATTTCTTTTTTTTTTTTCTAATTCTTGCTCTCATTAGATTAAATTAGTTAAAGTAATGTTGAAATTTATTGCTTTTCAATCTAAATAATGCTTCGTTTCGTGTTTAAACTAGTGGCATACAAAGCATTCAGTTTCCACTCGATACTCACCAAATTAGCCGAGTATTTTCCACTGTGCCAAATTTTGGCCATGTACTCTGCCAATGCCGATTAGTCAACATTAAATACCTACAACTATGAATGAAAACAAAAGAGTTTTGATTGACAAAAATAGTATAAATTTGTAGTGTGCAATTATTTGCTACTACTCGACGTATAAAATGTAACTATATTCTGTATAAACGTTTAAAAATATCCACAAGTAAAATTAATGACGGGAGGAAAAATTAAACCTTGCGTTTGTTGTTTCTAGCAATAATTTATAAAGGGTTTCAAAGATAATAAAATATAACATTCTTTTTATGCTCCATACGTCTATTTATTATTTTTTTTATAAACTATTCTCTCTTTCGATATATTTCCTTATTTATTTTTTAAAAGTTAAATAGAAAACGTAGTAAAGAAAGAGAATATGAAGATCTTAAATCAATCAAAAACTTGTACGTCAAATAAATTCTATTTAGACCTAGAAAATTTCTAAATGTTGGAAAGAGCTGCAATAGATTGCTAAATTAGTTTTAATTTCATCTCTACTACTTTTCCGTATGCTTCTAAAACGATAATAACTCTTATTATTGTTAAACAAAACGATAATTAAGAACGGAGCAGTTTAGGTAAAAAAAAAAAATCCTACTTATTTTTATGATTGCTAAATAAAAACATTTATTCAATTAAAAAATGAGATAATCATGGCATTAAACGAGAGTTAATTTTCTAATATTTTAACTACAACACGTTTCATTCTTCTTTTGTTTTACAACTTTTAACGTCCCATGCCCTTTTCTTTGAAGTGTAGGAAAACATACTTCAAATTATCGCGTCCACGAGTCTTTCCAAAAATTGAACTTTTCTTCTAAACGAAGTAACAGTACCAGGAAAAAACGTGGTATTAAATATAATTGCAATGCTATCAACAAGGTCTAAAACGTGCGGTGGCGTCTAACATTCATTGAACTGTAAATAAAGTTAACATCTCGAGCGTAAACATAATTTCAACGTCAATAAAACTTTCTTAGTTATGATTCCGAAGAAAAATTTCTTTATTATTATCGTTTCCTTTATCGTTTTGCATTTGATGTTGTTGCAATTTTTCAGTATTATTTTGTTATTGTAGCAGTGGAGGAGAATATTGGATGTATAAGCAATGATATAATAATTGCCTCTCGTAAAAATTAAAGCTATTTAAAAGCTTAAAAGTGTATGATTAAAACTGTAAGACATCTCTTCGGATGAGAAGTGTACTACACTGGATCCGTTTTGAAAAAGGGGGAAAAGAGAAAGAGAGAGAAAATGCGAAAGATTGAAGATGTTTTCGTTTTTCCAAATAAGTAGTCAAAATTAGTAATTTTTGTTGCAAACAAAAAAAAGTTGAGCGATTCCATACCAAATCACCGAATGGGGGTCGCACGACCGACTCGGATTTTTTTTTAATTTGGTACACAGATTGATGGTATAGAGGTATGAAAAAGCCTAAAAGGAAAGTTACCTGCTCCACTTATTTTCTGAGATACATGCCCTCAAAGTTTGTCCGCCACGTCAAAATACTAAAAAAGTGATGTTATTTAATCATTTTTTATAAAAAATCGTACTTATGCAAAATAAAAGTGTTAGATATCTATGGAAACTAGTTACTCCAGGCATTCTGAAAAAAAAATACTAGAACGTTCATAATGAAAATTGCCAAGGTACAGGGCTCTTTGAAGTTGTCACCACAAAAACTTGATTTTGCAGATTTTGCTAAAATTCAGGCATTTATTACAAAAAAAGGCAAACAAAACCAAAGGTTTTCTCACTTTCTGGTAGTGTACAGGTCCTCCCTGTAAATTGCTACGCAATAAATTTTTTGGGTTTCTCACTCCTTCTTGGAAATATTTTAGCTTAAAGATAAGCCGTAAGGCAAAAAATGAGTTTTTGGCCATCTTGGCAGCAATTTTTCTCATAAAGGGGGAGCAGTAGAAACTTTAATTTTTTTTTAAAACAAGCCATTGATATGTTAGCTATTCACAGGAAAAGAGTTTACTTTTGGTTATTTCTCCCATTAAGAGATATCCTGCTGACAGTATATGCATGTTTTTCGCGACGACCATATGCTTTTGTTCCCCTCTCATGGACTTAAAATTAATTAAACCAAAAAATAATGATATATTTATTATTAGCTGTATTATCTACCCAATATGTCATGAAATTTAAATCATTGAACAATAAATTAGATAATTGATGAAAACAAGAAAAAGTATTTCTCTGATGCCTGAGCATTATGCATTCATAATTATAAAGCACTAAATACTTTCTTGAGAAATTAATTAACATAAATGAGCTCTAAATATTTATATTATAAGCAATACCCAATCTTGTGATTGGGATACTCCTGTTTTTAATTGAAGAATTTCTTGAATATCACATGAATATCAGGAAAATAAATGAGGTCTTTTCGTTTGATGTAGGATATTTTATGACAAATTTCATTTGATGGGCTACTAACTGAGCATGGTGATAAAGGCTATTAATTTCAGCATCGAATTCCATTTTACCTTATTAACAGTTAAATATTTACAAAATAATTAAATAAATAATTTAATATAAAGCCATGCTTGAAGAATTAAAATTAGTGCAACCTAATTTATTCCCATACTGATCTTTACAAAATTGACATGCTTTGAGCACTGATAAGAACTGACAAGAAAAAATTTACTCACTAAAATATTAGTTCACAGATACTATAAAGCATACATTCTATTTTCCACAAAATAATACTGCAACAAAGAACAAGGGTATCCTCCTGTTTATAGCCATCAATCAGGAACATCCAATCACAAGATTGGGTATTGCCTATGAGATAAATATTCGAAGCTCCTTTATTTTAATTGATTTTTCAAGAAATTCTTTAGTACCTACCCCTTTATACCCTTGTTCTTTGTTGCAGTATTATTTTGTAGAAAATAGAATGTACGCTTTATAGTATCTGTGAACTAGTATTTTAGTGAGTAAATTTATTCTTGTCAGTTCTTATCAGTGCTCAACACATGTCAGTTTTGTAAAGATCAGTATGGGAATAAATTAGTTGCACTAATTTTAATTCTTCAAGCATGGCTTTATATTAAATTATTTATTTAATTATTTTATTAATATTTAACTGTTAATAAGGTAAAATGGAATTCGATGCTGAAATTAATAGCTCTTTATCACCATGCTCAGTTAGTAGCCCATCAAATGAAATTTGTCATAAAGTATCCTACATCAAACGAAAAGACCTCATTTATTTTCCTGATATTCATGTGATATTCAAGACATTCTTCAATTAAAAACAGGAGTATTCCAATCACAAGATTGGGTATTGCTTATAATATAAATATTTAGAGCTCATTTATGTTAATTAATTTCTCAAGAAAGTATTTAGTGCTTTATAATTATGAATGCATAATGCTCAGGCATCAGAGAAATACTTTTTCTTGTTTTCATCAATTATCTAATTTATTGTTCAATGATTTAATAAATTAAATTTCATGACATATTGGGTAGATAATACAGCTAATAATAAATATATCATTATTTTTTGGTTTAATTAAATTTAAGTCCATGAGAGGGGGAACAAAAGTATATGGTCGTCGTGAAAAACATGCATATACTGTCAGCAGGATATCTCTTAATGGAGGAAATAACCAAAAGTAAACTCTTTTCCTGTGAATAGCTAACAGATCAGTGGCTTGTTTTAAAAAAAAATTAAAGTTTCTACTGCTCCCCCTTTATGAGAAAAATTGCTGCCAAGATGGCCAAAAACGCATTTTTTGCCTTACGGCTTATCTTTAAGCTAAAATATTTCCAAGAAGGAGTGAGAAACCCAAAAAATTTATTGCGTAGCAATTTACAGAGAGGACCTGTACATTACCAGAAAGTGAGAAAACCTTTGGTTTTGTTTGCCTTTTTTTGTAATAAATGCCTGAATTTTAGCAAAATCTGCAAAATCAAGTTTTTGTGGTGACAACTTCAAAGAGCCCTGTACCTTGGCAATTTTCATTATGAACGTTCTAGTATTTTTTTTCAGAATGCCTGGAGTAACTAGTTTCCATAGATATCTAACACTTTTATTTTGCATGAGTACGATTTTTTATAAAAAATGATTAAATAACATCACTTTTTTAGTATTTTGACGTGGCGGACAAACTTTGAGGGCATGTATCTCAGAAAATAAGTGGAGCAGGTAACTTTCCTTTTGGGCTTTTTCATACCTCTATACCATCAATCTGTGTACCAAATTAAAAAAAAATCCGAGTCGGTCGTGCTACCAACTTTTTTTTTTTCGGTGATTTGGTATGGAATCGCTCAGTTATATCATAAAATTTTTCGTGATTTTAAAAATCATGGAAACTTGAAATGTTACATAAAGAAATAAAATCTATTGAGATATTTATAACAGCAGTAGTAATAATAATAATAAAAGTTAAAATGCAAAACATTTTGACGATTTGTGCGAAAAATAAGAATTCAATTTAATTATTTATTATTATTATTTTGTTTTTTTAAAGTATAACAATTTAGTAAGTTCTTTCTTTTTCAATACTTTAATTACTATACAAACTTACCGACAAGACAATTGCATAAAAATTTTCCTTAGTTTTAAAATTTATTACGTAAGTAAAATATATTGCATTCACAGAAAGAAAAAAAAAACTGTATAGGGTAAAATACTCCTCTAAAATACAGTGTAGACTGAGAGGTAGAGGATTGGCCCTAAAGACCTAATTTTGCTGTTATTAAATTAATACTTGGGGGAGGGGGGGGGGCCTTAAAGCGAAGCAACTAAATCAATGTTTTAATAGAAAAAAATGCATTAATTTTGTTCATATCAGTGTTATAGTTTTTGATAGATATGCAAACAAATGTAGTGGCACTTATTTTGATCTTTTAAGGTAATAATGGTGCTGCTCAGCTGCGTTTGTGAAGTAATAAAATAAGCTCTGTCTTAGTGTTACGTTCTTTTAATAAAAATTAATATTAATGCACTATTTGATGGCTTGCGGACGTACACCCAAAATCATAAAAAGTGACTTCCGAATTTATTTTTTGATCGCATTTTCTCTCTTAAAATGAAAGGAGATAATTTAGTTTCAACTTAAATGGTTGTGTGAAAATAATTTCAAAACGAAATGCCTCACTTACGATACAGAATGTGAAAATTTAATAAACTTTTCTCAATAATTCGCTTTTAACAATGACGTCGTTGAACTATTTATAATCATAAACTTAAACATTAGTCAACAAAACAAAAATTGTAAAAAAAAAAAAACTATTGCTACTGGACTGGAATCGCTCTACAACTCGTTTCTTAAGCGAAATGGATATAACGCGAGTTTTTTTATGAGTAAGGAATCACAAGAAAGTTTTCGGTTGGGAATCGCGATGCGTAAGTATCGGTTTTGTTATTGGCTACTTAATATTGGTTGCGTTGCGTGAATGGAATTTCTCCTCTTTAGCATCACTGAAAGCGGAGGTGCGCATAATATTGCTTTGTTAGTGCATACAAACAGCGCAACATAAATCATCATCATCTTCATTTTTAGGTAGTCAATATAAGTACTTAATTTTACTGTATAACACTATTATAGTGCTGCATTTTATTATTACTACATACTCTACGTACCATAATGTTTTATTATATATCTTCCTTCCCGAAATTGTTACAGTTCATTCTTAGATCTTTTTCATGAAATTGATTAAAAAAAATATAGTCCTTATTTTCCCCACGTCTTAAAAATCCATGTCACTCCTCTAAACAATTTCAAGAAGTATTTTCATTCTTTGAAAAAACGATTGACTGTGATTCTTTCATTTCCCTTGGCGTTATAAAGTAATGATGTGACACTTTTTTTCAAGATTTGTGACCCTTAATCACAAAGTGTCAGTTTCCACCTTGTCATTGTCACGCAATTTTTCATTAACATATTATTATTAAAATGCTTGATGTCACACTTCTTGTTACACCCTCCCTTCCCTTGTCACAATGAAGCTAACTCACCCCCTCCCCTTCAATGCCTGATATCATTTAAAGACATCCCTTATGGTTAATCAGTGCTCTGTGCTCCTTCGTTTCGAAACTTTTGGGAAGGGCCGTAACCAGACTTTAGTTTCGGGGAGGGTTTTACCAAAAGTATTTCTCGTTAAATCTATGAAGTCAACAAAATTTGATTTCATGTTCTATATTCAGTTGATTTTAATAGATGCTAAGAGACTATTAACATGAAAAAGGCAATAAAAAAAATGACATCTCTTCAATGAAGAAAAACAAATCTCTATAAGTTTACTCATATACGCGTATTCGACAGAATACTTTTGAAATTTCTGTCTTACGGACACTTATACGATATGTTAAATATTGAGTTTGGTACTTACAAAATTTGAAGACTTTTGATGTTTTTTTAGTGGTAATAAATATTCGAAGGAAAAGTGCATTGTTAAGAAATGATGTTTGCGATAACATAATAAAAATAAATACTGCAGAAAAAACACTAAATTTGCACAATTATTCAATAATGATAATTTCATTTTTCAAATGCCCATTCAAAATAAATAAGAAAATTAAAATAAAATAGCAATGATAATTTTTTCAGTGAAAAACTATAAAAAACACTTTTTGGAATAGGTTTGAAAATTTTCCAAGGGTGTTTGAACCCTAAAAACCCACTCCTTATGTACACGGCCCTGCTTTTGGGGATTACCAGGTGTCACAACTGAGCGAAAAAGTTTAGTGAAAGCATCGCCTCAAAACAATAGCCAATTTGAGATGGCATTTTTTCCCCGCCACGACTCGGAGTCACTGAATGCGAGCGGAGCTCCATTCATACCCTGGAGAAGGAAAGAAAATGGTGACCTCTGGGTTGTCCTGACCTTTCTGGTTTGTGTCAAGTGTCACTGAAGACGGCTGTTCGCGACTTTGGGGCAAGGGGATAGCAGTGTAATTAAAATCCCGTGCGCCGACTGTCCGTCGCCAAAAATAGACTACAACTGCGAGAGGGATTGCTTCCCACCCCCGCACACTAGCCCCTTCGCAGGACATCATTCACTGAAGACTGTGGCAATTAGCTTCTTAGTTGCCACGAAACTTCGAAACAAAGGTCGGAAATCTGATATTTGATGAATGGTGTTTGTAGCAACGCTGTATCTATTCACTGAATTGTGGCAAAGAGAATTTAAGTATTTTGTACTATTGTTGAGTTTAGCAGCACAAAATAAATAAATAAATAAAAAAAAATAGAATTTTTGCTCAGCGATAAAAATTCAGAAAATATAATACTGAAATGCTACTGATGAGAATAAGTTCATTTTAATGAAATGGAACTGTGAGTGATGTATTATATTTTTGATTTTTTATTTCACATTTAGGCTGTGGTGCATTCGTTTAATGTAATTACAACAGATGAAATAACCGAGTGACCGCATTTCAAAGACAACCAAAGAAAGAAAATAAATAAATGATTTTAAAACAATGAACAGTTGCAGAAATCAGCATAATAATTAGATTAAATACTACTATTGGAAAAAATAAAAATAAATATTTTACAGGGCTTAAACTAATTAATAATATGTTATATTTTCTTTTGCCTTTTTAAAAGATTTTTTCCATCATTATATAACAGCCTGTTTCACAATGAAATAGCAATCCGTGATTGAATATTGTTCTCATACACTAAAAAATGAACTGTTGTTTTTACATTATAATACTGACAGTCGCAATTCCAATTTAAAACTGTAAAATGCACAGTAATAAACTGTAAAACTAGCAATTTTAAAGTTTCTTACTGTAAAGTTAGAAATTTTACAGCTTATTGCCGTAAAATTTAGCTGTATTATATTGTAAAACCAGCAGTATAATTATGGCAGCAGAGGTTCCTGTTTAAAACTAAAATTAGCAGTTTTGCAATTTAGTACTGTGAAATTAAAAAATTTACCGTTTATTACTGTAAAATTAGCAACTTTTACAGTTTATTACTATAAAAGTAGCTGTATTATACTGTAAAAAACATTCATTTTTCACAGTTTACTGCAATATGAGAATAGTACTACACGTGCGCTTTAATCGTTTTAATCATTCTTCTCGAAAACGCTGATATGATGACAATTGAAAAATAGCCGATCCACAGAAGAAAAGATCAACGAACATTTTCAAGGATTTTTTTATACTGGATCTGCTATTAACATTTTTATCTGATGATTTATTTCCACCACATCCGTTTCATTCCAAGAAAATAGATAAGACAAAGAATAACTCTGTCAGTGGGTCCCAAAGCAAATTATTTATTTCACCGTATTTACAAAATGTGACATGTATATTGTATAATGGTACAGAATGAAGTTCAGTGCTAGCATAATGTTTACAATTCAATGATATTAATTTCGTAATAAATTTTCTATCCCCCTCCCCAATCAAAAAAGTAGAGTCGCTCTATATTTTTGGAATCTCCTTGCTTTTCGTAGAACCATAATTTCAATTCGTTGTTTTTTTTTAATGTTGAGTTTATTTTTTCAAAACACCAGGCTTGATCAATTGTTTTTAAAGAAACCACTTTCTTTTACAGACTCTCTCCATCTATACCTTTACAATTTTATTGTTTTCACAATTTCCTCTTGCTTTTGTGGAGCAGCACTTCATTTTTTTCCATACACATTTCTCCAGTATCATTCTGATTAAAGAAACAATGAAGTAGTGAATCATTATGCAATTTATAACTCATAATCGTTGGGCCAGGTACAAAGTTTAGAGCAGGATTCTCTCAGATATCCTCTTAAAGTACCTCGTATGTTTACAGTTTTCGTAACATATATTTACTTCAAAACATTATGAATTATAGTTTGAAAGATGCATACATTACATATCATAAATACTCTGTAAAAAAGCTATTACTAGAAAATTCATTCCCCTCCCCCTGCTTGTTTTCAGTTCTGATTCTCAAACTCGTCCTTTTCTTCAAAATAAATTTTTGTACACTGCAAAAAAATGAACTGTTGTTTTTACAGTATAATACTGGCAGCGGAGGCTCCAATTTAAAACTGTGCAATACACAGTAATAAACTGTAAAACCAGAAATTTTACAGTTTGTTGCCGTAAAATTTAGCTGTGTTATAATTTAAAAACAACAGTTTAACACTAGCAGCAAAGGTTCCAGTTTAAAGCTGTAAAATGCATGGTAATAAACTTAAATTAGCAATATTACAGTTTATTACAGTAAAATTAGAAATTTTACAGTTTACTACTGTAAAAGTAGCAATTTTTAGTTTATTACCATAAAATTAGCTGTATTATACTGTAAAAACAACATTCATTTTTTACAGTGTAGAATTATTCAATTTCTTCCTGAAAATCGGAAATTTCAGAAAAATATACAAGTTTCCTTCATATCTGTATCCCTTTAATTTTAATAAGATTTTTTTTTTTTCAAATTTACTGAGCAGATGATAACAACAATAGAGCAGCAATATTAACCCTACTACATGTAATAATTATAATAAGTAGTGTTCTGTTTATTCAACAGTTTTTTTAATAAGAATTAGCGAAAATTGCAGATATTTGCCAATCAATATTTCTTTGTTTTGATAAAATAATCACATGTAGTGAAATTTTCTAATAACAATAAGTATTAGTAGCATTATGTTACTACTAATAATAACTAACATTGTTATTAACAGTAGTGACGTTGTAACAAAGGTTAATAGTGGCGCACGGAATGCTTAATACATCTGTGCTTAATTTCTAACAAAAGACGTACGGAAGCTCTATGGTCTTTAAACCTCATTTTCATACTAAAATAGCCTGTATTTAGTTTAATATGAAAAAATCCTTATGAAAATGAAAAAAAAAGCAAAAGTTGAGCTCCCGTGAGGTTCCAGTAAAAGCATTTCCCCTCCTATTTCCTAATTTTTACGCCATTGCAAAGCTCAATTGAAGGCTTGGAGGATGAAGGGGTTATGTTCAGTGGTTGGAAAAACTACATTTCTTTTGCAGCGAACTACAACTACAACTACTTTGTTATAAATGTAGTTAACTACAACTACAACTACTTTTTTTTAAATGTAGCGACTACAAACTACTTTCGAATTGTAGTCACTACTTCACTTCTTTTTTTAAAAAATAAATAAATAAAAAGCGTACACCGTTTGAGGCTTGACCGAACAAATTTGAAAAGGGATTTACAGTAATAAATTAACTTATTTGAATATGGAATAGAACTAGGAATTGGCTTTAAATTTATTTGTTACTTTTTCTTTTTGTTCCTTTTTTTTTTTTTTTGCTTAAATTAGTCCGTTTTAGATTTTTTTTTAAACAATTTTTACGAATATTCGCCATAAGACAGGATTCCGAAGTTGAAAGATTGAAAGAATTCATCCTTCTTTGTTTTCTTTTAATTTTTTGACAGGAAATATTTAGGAACATGAAAATTATTTGAAGGAATATAAAAATTATGATGCCAAATAAACCAATGACATCAAACAGATAGAATGTATTTCATCAAAATGATGTATCTAAGATCAGCTCATATTTTTATGGTTCTTATTTCTCATTGCGTCCGCTGCTGTACTCGTGCAAGATTTGCACCAGTCAGAGTCCATTAAACCTTGTTTTTTTCCTTCGTTCTCTCCTTTTTTTTTCATTTATTTATTTATTTATTTTTAATTTAAAAGTAGTTTCCAGAAATCGCTACAAACTACTATTTTTCTGTATCGCGCTACTCACTACTCTACTTTTTTTTTAAAAGTAGTGCGCTACACTATAAACTACTAAAAAATGTAGCTACTACAGTAGTTTCACTACTTGTAGCGCGCTACTTCCGACCACTGGTTATGTTACATATAAAAAAAATGAACACTCTGGACAATGGTAAGCAATGGATGCAGGTAAGCAAATAAAGCTTGGTACATAGTAGATGTCATTAGACCAATTTCATACGCACACTAACGAAAAAACCAGAAAACAAAAAAGCTACAACAATAAAACTTTGAACTTTAATTACTCGCAATTTCTGTTTTGTCACATAACCCCGTCATCTCCCAAGCCCTTCAATTGTATCTTTATAAATTATGTGTTGCTATACAATAAAAACCATGACTTCTTTCTCGAATGACAACCAAGTAAAATAAGGACTTCGTTTCCAGCATGGACCACACAAACTGCGTCACCCATCTCTGCGAGTTGGTATTTCTACTACATTTTTCCAACAATCTGTTAGTAACAATTGGATCTCTCTTCTAACAGTGGTTCTCTGTGTTTCCCCCTTTCGTCTTGCTTTCTTTTCTCATAATTCATTATTTCACTTTCTTTTCTTTCGGACAGGAAGTATCGCATCTTCCGCAGTGCTCATGGATTTCAGAGGCAAGTATTGCAATTAACTCACTCACTGTTTTGTTTTCCGAAAGATCTCTCTGAAGGAGTCGTGTTGCAAACTTCCTGTCGTGATTCTTTTGATTGTTTTGTTGTCGCAGTCCCTTTCATTGGCTCATTTCTCTGTTTTAACCTCGTGGCTCACCCATTTCTTCCTTTTTTTTGAACTATCTTCATTCTGTTTTTGCGAGTAATGTTTGTAATGTCAGAAAATAGACATTGGGGCGTTGTTCTGTTTCCGCTCTTTTTCTTTTGCACATTGACTGGATTTTAAAAACGGTGTCGCTTTTGATGAGCAATTAATATAATAGTTTTAAATATCCTAGATTAGATTTCAGCTATGTTTTTTTTTTCTTTCTTTCTTTTTTTTTTTTTTTTTTTTTTGTGAAGGATTATTAAGTAAATCTCTCACAATACATGGCTTCGCATTTTTCCTTTTAAAATCCATAGATATTCTCCTTCAATATGTTCATTGTTATGTTTGAAAAAGAAAAAAAAAAATATTTTCTTGTGCCCGATTTCTGAAAGTATATTTATTTTATTCTAATTTCTACAAAAAATAAAATCCTTTATTTGTCTTAAATTCTTTGTAACAATCAACATCTTTTTTTTAGTTAATCTTAGCAAATATTCAACCTAAATTCTTTAGATTCGTACTATACTTTTAGTGTTTGTTTACATTAAATAGGTCTCCCAATAGTAGTTTTGTTTTGTTTTTTTATCCCAAAGAGCTATCATTCACCTCTTGCTTTGCTTCTTTTCGTTCCAACTTGCCTCTCAATTCGCAGATATCACAATTATTTATTTATTTTGCAACGCTATCCTTCCATACAGTTTGTAAACATGGTAACTCAAGCTATCACATAACTCGTATGAACTGCGAGAAAATCGGAAAATTGCTTTAATTCAGTTACCGAAATACATACATTGTAGATATGCACACCTTTTCCTTATCATTCTGAAAATAAGTTAACGAAATTGTTCCTAAATTTTAATCAATCCCGATAGAAGCATATTTGGGGCATCAATAATAAAATGTAACAGAATGTCTCCATGCAAAATTCATTTAGTTTATGCTTTACTCCTTTTCATTCCAACTTGCCTCTCAATTTGCAGGTATCACAATTTTTTTGCAACGATATCCTCCAATGCATTTTTGAACATAGTAACTCTAGCCTTTACACAACCGGTATGTACCCAAAATGTAACGAGAAAACAGGAAAATAGCTTTCATTCAACTGTCTAAATCCATCATTACCTGTATTGTAGATATACAAACCTGTTCCCTAGCAATCTAAAGAGAAGTTAGCAAACTTGACAGTTCGCACATACGAATCCATTCTGTGCCGCATGCAAGTTTAGCAACGCGTGAATTACAGCGTGGAATTGAAACTAGTGTCAATAGCAAAGGGTTGTTTGGCCTCCTTTGGACTGAACAATTCCTCGATTGCTCGCGTAACAGGATCCAAATGCTGAATAGTACATCCCTTTGCAAGCCAGCAAACTTTGAACTCGGAATCAGATTTATTTTGGTATTCACTCGAGAGGATGAAGCTCTCTAGTTTTGTTTGCCATCTCTGATTGGGTCAGCAGAAAGAGATTGACACATGTTGGAAGCGATTGCTAAGTATAAGATGGGTTCAGTAAAATTCTCCATACACGGTCTTTTTGCAACGTAGAGAAAGGTTGTAGTTCACGCCTTTTGAAATTAGAGCAATAGTTTTATTTCTGAATAGTTTCGGTTTGTAGCGTTAAAAGGATGGAACGCGCATTTACAAATCATTTTGAAACTTTGTCTCATTTTATTCAGGCAGAATTTTTTCTCAAATCGTGAAAATATGCCTTGACTTTTTAGAGGAGTGAAATATACGAAAACAGTATTCAATTTCATAAATAATATATCTTTCTAAGGATGAAATGGAAGACGACAAGGAGGATGAGATATTACTATTTTGATTTTTAACGTGTAGAACGTTAGACAGTTAGCATCTTATTTTGTATTTTTTTTTTAATCCGAATGTAATATTTCAAAATTCCAATTGAGTTTTTTTTTTTTTTTTTTTTTTTTTTTTACCGATGATAAACTTTTATTTTTAAGTACAGAGCGTCACAATACACTTAATTGAATTGAAGGGGCAAGTGGATAAAGGTGATATGTGACATTTGAGTTTCGCCGATTTATATAAATTCAACTTAGTATGTGTTCAATTGTCTTAAGTCACATACACCGTTGAAGGGGCAAGTGAATAAAGGTGATATGTGACAATTTTTTAAATTTCTAGAAAAAGCTTTTAAAAAAATTGCCTTTTCACCTTCATCCATGGTATAAAGTAAGCTTTTCCAAAATTGTCACATATCACCTTCATCCACTTGCCCCTTCAATTTTTAAGGCTAACTTCCCACTCAAATGCTTAAAATAAGCATGAACAAGCTTTAAAAATATCTCTGCTTTTATTATTACAATAACGATTGCCCCCCCCCCTCCCTTCCCCCCAAAAGACAAAAACTTGGTGATAGTTGTTGGCGAAACAAGATCTCTACTTCGACTTGCAGATGCAAAACGAAACGGAACTAATTTTGCAATTTTCAACCATTTTTGTTGGTTAAAATTTTGTTTTAAGATCGCCTTAACGTCTGAATGGGAAGCATAGAAAAACATGAAAATGATTGTTTTGAAATAAAAGTGAAAAAACTAAAGTTGCAATATTTTTTTTTTTTGAAATTCTACAAATTTTTTTATTCTTTTTTTAACATCAAAATTTTCCCCAAAAAATGCCGCAATTCGGGGTAACTCTGTACACTTTTCAGCTTTGATTGTTAAAAAAAATAGTCAAAATATTTTTTTTATTTGAGCTGAACAGTTATTATATATATATATATATATATATATATATAATGATTTAAATTTGTTCCGATTCACCCCGCTAATAGGAGCCAATCAGAACACATGCTAAAATTTTTCTTTTTATCAGTTTAACCTATGATAGGTCTCACAAATATTAGTAATATTGGTGGGGGAGAGTAAGAACAGATAGGTCCTGTCAAACAAAAGTTTATTTTCTATACCAATAAACGTTTATGATTTGTCGAAATTCAAAATAATTTTGAACTTATGAAAATTTAAAATTAATTTTAAGAAATGTTTTTGAATTGAAATATAAAGATTTAACATAAATTGAAGTCACTCATGTCGTCCACAATGACTACCTTACTCTAAATGCAGAACATAAGTAAATAATGTACACAAAAAACATAAACTTTAGTATTTTCTAAATGGCTAATTGACAAACGGTCTCAGTAGTAAGTAAAACGGCACAAAATAACCTACAAAAATCGAAGAAAATAGAAAGTGAAAGTCGGGAAAGGAAGCTGGAAGTTTTGAGAAATTAATTTTGTTCTAATCAATTTTAGCATCATATGCAATCTATGAAATCAAAAATATTTTCTCTTCAATTAAAAAATATTTTTTGCTATTGTTTTAATTGTTTTTATCAAAAAAAAAAAAAAAGAAAGAAATGACATAATAATATTATTAAGAAATTAAAATACAGCAGCTATGCGATTTTTTGAAGAAAGTTAAAGAATAACAGTATTTTATTTTACAACGTTTTAAACTGATGTAGTTGAACAAATTGATTAATGCCTAAAGCCAAGTGGAATAAACCGTTTGTTAATTAAATAAGTAAAGGAAAAAATACTACTTGCATGACTATAGTCATAAATTTGATCATTAACTGCAATGAGTTTTCAACAAAATTTAGTTTAGTTTAAATTTCCTTACTAATTCTTCTTACGAAACATAATTACTCACTTTCATTTTTATCATGTTACTGAAAATTAAACTTTTGTTTTATAGTTATCCGTAAAATAAAGACTTTCAAACTAAAAAAACTGCAGATTAGCATTATTATCATAAAATAACCTAAAAGATGTATGGAAAATTAATCATTTTCACATTAATCAATCTTTGCGGGTAATCATTATTAATGTAAAGAAAAAGAAAACTAATTATGCAAATTATATTCAGCATTAAAAGATAAATTCACATCTCATTAACAATGTAGTAAACAAAATGTTAGTTACATAAATCCAAAAAGAAAACCTGCCTTCACAAAAAACTTCATTTATATTGTAAGACATAAAATCGTCACACTATTCTTAAAGTCTGCTCTCATTCAAAACCAGCTAATTCCGAAAACAAGGTTACAAACTTTTCTTCATCATCATTTGCATACTAATTTTGCCAAAATTTGAGGTGCGGTTATTTTCTACTCATAAAATAAGTTATGCGATGTAATAAATTTATTTTTCCGACAGATTTCTATTTTTTCTTTCCTTTTTCTGAATATTATTCCTTTTTTTTCTTCTTTATATTACCGCCGGGTGAAACGGGCGTTTGGTGCTTTCTGTTCTTTTGCATCCTAAATGGCTTCCGAAGATTTTGACGCCATTATTGGATATTAATTCCCACCAGGACATCAACCTCGTTTGACTTAAAACAAGGCTTTTCTATCGGAAACTGATTAAATCTATTCTTTCCTTACACTGAGGCTTTAAATATGCATAAGAAGCCGTGAAAAACTGAGCTGAAGAAAAAAAAACTGAGCTTTCTGAAAGCTTTTTTTTTTTTCCTAACCCCGCCTCTGGATAGAAATCTTTCAGCAGCGCTCTGTGATGTGCTTCGTTAATTAATAAATCACTTTCAGTAAACTTAAGGTGATAAATAAAAATCCACACACTTTGTTGTAACAGGGGAAATTATTTGTTTAGAAGAAATTTTAAAGCAAACAAGGTGTAGGTGTGGGAAAAAAAAAGTGGCAAAAAAAAAAGTTTGGCGTAATTTTCGGCTATGTACCGAAGATAACGAAAATGTGTTGTTAACAAATAGCGAAAAGCATGATTAGGAATTCTTAGCTTTTTCTTGTCTTTTTTTTTTCTTTCGAGGAAAAAAAAAAGAAAGTATGGAAAGTAGATAGGTATAGGGTGGATATTGTTTTTTGATCAAAGAAAGTTATCGGTAGATTAATTAAATTCAAATGTGTTTCAGAGAGACTTTACTCTTAAGTAAGAGACGAATAGTTTTTTTTTCTGTAGAAAATGCTTTTGGAGTTCCACTTAACTGGTAGTGCTAAAGTTCAGATCAAGTATTTTGTTAACTTCCGATTTTAAAGAGAAACTTTTCCAAAAATTCAGCATTTTACTGTTAATTATTTTGATAAAAAGGAATGTGAGGACATAGCTGTTTGATTTGTAAAAGAAAACTATTACGTTACTTAAATTGTGACAATCCACGTAGTTAATTACTTTACCGAGTATTTCCTTTCAACAATAATTAATGTTAAATTGAAGAAAATCATATATAATCAGCAACCAAACCTAATATCTCCAGGATCGCTTCATATTCTATTTCAGCCTTTATGAATATACCAATAAAGCCTACTTGGGGGGGGGGGAGGGGTAACGATTTAGGATCCTTCGATTTAAGCCATTGACAATCTTACGTAAATATATGTATACATGTTGTAAGAAGTGTGATAACCCCCCTAGGGAAATAATTCAGGCAGCGCTTTTAAGCCAGGGTATTAGGTAGGAAAAAGTAAACACGTTTATTTTACAATAAATAAATAAATAAGTAAATAAAAATTCTTGAAACTCTTTTCTTTTTTTCTATGATACAATGCAGAACTGCTAAAATTTTTTGTATTAAGAATCAATTTTCGGTCAGTTGGGGTAAAGAAAAACAATTTCAATGTTTCAACCTTAGATCCTTTCCTTTTTCTAGGACGAATGGAGAGACACAACTTTATGCATTGCTTGAAAGACAATTCGACTTTATGAATGCTTGTTAGTGAATGAATTCATATTTACATTTATCCTAGAGCACAGCACTTAAGGAGTGGGAGTAGTTTGAAAAACCTAAAATGTGCACCAGACATTAGGATACAATTTCTAATCAGGATATAAGTAGTATTAAACCTTTTAAAGAACTAATATAGTGTGATCTTTAAAAAAATAATTATTTCAATTGAAAACGTAAATCTAAATGATTTTTTCCCTTCATTTAACTTTTATACTATTTTCATACAACGCTACCCAATTGTTTACCTCCTCTATTTTTCTGCATTTATAGTGCTGTATACTATTGTTATAACTAGTCTTAATGCGATGAGAATTGTATTCATGTGTATTATATTGGTTTTACATAACATTATGAAAGGTTTTTGTTGAAACAATACTTGAAATTTTAAGGTCTTGTAATTTTAAAAATATCAATATCAATTTCAAGTTTAATTGCATTTATAAATGTAAATTATTTACTAACTAAAGTTTTTGAAGATAAAAAAAATATTATTAAAATATATATTAAAAACAAATCTAATTTCAGTTTTTGAAAAAAAAAATTTTAAATTATTTTTTTTTTTCAAAAAAAAAAAAGCCACCTTGGTCTACGGTAATTGTTTCAGGAATAGAGGAGGTGCGGTATTCAAATAATATACAAAGGCATTATATTTTTAAAGAAGTTTTAAGCTAGTTACAGAGGCAGGATGAAAGACAGTAAGGACAATTTTGTTCGATAATTACAGTAGTAAGGTAGAACACTAACAGATGGGAAGTTATTGTAATAAATATGTGTTGTTAAAGGTTTATATGGTGCAATTTAAGCCTTAGTAAAGCCTTTAAAATGTTTTTATTGTAATTTAATACAATTAACTTTATTTTCTTCAATTGCAGTATTTCTTAATTTTCACCTCTTTGCAATTTCTATAAATGGATTTCTTCACTTATTTTATCATTTATTTTTCTTCTTTCTTATTTTATTCATTCATGAATTTTATGCACTTAATGATTTATTAGCATATCTTTTTCCAACTTTTCTCAAAGGTAAGTAGGTAAGTATCTGTGTTAATTTCACGAAAAGTCTCTCGTAACTCTTTTTTTTTCATCTCACTCTGAATGTCCATTACCAGGTAACTAATTTTAAAACTTACACAGGTGGTTTGCTACAGTGTGAAGAAATACACTTCACTAGCTCATACTGACAGTTACCTTGAACATCAACAATTGCTTCCCCGAAGGCTCTATTCTACTTAACATTCCCAAAGAATACAAGGTAAGTAGCGTTTTCTTTTAAAAGAAAGTCTTTAAGATTCATATTTGGAGGAAAATATTTCTTTTCGACAGATACTACTTCCTGCCGCAATTTGAAAGCGCAAAATTGTGTCATTGTTTATTGCGACACTTAGCACTGCATTTCACTTGTTTCTTTCTTTGGAGTAATAAAAAATGTTCTTAACGCAAGTTAAAACTTAAAAAAAAAGTTTATGAATCTCTGCTTTGTGATATAAATTATGCCATTGTCTTTTTTCATTATAATTTCCATCCACTAAAGTAGAAATAAACCAATAATTAAATAGTATAATTTGAAGGGGGGGGGTTACATGATAGCTTTCATTGGTGTCCGAACCGTTTACATTTCCACCCTTAATTTGTTACTTTTCATGAGCATGGACACCGGCAGGGAGTGTAAGAGCCCCCCCCCCCCCCCACTGGCCCCCTCCACCCGTTTTTGTTAAAAAAAATGATTTTTTTAGCAAAAAAAAGGTAATTTGTTGTATTAAAAAGGCAATTTTTGCTATTTTTTTAGCAAAATATTTGTTCCCTCTTTTTTGCTAAATGATTTAGTAAATTATTCTTTTAGTAAAAAAATTGTTTTCCAATTTTTTTAGTAAAAAAATTGTTTTCCAATTTTTTTTAGTAAAAAAAATTTTTTTAGTTCGATTGCACCCCCTTAGGTATGATTCTGCCGGCACCCATGTTCATGAGTATACCGGTCTTTATAAATGAAACTAAAAATTTATTAATGATGCAAAACTCTTTAGTTATGAGCTAAATTTAATCTTTACTAAATACAAGTAGGAGATAATTGCTTTCAGCAGGACTTTCATAAAATAAAAACACCACTGTATATGTATTTGTGAATGATAAGTCTCTTACTAGGTTTGGCATAACCATTAAATTCCAAGGATATGCATCTAAAAATCATCAAATATTTTCCTATCTATCGTGCAGAAAATGGTAAGTTTGTTATTTGTATGTACTAGTTCTTTTCTTGTGTTTGTGTAATTATTATAGAACGATTTAAAAAGTTTAAATAGGTTTTTGTAGTTCCTTAGTCGTTTTGAGGATATGACGGCTCCGAATTAAGTTTCGCCCTGGGGCATGGATTTTCGCAGGGGGTAAAAAACAAGGTTTTTTTTTTTCTAATGACCTCCTTAAAAAGTTATTTCATAGTGTGATACTAGCAAAAAGTTTAATGAACTAATTCAAAAATCTATAATAATGTATAAGCACTATAACTGTATTTCCTTCACAATATACTTAAAATTTTGGGGTCCGTCTTTGCACACAAAGCAAAATTTTTATTTGAAATTTCACTATTTTAAGTCATATAAAGACATATGTATCAATGACTACTCTGATTTACAACCTCAATTATGATGAGTCATAAATTTCCTACGGTTATTCTTAGAAATATTAGTCGCAGCAAAACTTTAAGGTGAGTAAATATAACTTTTTTGGTAGCTTTTTGCTGTTTGTTAAGGTAAGAAACTTATTTCGTGTCATAGTCATAGCTCTACTTCATTGGGACGATTTTGAGATGCTATAGACTGAGTATGATATCAGATTCAAATTTCAGAAACGCATTTTTCTGAAGGTATTTTAGGTAAGTTCTTATTAGGAAGGAAATGTGTAAGAGAAAAAAAAAATAAAAGTTTTATTCTGAATTCGAAAATGTGTATCGTGTGCTAGTCGACCAAAATAGTTTTCCTACATATCTGTAGCTTTTTAGAAGTATTTTGATAGTTATTAGACTAATGAAATGCTAATCAGCTATTTTGATTTTTTTTTATCCCACAAATTTAATACTTTTTCCATAAGGAAATATTGGTCAGAATTTGAAAAGGAATGACTTCTCAACATGTCTCAAACATTGTCTTTAATAACAGCTTTTCAGACGTAGGAAAACGAATCTCGCTACATGTGTATAAAAACAATAATTTAGTAAAGAGTATTGTTGACACAAATTAAACGAGGGACTAAAAAATATGGTATTGCTTTAAAAAAATAGCATAGGATCATAAAAAAGTAATAAACGATCATTAAAAAAAATAGTAAAAGTAATATAAGATTGTACAAAGAAATTTTTTGATTAAGAATCCATTGAGGGATACAAAGTACACTGCAAAATATAAAATGTTGTTTTTACAGTATAATACTGAAAACAGAGGTTCCAATAAAATGCGATAATAAACTGTAAAATTAGCAATTTTATAATTTACTACCTTAAAATTAGCTGTATTATACTGTAACAACAACAGTATAATACTGGCAGCAGAGGTTCCAGTTTAAAACTGTAAAATGAAAAGTAATAAACTAAAATTAGAAGTTTTACAGTTTATTACTGTAAAATTAGCAGTTTTTACAGTTTATTGCTAAGAAATTAGCTGTATTATACTGTAAAAAAACCATTTATTTTTTTACTGTTTAGTAACGAAATAAAAAATGAAATTGAAAAAATACAAACGTAATTGCACAAACTCTCCCGTTTAATGCTCAGTAAACAATATTAAGGATTCAACAATAGCCGAAAGATATATCGAGAATCATTCCAATAAAAATCTGTTTTACAGTACTAACCTCTAATTCAATCCGATAAAGCAATCGATTCTTCTCGACTGCCGTAAATATCCAAACAACCCCCCCCCCAAACCGCCCCCATCAATCGCTACCCCCTCACAACCAGAGGGGGGGGGGGTGCTGTAAGTCGGCGGTTTGAAAGAGATATTCTATTCATCATTAATTCATCCTGTGAGTCATTGCCGAGCCGACCGCTATCCACATCGCAAGCAATGAAGAGCAGAGAGTCATTGTGACCGAATGACCCGTCCCCTTCTGTTGTGGGGCCATTAGTCCCTACGGTGGTGCTCACACAATGGGGTGTTGAGCAGCCCCCTTGCCTTTAATATTCTAGACGTCTCTATCTATATCCATTGTAAAGACGGAGTGTTCCGCGGCCCGGGCCGTCTATTCAGTCTAGAGGGGACTGGGATGCTTTTTAAAGGGAGGCTCTGGCGTCACCCACAATGTTTACATTTCCTTTTTACAACATTGCCCAACGTGACCATTGTTGTAAAAAAATAAAGCATAATTGCGGGGAGGAGGAGGATATTTTTATTATGATGTCGAGGCTTTTGTAAATAAATTTGGATGGATGTTTTATTGTTGCTGGTTTATTGAAGTACGTCCTAGGAAATATATTAAATGGAAAAGTTCATCTTTGCTCCATATTTTTATTAAATTTCTGTAAAATGGCGAATTGTTTTATTTCATTCTGAATTTTGATAAATTAAAAAATAATTTGGAGATAGTGATTTCAACGTAATCATTATGGTAAAAAATAAAACATAATTACAGAGAGGAGGAGAATATTTTTATTACAATGTCGAGACTTTTGCAAATAAGTTTCGCTGGATTTTTTATTCTTGCTGTTTTATTGAAGTATATCCCTTAAGATATGTTAAACGAAAAACGATGAATTGTTCATCTTTGCATCATATTTTTATTAAAAATGATGAATTGTATTTCATGCTGAATTTGGATATATTAAAAAATAATTGGGGAGTTTATTTTTAATTTGCATCAAATTTGTTGTATCCACAAAACTGAGTTTATTCCTTTCCCCAAAAATCATTCACCAATAACTGTAGTCATCGTTTATGAACTTTGCCCATCAAATGAATGGTCAAAATTTTTATGTTCTCTCTTGTTTAGCAACTGAAAACTATAGCTTTCACTTAAATGAACGTGTTCATCAATGGCTGTTTGAAAATGTTAGGAACAAATCTTAGAATATGAAAATGTGATGTTAATTTTTTTTTTCTTTACTGTACGGTATCTATATTCGCTTATCGAAACAGTTTCTTTTGATGCTTTTAGCTGCCTTAAGACCTATTTCTAGTTTTTCCATCGCAGCAATGGTGTGAACTATTGCCTACAACATGTAATTAACATATTATGACAGCATTCTAAACGGTGAGGGGGGGGGAGGGGATTTTGCAATGAAGCCAGAAACAGGCTCTGAACTAGAAATTATAGCCACCAAATATTTTGTAGTGAAGCCAAAATCGCACTCTTAACTTGATAAAACTAGGTAAAAATGGAATTGAACAACCTTGCACCCGAATTATCTGGAAACGAACAATTTCTCCAGAGACGCCAGTGGAGTGACATTCTGCCTAAAGGTATCGCTTATTTATCGTACCAAGCCATTCTGTAAAGCAATCAATGTTTAAAATGAAGAAACCTTTACTACGCACGCTTATTACTAAAATAAAGAATGTTTATTTTCTCACCACTATGCTTCAAAAGTGATTTTTGTTCAGCAACTCCGTGTGATGTATTTTAGCAAATTTCTAGGATGCAAACAAAACTCATTAGATCCAGAAATATCAACAGATATTTCTTGCTGAAATTCAGTTTCCTCGGTAAACAAAACTAGAAACTTTTGATGATTATGTACAATACATTCATTATTAAATAAATAAAACTTTATTAACATTTGCAACATTTCATTGAAATTTGATACAATGTATCAGTTTCATTTTCCACTTTATGTTCCCCGTAACTTTATTTTCTTGAGAAAAAATGTATCTGCTGAATATAATTCCAACTAGTTTAGTGGGTGTTTGTTGATTTTGTGGTGAAGTTTAATTTCAAAAACCGCTCACGCTGTTAATTCGGGGTAAGTTAAGTTCCATACATTTGGAAGAGTTATTTTAATGTTGTGGTTAAATATTTTACTTATTAATCAAAATTAAATATTTAAGTAATGCAGAAAGTAGTGCTTTCCGATTTTTCTTTTGTCATTGCAAACGAATTGGTGTATATGCTACAGTTAAATAAATGTCCCTTATATCAAGATCAATTTCAATCAAGCGTGTCGTTTCACATATGTACGTAAGCTTGAACAGATATTAAAAGGAAATTGTAAATTTCATTTTTTCAAGCATTAAAAAAGTAAATAAAATGAAGGGAAACAAATCTTAATGAACACGCAAGAAAAAATAAATGTATAAATGGACAATCAAAAAATTTAAAATCAGAAGGAAATTAATAGAGAACACACAAATGTTCATTAAGAAAAAGATTGCAGATATGTATTTAAGTGTTTACTTATTATTCAGCGACATCAGTGATTAGTGAGCTAGCTACCTTATGTTAAGGGTGATATAAAACCAGCTTGCTCTTTGAGTTTAAATTCATTTAAAAATTGTATTTTAGCAATCTGGTTTATTGCACTATTTTAAATTATTGGTTGAAAACATATTTAAAATTATTTACAAGCAGATATGTAGCTAGGATTTTTTTCAAAGCGTAAAAATGAGTCCATTTTTTGGAAGAGTGAAATGTACGAAAACAGTAAAGACAAAACAGCGATCAATTCCAAAAGGTTTCTATGATGAAACGGAAGATAACAGAGACAGTTTAAACCCATCTCTTCTTCTCTCTATTTGTATTAAAAGTTTGGCATTTTGAACATGTAAAAGATTCAGTTGTGACATCTAAAAACTATTTTATTTACTTCTATTTTTCACGATGCTCAACTTTAATTTGAAATATGAGGATTGAAAATACCCTAAAACATTAACAAATTCATGAGGCGTATTTCTGAGTTTCAGTACAGAAAATACGCATATAGCGACGTTAAAAATACTTCTGTACTGTAATTAATAAAAGTCCAAGTGTCCCATGGAAACTTTTACAATCTGCGGACTCATTATTAAATTAAGATTCAATCTCCAAACAGGCATCGAAGCAAATTTGGCCACATGTTTGGCTTCGCAAAAGGCCGCTGTTGAACTTCGAGGTAATTTCCACCGCCCATCACGTGCTTCTGATACGTGCGTTCGCGATCTAAATGTTAAACCAAATGGAAGGACAGCAAATCACGGCCCAGAAGGCACCTTTGTAACCCCAGATATTTTAACAGCAATCCCCGCGTCTTAACTGGGCCTTTCCAAACACTCGGACGTCACTGGTATTTATATGGCTACGGTGGTAATTAATAGAGCCCCAAATACCATTCTTCAGGTCGCACTTGTAGGGATTGAATGTCGAATAAAAGGTGAGCAGCGGGGTGACTTTGTACGTCATCGTGGAATCCAGTAGCCCAGAAATCTCAGACAGCCAGAATAAAAATTGCCTTCGATGCCGGTGACAGCTCTTCGCCTTGAATAACGAGTTTTAATGCGCGAGTAACATGCTGTGTATATTTGTTCTACCAACAAAGTTTGAAAATTATTGTGCTCTCAAGCACAATGCTGAAACATTAGGTATGCGCCACACATTCGTTAATAAGGCCCCAGCCGAGGAAATTAGGCAAATGCGATTAATGAGGTGTTATGCGAAGCAAAGGGTGGTTAGAGAGTGCGAAGAAAGTTTTGGGGTGGGGTGGGGCGCTAAGGCGAAGAATTGCCACGCTTCATTCCGTCGCTCATTCTCCTTAATCTCGCCCGCTTCGAGCTTAACCAGGACTGTCTCTGGGCTGTTTAAAAATTTCCCCTTCAACTGAGCTGAGGAGGGGGTTTGCCTTAAATAATTCATTTAGTCTTATATATAGATTAAAAATGAGTCGCTCTTCATAAGAAAACCGGTAAATTTGAAAAATATACTGCTTCTTGTTACTTTTATGTATCGGAAATTTCTATTTCTTCACATATTATCCTTGCAGTGGTCACTGTTTTTGCTTCCAGTCTCATTTTTGTTTCAAATAGCTATTGGATGGCAAATCCACTGTAACAGACGTATCAATTGTTGTACAAAAAAGCATACAAGGACTCAAAACATGTAAAATATTTGTATCACGGACAGAGAACATAGATCGACCTCTATACCAGGCAATTAAGTTTGAAATGTTATCAGAAATAATATTAATTTCTTAGTAAAATTCTTTTGGCTCAGTAACGGAAGTATCTTATGAGAAACAATTATTTTTTAGCGGCGGATCTTGTGCAAAACATCGTTTCGTGTGGAATACTTTGGAATTGCTTTGGTTCCGAACTAAAACCAGTTGTTGTTGCAAAATACCAATACATCATCTTTTTGCACTTTCACTGACATCTGTTTGTTGAAATGCATATGTTTTGTAAACGTACAAAGAAATGCTTAAAACGTACTGGAATATTAATGGGGTAGCTGTAAAAGCTTAGAAATTGCTCAAAATCCGCATGACTTACTTCTTCAATCATTTTAGTACCGAAGCAGGCAATAATGATGGGGAGACTTGTTTCCATGTATTCTATACAATGCCGCTTTTCCGTAATTTTTTCTTACTTCGCTAAGAATAAAAAAATATTCTAAGAAATTGTATTAGTGTTGTTTATAAATTTAAAATGCTATTCGTTAGCTTGTAGATTTTGCTTATATACACTAAATACATTTTTCTATTGTTACAGCAATGAAGAAGCACATTTTAAACATTAGTGTTTGTGTAGTTGATAATTTACCGCTCTAGTTATTTAGTTAGTCGACATATCGCACCCTTGCTACAAAAGTGCCACAACTCAAAAAACTACTTTTTCCAGGGATTGCAAAAAAAACTGTTCCCGGGCTGACTAGGCACATTTTAGTATTTTTGAATTTGTCAATATGAAGACCGATACATCTCAAACTATGATCGTTAGTTACGCACTTTACTCTACGACGGCTGGACGACAACTCAAGATGTGGCATTTCAGTGGAAGGGGTCCTATATGCATCTTGATAACGACAAAACGCCATAACTGCCCTCTGGCGGCTGATTTTTCAATGCAACTTCAGGCTCTTTTGAAGATTGGTAGAGACGTGTTAACTACGTCTAATGACGATCATAACTCAAAAATTACAATTTTTGAGTTGTCGCACTTTTGTAGCAAGGGTGCGATATGGTGCTACTAGAATCATTCGTTTTTTGTATAGTTTAAATGAATGGCACAAGCTATTGAATAGCTAGAAAACAAGAGCTGCAGACAGCCTGCTACACACATTTTCTATTGAAGTAGATACAAAAAAAGTTTTTTTCCACAAGGTTATACGATTTTTATTAAAGGAAATAAGAAATGAACACTTTATTTTTATTTATTTATTTATTTATTTATTTTTTTTTTCAAACTTAATGTTTTCACAGTCCAAAATATCGCCAAAAATACTACTATAATATTTGATGAAAGAGAGCGTGAAAACAAATAATTCCCCCCATATATTTCACATTATCTTTTTTCGATACACACAAAGTTTTAAATTTCAAATTATATAATCAACTCCAGTTTCTTACATCGTCTAATCTTTAAAAATTATTTAATATTAAATTTTAAAGGACATTTTCTTCATTTCAAAAGTATGTTTCCAATTAATGTTTTCAATAAATGGGGATAAAGATATTTATAATCTAACAAGTGAATTCAAAATTAGCAAAAGCCTTGAACCAGCTTTGACAAATTAATAGTTGCTCGATTGTAAAAAAAGACGAAACAAAAAAATAAAATAAATTAAAGTTAAATGCAAAAGAATATTACTATTCCCCTATAAATATGAATTTATTTCATTAGTACACAATAACATTGAACTTTTCGGTGACATTCAAAAATGTTGATGATAACTCTTCTTTAAAAAAATTGTATCTTCTCTCTCCCAGAGACATACAAGTTTAGATTTTCAGGAACAACAAGATCTTTCTTTTTAAACAGAAATTAACAATTTATGTATTTCACAATTTAGAACAAACAGAATATTACGACTGAAAATTTTGTATTTCTCCTTTTACAACCTTATAGCGGAAATCAAAACGAGGAGTAATAAAAGCTTTGTGAAAGAAACAGAATACTTTCCTTCCTGAAAATTAACACTGATGTAACGTTTGTTGTTTCATTTTGAACTTCCGTACTTCGTTTATCTTAGTATTCGTTAGATAAAAGAACATAGGATAAAGAGTTCGTTTGTGAAACTCTAGTTCTTTTTAAAATGCCTGTAAAAAAAGCAAGCGGCAGGAAGAACAAAAATCTTAGAAAAGAATTATGTGTTGCTTCGTAGAGGAAGTAATTGTTGATTTTAACTTAAGCATTGGCAGTTTAGAGTCTGTACATGTAAAAAGAGTTAAGAGCATTACAAAAAACTTATTTGAAACTTAACGAAACAGGAGTTCATTGCGTTAAGTGCTACTTTGATTCGCTTTATTATTGCCTTAAACATTTTTTATTTGTGCTGAAATTTAAATTTTTAACTGATAAACTACGATTGAATGAAGAATCTAAACAATTTTTTATCTTATTAAAAATTGGAAAAAGAAACAAGTAAGGAAATAAAATAGATGGGGGCGGGGGGGGGGGGCATAACAGAAGAAACAAATAAACATTATTATAGAGGAAAGTTCCGGTTATATTATTGTATCAAGTTATATTATTTAGGCAGGGCCCAGCGAGGAATGGGAGTAATAAAAGTATTATGGGGAAAAAGGATAGGCAACCAAACTGCCAAAGGGCAGGGCCGCCTTGGCTTTCAGTGGCCCTGTTAAATATATATAGCAGATTTTTAAAAAAAGCGAAAAAATAAAAATTTAATTTAAATTTAAGCTTATATAAAAGCTGCATTTATCGTGGTATAATTTTTCGAAGCAGAAAAGGTGCTGTGCTTTGTTTTCGTCTTCAGAACTACAAGTTTCCGATAGCGCTGTTAGTAATTAGCACTCGTATAGAAAGAAGCCAGTCTTTTAGTCGCATTTCAGACGACGGTATCAGTAATTACTGTTTCTTAAAAGCAACAGTAGCTACCGTTCGCTCCAGACACCTGTAAACTGGGTGGTACTCAGAAAAAGATGGAGTGTTTTTGCCAACGGAAACGGCTTTCACTGATAAAACCATTCTCCTGAATGGATGTATAGTGCAGCAATGTATTGTTTCGATGATGGATCCACAAGAAAAATCCACCCAGTTACTACTTAAGCTAGGGGCAGCAAGTAATTGATAGTTGCATTGAATTTCCGGACGCCCAAGAGCTAGGAGTACAGAGAGGGTTGAGGGTCTTACTCCTCCCATCAACTCGAGAAGCGATGTCGGCTTAGTTTGAAACTATAGACCTAGCTCAGAATCGGTGTCGCCTAAGTTACAAGGGGCACACCTTGTCCCTTTACGGCCCCAGGGCCGCGCCGTCTATATGTGCAAGATGTCTGTTGGCGACAGAGTGAAAAAGGAGCGGTGCGTTATTGATTTAAAAAATCTCCAAATGGGGAGGGGGGATTACAACCGCATTATGAAATAGGCGAAAGAATTTCAGAAACTGCTAGAATTCTAGAAACTAGTTTTTCTGCATAAATGTTGTCACTAAAAGGTAAAAATCTTGCATTTGTACCATCTCATAAACGAAGAGAGGCAAGTTCATTTAGTGTTCAACCCCTCACCCAAGCAATCCAGCTGATATTCTTAGATCCAACATCATTTGAAGAATATATATCTCTATTGAAAAACTAAACACCTTGATGCTAAGCTAAAAAATCAATGTGAGTTCAAGTCTCTCTCAGGAATGCATAACTATCAATCTCTATCCTTTTTTATTCCCCTTTTCAACGAGATCAGTAAAACATCCGGTTGTTCTCAATGTCGTTTTCATCTTCTAAATCTAAATGTATTTAAACAGTGAAAACTTCCATCGTCTCTAACAACTCAGTGACTTCTCTGTGACAGTTCCGGAAACCAGTTTTAATACATAAATCTTGCCACTAAAAGTCAAAGATCTTGCATTTTTACAGTCTCATAAACGAAGAGAGGCAAGTTCATTAGAGTTCAACCGTCCACTCAAGCAATCCAATTGGTATGCTTAGATCCAGCAGCATTTGAGGAATATCTAATATTAATTATTTAATAATTTAATATTAGTTAATTATTTAATAATATCTATTTAAAAATTAAACACCTTAATGCTAAGCTAAAACAATCGATATGATTTCAAGTCTCTCTCCAGGCCCGTCATTTGGGGGGGGGGGGCTATTGCCCCCCCCTGACTTTAAGAAATCAATGTATTTACACATAAGTGGGCGTGGTTTTGTGTGTTTTCCGATGAAATTGCATTGTGTTTGGACCCTTTGCCCCCCCTGGAAAAACTTGAAATGACCTCCCTGTCTCTCTCCCAGGAATGCATAAATATCAATCTCTATACTTTTTTTATTCCCCTTTTCAACGAGATCAGTAAAGCATCCGGTTGTTCTCAATGTCATTTTCATCTTCTAAATCTAAATGTATTTAAACTTCCATCGTCTCTAACAACTCAGTGACTTCTCTAGTGACAGTTCCGGAAACCAGTTTTACTGCATAAATCTTGCCACTAAAAGGCAAAGATCTTGCATTTTTACAGTCTCATAAACGAAGAGAGGCAAGTTCATTAGTGTTCAACCCCCACCCAAACAATCCAGCTGCTATGCTCGCGACAGGCTCCATATTTTTATATAAACGTCGGTATGGAGCACGGAAATGTGGCAAAGAGCTCCGTCTGGCGCGCAACTCTTTGGCAATTCAGGTAGCTCATGATCTGTGATAGAAGCATGATTAATGACATAGCGGTTGAGCTTAATAATTACTTTTTCTCCCCGCTTTTGCCCGAAAATATACGCCGCAATTCACCTGATTTCCACGTGGCCGATTTTTGCGCTGGGATTGTTTAAAATCTTATGTTGCATTATTTTTGAATAATGATGAGAAAGGGCTTGTTTGCTTATACCTTTTTTAAAGTGATTATCAATACCTTTCTGGTGTTTTAACGATCCAAAAAAAACTCTTAAGTTTTGTCCCACATAAGTGTTAATTTAGGTAAATAAAATTAAACTTTTCGCTAATGATCGTGTGTCCTGCTATTTAATACAATAAAATTGACTTAATTTTTTAAAGATGTCCGATTATCCGTATCTTCAATTAAATGTCTTAGTAGTACATTGTTATTAACGAGAAGGAAAAAATGCTTTTATTTAAATTTGATTGGGGGACGTTTTAGAGCATTAGAAAGTAAATATTTTAAGTGTTCTCACTTTTAACTTTTTCGTGATCTAATCTTTTATTAAAAGTTCTATTTTTCTTCACCAAATTTTAGGTATTACAATTGAATATATTGTTGAAAAATTTGGAGAAATAGTGTCTACCAGCGAAAAGTCTGAAGATTAAAAACCAGTAAAGTAAAATATTTATTTTTATGAGGAATTTTAGGAAAATTATTTATTATGGAAAAAATACGACGAAATGTACCCAAGTAGCACAGTTCGTTTTTTAAAGGTTATAAAATGGTTATTAACGTTGTGACAACGGATTAAAATCGTTTATAAAACGTTTAAACGTTTTTTGTGTTACCTGGGTAATGTCTGGTATTCACTATCGTAGCAGCATTTATTATTCAGTTTCTAATTATTGTGCACTAAATAAATAAGCAAACAAATGGGCGATGAAGCAAATTAAAACTATACTGCAACTTGTTTTGCAGCATAAATAACGTAATTGAAAATATTAGAATTCTGACAGCAACCTCAAATAATTTTAGATAAACAGAACTTAAATTTAATGATAGTGTACAAAATTCTTATAATTATTATTTAAAGACGTCTCGTAAACCCTCATGGAACTAAATACATAATTTATGAAACAGTTGATTAAACGATTGCAGTCTAATAACCTAAACGAAGCCTAAAACGAGTGTCTAATTTTATAACAATAAATTTTCCTTATGCCGGAGAAAAACAAATTTGTAAAAAGATGAGTTTCATACGAAACAAATAAGTCAACTGAAATATTTTCTTTTTTATTTTTATTCCTTTCAAAATACTTTTTCCGGTAAAATATTTTATCAAATATTCATCAGAAAACGACACATTTAAATATTAAAATCAATGTGTAAAAGTGCTCGAATTCCATTTGTTATCTTCCATTCTTAGAACTAATTAGAACTTTTTTGTCATTAGAAAATTATCTAGCGATTGCAAATTTTGTTAAATAATTACTACTTTAACACTCATAAAAACATTTTTAATTTTAATATCACACATCTACCTGTCTTTTTAATGGATCAGAATTAATAATTAGTGAGAAAATTTTCCAATTAATTTTATCACGAGAAATGCTTCCGTTTTTGTTTTACAGGCGTATATTAATTATCTTATTAGGTTTTTAAATGTTGATTTGAACGTAATAGCAATATTTAGTCATATTATAAATTGCAGACTTGAGAGTAGTTGAAATTGAGAAAAAAGAATGCTCCAAAGCTGAATTTCTATTTAAGGAAAATGTATTTTTCCCTTTAATCGTAGTTCATATTATCATGATGTAATTTTTATCTTGTAGATGTATCCCCTGATTCGCTGTTATATTTATTTTCAATATTTATTACTTATTTTTTAACATTAACATTAAAATTTATTTCATTGTTAAAATTCTATCACTTGACTCATAATTTGGAATTATGCATTATAGTTTTAGAATGCGATAAAACAATTGATTATTTATTATATCCATGTAATATTGTTTTTAACGTAATATATCATGAAATACAATGAATATTTTAAGTTAAGACCAATGTACGAGGCAATATGAATACTAAAAATAACTGTTAAAATTTTATGAATTAAAAAAATATTAATATTAAAGACCGTTAAGTTTCGTAACTAAGTTCTTATTAAAGCCGCGAGGCTTTACGTGCGAGTGAGAAGTCGTCGTGTCTCTTTGCAAACTTAATAATAGACTTAGTGAAAAAACTTAGCAAACTTAGTGGGGAAAAAAAAAAAAAAAAAAAACGTAAAATAAAATTTATTTCATTTTTCTGTTCATAATTAAGTAATCTTTATTTTTTTTTTAATTATTTTTAATAAATAATAAAAAATGGCCGGCATCGATGCGAGATTTTTTGGTATTTTGTTAATTTTCCCTATGAAAATATTTCACTTGAAATTAGCTTTAATTTACTTTTGTCCTGATTTTCATTTTAACATTTAACAGTCAATGGTTTTTAAATGTCTTTACATACCACTTATACAGCTAGTTATTAGATCTTGTAATGAAAATCAGAACATTTAAAATATACCAAGCAGCTCGTCTCCAGGCATTAGTTTTATATTTATTATCATCAATACGTAAACTAAAAAATAGATGTTGTTTTTACAGTATAATACAGCTAGTTTTATAGTAACGAACTAAAAATTTGCTAATTTTACAGTAATAAACTAAAATTGTTACTTTTACACTAATAAACTGTAAAATTGCAGCTTTACAGAAAAAAATTGTAAAATTGCTAATTTTCCAGCTTATTACTGTGCGTTTTACTGTTTTAAAGTGGAACCTCTGCTGTGCCAGTATTGTACTGATGTTATTACAGTATAATACAGCTAATTTTGGGATACTAAACTGTAAAATTGTGGTAATAAACTGTAAAATTGCTGCTTTTCAGTAATAAACTCAAATTGCTAATTTTACAGTTTGTTACTGTGCATTTTACAGTTTTAAATTGGAAACTCTGCTGTCAGTATCATACTGTAAAAACAACGGTTTATAGTTTGTAGTGTAGCAGCCTAAGCGAACATAGTATAAAAGATTTTCCTTCTGTTTATTTCTGGAAATATCAAAGAACTTTTTTACAAAAATCTCGGAAAAAATGATAAAACAATAATAATAATAATTTTTTTTTATTAAGATTATGTCTGGTATGTGTCATGAAAGCTTCCTTTGATAACGCAAGTGGTGAAAAAGTCTCTTTAACGACATTAAAAGACAGTTAATTTCATTTATAACATAGCTAATGGCTTCATGACATTACCATTGTTTCTTCATTGCAACGAAAACCAGCTTTTAACACAGAAATCTGAACTGCACAAGTTCTGCAGGTAGCACAATGAAATGATCATTTATCATTTACTTCAACAGCTTGCTTTGTTAAATATGAGGGAGTGTAAAATTAGACAACGGTTCTCTGAACCGCGCTCTCCTATGTTTGGATAGGTAATTCAAATGCATTTGCCGCTGCTACGACAATGGCATTTTATGTGGAGGATTATAATTGCCTCTTTACGAGGAATAATTAATGTCAACGAGTAAAAGTGACATTAATAATTGTTTACCGAGCTTTAAACAATTTAAGGAAATGAATTACGTGCGTTTACAATGGAGTGTTGTCTCGTTTGGATTTTGGCTCGCTTTGTATTGTGTCAGTGTTTTCTGTCAAGCAACAAGTAGCGAATTTGAAAAGGCATGTCAGAAGTAATTATTTATTTTGTTTAACATGATAATTTAATGTAAAGTTATTTTGTTTCAGTTTGTATTGTTTATTCTTATATCGATTGTCATGAGTTATCAGGTATTATGAACACAGCTTTATACTGAGAAATAAATTTAGTATACTATTAAATCTTTGCATTTTTTAACCACGTTGACGTTAGTTTTGTGTGCAATCTTTTCCTCTGTAACTTTCCCTTCTAAAAGTCGTTGGAAATATTTCGTTTTCAAAAACTTATTTACAACTTTAGAATCGTCGTTTATTAAAATTTGAAGTACACGCAGCGCTAAGTGTTTCATACTTGATTCACAGCTAGCAGGGCCGCCGAGAGCCAAAGTAAGATCCATGTCAGTTTGGTGGCCGGACTCCACCCCCCCCCCACACACACATACAGGGGTTCAGGTCCCTGATTTCTGACTACGCTGATATGCTGCTGTGGCCTCTCGTCGGCCCTCTCTGCTAGAGGTAACTGGAGAATTAAAGATAAAACGAGTTTTTTTTCTTTATATTAAAGAAGATAAAAAATCATGTTGTTATAACTTTCAGAAAGGTGTTAGCTTGTACAGTACAGAACCTTTTATCCGGGAACCAAAATACCGGGAAACCAGAAAACCGGCAACATTTTGTTGATTTTTCCGCCACTTTTTAAAATACGCATTTTTGGCAATTTCTAAAAAATGAAGAGCTTTTTTTTTCTTTTGAAAGACATAAATGAATATGAACTGTTTCTTCATAAATACCATATAAGTGGCATATAGCTCAGAAATTTTCAATATTGTAATATCTATAAGCACTTCTTGATCGTTTTCTCTTCAGATTTTAAGATGCATTACTATTTGTTATTATAACTTGGGTTTTATAAACAATTGGCAAATATCGCTTCGTAGCGATCCAGAAAACCGGGAAATTCAGTTATCCGGGATAGCTGTGGTCCCAAATATCCCGGATAATTGGTCCTCTACTGTATTTATTTATGATATTTTTTTAACTCAAAAGATGCTCACAAAAGGATATAAATATATATAAATCTTATAAATAAATTACACTAAAAAATGTATATGTGGGTATAATATCATTACTGTCCCCTGTCCCGAACAAACATTTCTCATCTTCACAATACAGGGTGTCCACTCCAATCGTGGACCAATAGCTAATTTCTAAACCGTTAGAGATAAGCATATAGTTCATTTAGGAAAAAATCTCCAAATTATGAAAGGAATTTTGGGTCTATTCAATGTTTTTCAAAAAATCAAATTTTGAAAGAGTTACGAAATTTAAATTTTTATACAGCCCCCCAGTCCTATCAATCATATTTAGTAAAACATTCTTGACACTGTAACGTTTAAAACTAAAAAAAAAATCACTCTTCTACCACAAAAATTGACCGAGTTATGACGTTTTGAAAAATCAAGATTTTGCATTGTTTCATGACGTCATCGAGAGATCGCGTAAGGGACCGTATGCGAAATCCTTCAAAATCTTGATTTTTCAAAACGTCATAACTCGGTCAATTTTTGTGGTAGAAGAGTGATTTTTTTTTAGTTTTAAACGTTACAGTGTCAAGAATGTTTTACTAAATATGATTGATAGGACTGGGGGGCTGTATAAAAATTTAAATTTCGTAACTCTTTCAAAATTTGATTTTTTGAAAAACATTGAATAGACCCGAAATTCCTTTCATAATTTGGAGATTTTTTCCTAAATGAACTATATGCTTATCTCTAACGGTTTAGAAATTAGCTATTGGTCCACGATTGGAGTGGACACCCTGTATATAATTACACTGCACGGCAGGAAAAAAAAATAGAAAAAGAAACCCTTCAAATAGCTCCTGGCATCATTTTTTTCTGATTCTTATATAAATGACCCCCCCCCTGAATATAAATATAATCACCTGTTATACCCATCTTTATTCAATGCATATCTTTCTTTCTCTTTCTTTATTGCAGACTTGAAATAGACTAACTTTGCATTCAGAAATGAACTAAAACTCTTCTAATTCCACTTCTCATACATAAAGTGAAAACAAAATTGATTTTTGAAATTAATAAGCATCGAATGTTCACATTAATTATCAACTAATACTAGGTTGATTTCTCTCTAATCTGCCCGATACCCCTAAATTACACAGATTAAATTCTCCCCTAAATAAAATCTTCGCTAAAAATATTAATAAGATATTTTCACCCACATAAAAAAAAAAAAAGCTGCGGATATGTGTCTAAATGGCGTCTGGCACCACATCTATCCATCAGCCAACCACTGATAGCAAATGGTAGGTAGGCAATGGTCCGAGAAACAATTCATCATTTTTGACGCCTCAAAGTGGGTATAGCGTAAACCACGTGCTTGGACAATCTCTCTTCATGGTATTAATTCCGAATGGCAGAGATTTGCAGCTTTCAGATGTGTCGCCGCTGACATTTCGGTGATCATCTTTCTATAAACGTTTTTGGGTTTCAGCAATTCTCTTGCTATCTAGCAATACAAATACGTCACATGGATTTGAGGAAATATCATATTCCCGATTCTGCTAATTAAATGCATTTACGTGATAAAAAGTTGGGTAAATTTGATGATCTAGATGATTTTTCTGTTTTTCTAGCAGCCAGATATTAAGGATTTTTTTTCTTTCCTTTTTTTTTTGTGGAAGAGCATCAGTAAAACGGCAGTTATTTGTTTGGTTTTTCTTTTCACAGCTCGCTCTTAATGTTCCAAAGTTAAAAATGTAAACAAACGAATGTAACTATTTTACCTATCAATACTGTCTGATTTTCTTAGGTAAAACCTTCCGTATATTTACGCATGCTTCAGGTTTTACTCTGATCTTATCAAAATAGGGGTGATAGATAAGATAACAATGAGGGGAAGAATAATAAGAAGCATTTTGAGCCGTATCACACAACGTAGAATGATGCTGATTTCAAATATAATAGTTTAGTTGAATCTGTCAAAAGGATAGCAAATGCAAGTTTGAAATTGAAAACTTCGGAGAATTCCCACTCACAACCTATCTCCCCTTTTTTAAGTGGAATGGTTCGCGAGTGCCAGGTGCGGCTTTCGCGGACGGACAGTATGAGTTTATAATATCTTTATTGTTAGAAGTTTTGAATTATTTGTTAAAAGTTCATTTCTGTTTATAAATACGAACAGCAGAACATAAAGAAAGCATGTATGTAATTCATTGATTTATATTCTAAAAAATAATTTTTCCCTCAAAATTATAAAACAAAATGTATTTCATATATCTTTCAGTTTAGTGGACTCATGTATAAGTTCTCATTTCACAAAAACGATCCTCTAAAGCAGAAGAAAGGTAGAAATTACAGTACAAAAGTTAACTTTTGTGTCGTTTAAGTACGTTTTTATGCCGTTTATTTTACGAATCTATAAAATGTCCCATAATTTTATGATAGTGAAAAAAGAAAATATATTTCAATGAAATAATTTTACACAAAAATAAAAGCTTTTAAAATGTCTAATACAGATATATATTTATATATTTCAAATACATTTATGTAATTACAAATGATCTGCAAGAGACTTACGATGGTTAATGACAATAACGAGTCAAGTCTTCAAAATTCGAGTCAGGTCATGTTTTCTAAACGTTGAAACTAATACAGGGGATAAATGTTTTACCGAGAAGATTCATATGCAATACACTAAGTTGTTCATATAGTTTGTTGCTGCAAATTTGCTTAATGTTGCTGTGGACTGTTTTTAACTTTTTAAAATGTTTGTTAATGCTAGATATTCATCGAATTTTGATTTGACTAAATATAATTTCAACTAAAAGCAAAATATTAACTGTATGGAAAATTTTTAATGTTTATTTCTGCACTTTACTATTCGTTCAAAATATACATATTAACTGGAACATTGAGAAACGAATGTGCTTTCGTTGAGTTGCTTAGTTAACAATTGCAGCCATTTCGTTCTTTTCCTACACGCGCCATACGAAAAGACTAACCCAGTCCTTTAATGACAAAAGTTTAGAAACTACTTCGGTAGGAAAAGAAATTAAGCTAGAATTTTATGTCAATAACCTTTTAAGCAATGTTTCCTTGCTGTAGATCTCGAAATATATTTCCGTTTGGAGCACCAAACAGGGGATGTTTAATTCCCTTGCATTGTATACTTGGCCTCAAGATTCGCGAAGCGGAACACTCTCAGGAAAAGAACTGCAATCCTGAGCCTCACCCTAACGCAGCAACTTGGGCAATCCGTAGTTATATGTATATGAGTTGGAGGTAGGATCGTAAAGAAATAAAAGTACAGCAACTCCATGTTACCAACTTTGCCTCCGTATAGTCATGGATCATTAGTCGCATTACCACACAAGCTTCCCCTTCTTTCCGCAATTCTTAACTCGCGTGTTTTCTTCATTCTTCGTTCTTTCCCTCATCCGTGGTCTGCCTTTATTAAAACTCCCTTGCCGAGTAATGTATCAAACTCTTCAAGCAGGTTACACACTAATAATACTCCATACAATGGCTTCGAAACTCCCACGAGAGAGCTTTTTTCTCTCAATATCCAAACTCATTATCTACCCCAGAACAATATTTCTTCAATTTACTCATTTTTTAGCTTTCACATATTAAGCCATTCCTCTTTCTTTGCCATTACCTGGTGGAGAGTACAATATTTTCCCTCTGAGAGTGTGAAGAAAGCGTTTTATCAATCTTTTCAGTGAAAAAACTCATTATCTTCGAGCCGGATTGATAAATCTCATTTCGCTATTTCCAAAATACGCTCGTTCGGTTTCTTTTGTACCTGAGCGGGGGGATTGGGGGGATGGAATCGTCTTTTATTTCCCAGGGAAAAGCGGTAGCGAAAACATTTTTGTAAGGGAAATATTGTTTCATTTCGCTGTCCCTTTAACTGGTGCTTAATTACTACATTTTCACATTTTTTTTTTAAACCAGGAATTTACAGCTACAGCGTGTGAAAATATTAATGCAGATATGAGGCAGTAAGAATTAAAGAACTGCAAGTGGACTTCTTAAAGTTTTGGCGAAAGGCGTGCTAAGTTAAAACGGTAGATATGCTTTTAGCGAAAATTTTAACTAAATTAAGTTGTTTAGCAGCACCTATCAAGCCCCAAAATAGATGAGAGTTTCTTCTAGTATTTGTGCTAGTTTAGTTATCTCCAAATTTATAATTTTAGTACTTCCTTTTTTTTCTTCTACGTGCTTCATATATTTTTTTCAGACCATCAAAAACAAACTTTAAAATTTACCGCTAACTTAAAGCTGATATTCGTGCCAGCTTGCTGAAATGGAACTAATATATTTAGAATCAACTAGGGGGATTATATTACCCCACCGTTATAATGTAGAGAAAGTTTGAGCCAAGTTTTTCAGAGGTAATCAATCTACCAGAGTAGTTATTAAGTTTTGACAAATTTTCACATTCTTTCAAAGATGATATGCCATACACTAATAACTCATTAGTCACCCATTTCGGTGTACAATCGAAGCATTGTTGGTTTGTTTTAATTTGATATGGCCTCTCGTCGGCCCTGAGGGAGGGTGTCATAAATGTAGTATTCTGGCATTAATAGGATGTTTGAAACTCTGTCGCATTAATTACTTTGAATTGAAGTCTCTAAAAGACAGTTTATCTCATATTTGGTTGTGTTAGGAGGGGTTTATAAAACTTATAACCCTAGCCCCCTATTTGCTCGAACAGACCCCTTTGGATCCGCGAGCGAGAAAAAAATTCTTCTCTAAGGAAAAATGCTAGGTTCAGCTGTTTTTTCAACTGTTGTTGACATGTTGTACTTGTTTTTTAAATAACAGACGTACCATTTATTTAGGTTAATTGATAAGCTGTACTTAGGGTTGTGCAAAGAAGCCACCGGTGCATCCAGGATAAACAGTTGGGAAGATATGAAACTTCATGTAAACATGTAGTTTATTAAAGGTTGGGACTCATCAAGAACAGCAATGCTTAATGTGAAATTTACGCTCTCATTTCATTCGAGTGCGCTAACTTTTCATTTTCCTATGTAAATTATACATTGCTACAGGTGAATCTCACTTTGATTATTCATCATGACTTCTCTGGTTGCACAAATCAATAAATAGAATCCTGTACACTACTAATAACTGAAGCAAATGCGGTTATATACAAAAAATGCTTAGTTATCTTTTAAAAAAAATGAAGACTGATATCATAAAAAATAACCCTACAATTTTTTTGTTTTGAAACTTCAAAACCTTTAAAGATCAACTTTTTGATAAAATGTGCAAATTTTTATCACATTCGTTTTTCTGTTATTTTGTTACAGTTTCCGACGTTTTCTATTTGCTGAATTTCCTATTTGTGTTTCTTATCATTTAAGATGTCCTTCAACTAATTTTCAATAAATCAATCAAATTACACACGTGGTATTAAGATCCTACTCTGATTATTTTATCAAGACGGAAGTACTGTTCCTTGTTTGACGCAATTACAATAAACATTTCACTGCTCTTTTTTTTCATACGAAGAAAAAAAATAATCTCTTTTCAGTATTCCAGTATGAATGAAGTGAAACACGTGTCGTCCATTTATGCTTTATTTTGAAGTTAGTACATTAAAAAGCTAGTGTTATTTCACAGCTAATCAGTGTTTGAGATAAGTTTAGTGTTAAAGACGTTATGGCTATCAACATATCTTTAAAAATTACGAATAATTTTTCATCAAAAATGATAAATTGACTTTGAGAATACTATTTACTGTCTCAATTGTTTGTATACACAGTCATAAGCAGAGCAGAGATATTTTTTATTGCTTCTAGAAGAATATTTCGTGCACGGTAAATTTGAAATACACCACAAAGTTAAAAATGTTTGCTACGAATTTTCGCACTTTGTACTTTAAATGGAAAGTCAATATCGTGGGAGGAGGAAGGTAGGCTAATTTTTTAAATATTGAATTTGAACGTTATGCTATTTTATTAAACACAAAATATGAAACAATTTAAGTGTTAAAAATCAAAATAATTACGCATCGTTTTTCCCCTGCTGTGTCTTTCATTTCATCCTTGGGAAGTAGGTTTTTATTATGAAATGGATCACTATTATTGTTATTGTTGTTCCCTCTTCGTCTTCTTCTTCTCTCCCCCGCCGCCCTCCCGGAAAAAATATCTTAAATTTAAAACCATAAAACAAAGAATAAAACAAAGACAAAATACAAACATCGATTTTTGCCATGAAATAACTAACTCTCAAAATTTTTTTAGGCTCCAAATTATTGCAAATGTCTATTTTAAAAATATAAAACCTATTTTTAAAAGCAAAATATTAATATTTTTTAGAAAAACTATTTTGCTAGCATTGGACATCTTAATTTCCATCAGCTCACATATTTTTGCAGTGAAAAGGGACTTCCTTTTTACCTAAAACACGTATCTGGAAATTTTTGCAACTTTGTGCACTTATAAATTTTTTATTTTTTAATTTGCATTTACTTTTCAGCCCAGAGGTTTTATTTTCGCTCATATTAAAGTTTCCTCAGGAAGGTAAACGGTTAGTACACTAAAAAATGAATGCTGTTTTTACTGTATAATATAGGTAATTTTACAGTAATAAACTGTAAAAATTGCTAATTGTACAGTAATAAACTAAACTTGCTCATTTTACAGTACTACACTGTAAAATGTTAATTTTTTAGTAATAAGCCGTAAAATTGCTAATTTTAAAGTTTATTACCGTGCATTTTACAGTTTTAAACTAGAACCTCTGCTGCCAGTATTATGCTGCTGTTTTTACAGTTGAATTTTACGGCAATAAACTGCGAAATCGCTAACTTTACAGTAAGAAACTCAAATTGATAGTTTTACAGTTTATTACTGTGCATTTTAGTTTTAAATTGGAACCTCGGCTGCCAGTATTATACAGTAAAAACAACAGTTCATTTTTTGCAGTGTATTATCATAACGTCTTCACAGCAGAAATTTTGCCAATTTTCGAGCATTCTAATTGCGTTGCAAGTGCAACGCATTCAGGTCCAGAAAGATTAGTTTTAAACGCAAATTCACAACCGCGTTGTTTATTTTTGCACCCGGAAATGACACTGAAAACGTAGTACTTAAAGGACACCTTCATTCAAGTGTTTTTAAAATCAATGATTCACTGTGGTTGGTGACAAAGAATGCCGACATGGCCTTGAAAATTGCACTTTTGTTGCAAATGGTATAAGTCACTTAGTGCATATTGCCGCATTGAGTACTATTTGAAATCATATTACGCGGTTTTTGTGCAACGTGATTCTAAGCTGACATTTAAAAAGAATTTAAATCACCGTTAAAAACGAGTGAAATAATTTCGAGAATAATTCTTCGAAGCTAGCATTTAAAATTAGTTTTGCCAAATGTTATGTAAATAATTTACCTCGTTTTTCGAGTAAAGTTATTTTATGTTTGTACTTTTTATTTTTAAGTCTGTTGATTGAGTGTTTTTTAAATAAAATATAATGTGTTTATTAAGAAATGAAACATTTAATTTGAAAATCATTAACATGAGTACCGTTTTATGCCCGCGGCTCTAACAAGTCTAACAAGCTATGATCTTGATAATGTTTACCTCTTTATGGGGATCTTAGCGAAAGAGGGACGCGTTACTGGCTCCGATTCGATTGAAAGTACTTTCGAAAAAACTATTGCGAAATTCAACTAACTCAACTCAGCACCAATGACACTTTCCTATTGGCCTGAAAAGAGGTAACATTGTCAAGGTCCTAGCCCAACTTACCAGAGTCACATTTTAAATGTTCGTTCTATTGTTTGTGTTTTTTAACATTGTCAAGGTCCTAGCTCAACTTATCAGAGTGACATTATAAATGTTCGTTCGATTGCTTGGGTTTATTATTATGGTCAAGGTCCTAGCTCAGTTTATCAAAGTCATATTATAAATATTCGCTGGATTGTTTGTGTTTATATACATGCATTACATGAAGATTAATTTCGAGTCATGTTCTCCAAAATTCCGTTTTACTATAATTTATCGTTTTGCTGCTTCTTAATAGGTTCGGTCATATCGACATCGAGCTGAAAGTAAATGTATAAAGTATATTATTTCGTTTTATTTATACCTGCCCTGAGCGAGCAATGTAATAAAGCTCCTAAAGTTTTCCAATCCTGATTAATTTTAGAGTCATATATTATTATTCCCTTTGCTATTTATTGTTTGAAAGACACCGGGTGAAAAGCTGGTATCCTTCGTTTAGTATCTCTGAAAATTATCCGAAATTTATGAATTCTTTGTTGTCTGTAGTCAAGTCATGAACAGTCAAATAATCTAAACATAATTTTCCATTTGATAACTTTCATAATTCATTTTAATTGAGCTGAGCTTAATTATAAAATAATATAAAAAGAATCACGACCTCAAAGGTATTCTAAAATTAAGTTATCGTACAAGAAAAAAAATCGAAGAACTACAACTCTATGCTTAATTGCAGTTGCTCCAGTTAATAACCTTATGCAATCTGCGCGTAGACAATTCTTGGTGAATGTCAAGAAGCCCATTCATAAAGTTTCGAGGGCTGATGTTACACATCTGGAGTACGATGTTAACTCGAGCATTATTACAAGTGCTTAAGGTCACTAAATGAATGGCTGAGTAATAAAAAACGTATTAAGGAGTTTTAGGATCATAAATCTAATTCCGCTCACATAAACGTTGTCTAGCTTCATGTCTAGCTTTAGATTACTGTTTAATTTACATGGTCTTAAATACTGCAATTGCATAAATATCTTTTTATTTTATTATACGTTGTAATACAAAAGATAAATTTTCATTATAACACAAGGAAGTTTTGTCCGTCGCTCTTAAGTTTGGAAGAGCTGTCGTTTTTTTACCTATCATATTAACACACCTAATTAAAGATAATTTCAATGTAATATAATGTTTAAATATAATCTAGATTAACTTACACATTGTAATTTACTCTGTGTTTTATTTTTTAAAAGTTAGTTAGTATTTAATCTTCATTACTAAATTTTGCGGAAGAATTTATGTGTTTCATTAATCTAATTGTACCCATTTTTTCCTATGCGACATAAATGTTGTCTGCGAAGTGAAAAAAAGGAGTTTTACAACACTGGTATTTATAATTTTTTTCATTCTTTGTTTATTTTCCTTCCTTTTCTTCCTTAGTATTTTATATTTTACTATGTGTATGGTTTTTTAACCACATTGCGTTTGCGTTACTTGTGTAATAGTATGGGACGTTATGAACTTTTCTGTTTCTACATTATTTTTGAGATTCTTTTCAATCTCACATCCAATTAAAACCTAGCCTCTAAGGAAAAAAATAGACGTGAAAGCTGAAGTAGAAAAAAATATACTCTATGCTGTCTTGCAGAGTAAATTTTAAAGCTATGATATATGCATTAACTCGTCATGTTTACCAAGAAGCCTGCAGCACTTCCGCAGTTATTTAAAAGTTGTATGAAACTTAGAAAATTGTCTTTGTAGATGTTAGTAATTAAAAAGAAAAAAAACACGACTTTATCAAATTTATCTACTTAACCCATACCATTATCTACTTAACCTTTAACCCTTTACGCTCTGACGGGTCTCAGAAGTCCCGCTTACATTAATTTAGTATTATGAATCCTAAATGGCTGGAATCATGCTGTTACGTTAAATTATCACTCCTTGTACTTTGCTGAGTGGCCGACAGATGATACCTGCAACAAGATGATGATACCTGCAATCAGAAACAGTTTTCTTAGGGGCCCTAAGGCGTAGGGGGCCTTAGACCCTACTGATTTCAAAATTTTTATACTCTGTATATGTTGTTTGATGTATTTTCAACTCAAAAAACCTAAAAAACATAAAAATTCATTGCTAAATAAATTTGGGACATAAAGGGATAACTTACATTATCCTCTTAATCCTTACATTATGAGTACAATACAGATTTCCTTCGCGTATAGATTCCAAGGTTTGAACATTCATGCTTATACCCTAGTGTCTTTTAGAGCTATCCATTTTGCAACTACATCCCTATCCACCGAATATCTAGCTTTATCGGCAAGATTATTGTCCTGCACCCGTCTTACCTCCAGTCTATGAAGGTGCAGTAGACAATTATTATGTTCAAGACATATTTGTGGTAGAATGGCAGCGTCTATTAGCACCGCTCCAATTCTAAGCCGAAACTGAATATGCGAGGATAGAGCAACCTATTGAATTTATTCTCTAGTTTTAGGAGATCAGAGCTCATTTTAGTCCACGATATAGTTCGTATTACGTATTCACGCTCGACGTGAAGATTTGAGCATTAGGGTGAGTCGAAAAAATCGATTTTTTTATTTCGAAATCGCATTACCTCTCAAAAGTTGTGGTTTAGTATCCACAACTTGGGAAAAATAAGAAAAAAATTCTAAGTTGACGTCTTCGGTTCGCGCATGAGGCTCAAAGTTGGAAAAAAGATGTTAAAAATGGAAATTTTCAAAAGGAAAAAAGAAAAAAAAAATTGTAACTTTTTATAATGCAACTGCCATAAGCTGTAAATATTTTGTGCATTTTTAATCTAAAAAAATATTTTATAGCTGTTACATACGATCATTAGTTTCCACATCAGCCCTAAATTGGGCTAAAATCGCCTACAATGTCAAATTTCAAAAATATCGATTTTTTAAATTTCGAAATCGCATTACCTCTCAAAAATTGTGGTTTGGTATCCAAAATTTGGGGAAAATAATAAAAAAAAATCCAAGTTGACTCCTTCGGTTCGCGCATGAGGCTCAAAATTGGAAAATATATGCTAAAAATGAAAATTTTCAAAAAATAATTTGAAAAAAAAAGTAATTGTTTTCTATCGAATCTGATTTAAATTGTTAGTAGATACCATAATTTGAACCGAAAAATATACATATAACTTTTAGAAGATACATTCTGTTTGTACATAAGGCTCAAAATATGAAAAAAAAGAGTCAAAAACTTAACCAGAACGCACTACGTCGGCACTGTGCCGGTATATTTTTATTCTACAGCCGACTTGTCTAGACATTACACATATTCTAGGAGACAGTTCGAAGTCCCTGCAGTCTGTACTCCCTTTGGTTGTCACTTAGTCAGCTAGACCCGCAAAACAAACAGTATCTTTAATTAGCAACTGAAAGTGGATCAAAAAGTACAGCGTGTTTAGCTTTGGGTGAGTTTTTTTTGTAACTTTATAGCATATTTTTACGCTCAAGTTTTGTTATACTGTTCTCCGTTCTCCGACTAATAAATAATGGAACCCCGGAAAACTTCTAAACGTTTAATTGTTTGTCCGGTTTTTGGTGCACCGAAAGGGTTAAGTCAAAGTGTTTTACCCACATGTGCAGATGTGTTGTTAACTTATTTTGAAGAAAAATCGCAATCTGTAAAAGGCGAACCTCTTTCAAGGATTTCAGATTGCATATCTGCTTAAATAGAAGAAATTTACTGCAAAGCTTCTATACCAATGTACAGTGGTAATACCAATGTGCGTTCTATACTAATGTACAGATGTATAGTGTACATCTACAAGAGATTGGCTTTTTAGCACAAGAGAAGACGAAAAATTCATTGCACACTTGAAAGAAGCAACGTCAAAAAGTTTAGACTTCGCTTAATTAACAAAATGATTGAGTTTTGTCTTGAAGTTCAATTTATCTTTATCACGACTAAATGACTTTCTCAAAGTGTAGTATTATGGTAATCCTTTATCAATTTTACAATACGTACATGACTGACCGTTGGTATAGAAGATTTGCAGTAGATTTCTTCTATGAGCTATGCAATCTGAAATCCTTGAAAAAGGTTCGCCTTTTACAGATTGCGATTTTTCTTCAAAGCAAGCTAACAACACATCTGCACATGTGGTTAAAACACTTTGACTTAACCCTTTCGGTACACCAAAAAACGGACAAATAATTAAACGTTTAGAAGTTTTCCGGGGTTCCATTATTTATTATTCGGAGAACGGAGAACAGTATAACAAAACTTGAGCATAAAAATATGCTATAAACGTACAAAAAACAACTCACCCAAAGCTAAACACGCTGCACTTTTTGATTCACTTTCAGTTGCTAATTAAAGATGCTGTTTGTTTGGCGGATCTAGCTGACTAAGTGACAACCAAAGGGAGTGCAGACTGCAGAGACTTTGAACTGTCTCCTACTAGAATATGTGTAATGTCTAGAAAAGTCGGCTGTAAAACAAAAATATACCGGCACATCGCCGGCATAGTGCATTCTGGTTCAGTTTTTGACATTTTTTTTCATATCTTGAGCCTTATGCACAAACAGAATGTATTTTCTAAAAGTTATATATAATTTTTTGGGTTTAACTTATGTTATCTACTAACAATTTAAAGTAGTTTCGATAGAAAAAAATTACTTTTTTTTCAAATTATTTTTTGAAAATTTCCATTTTTAGCATATATTTTCCAACTCTGAGCCTCATGCTCGAACCGAAGTAGTCAACTTAGATTTTTTATTTATTTTTCCCAAATTTTGGATACCAAACCACAACTTTTGAGAGGTAATGCGATTTCGAAATAAAAAAAATCGATATTTTCGAAATTTGACATTGTAGGCGATTTTAGCCCAATTTAAGGCTGATGTGCAAACTAAAAATCGAATGTAAAAGCTATAAAATATTTTTTTAGATTAAAAATGCACAAAATATTTACAGCTTATGGTATTTGCATTACAAAAAGTTACAGTTTTTTTTTTCTTTTTTCTTTTTGAAAATTTCCATTTTTAACATATTTTTTCCAACTTTGAGCCTCATGCGCGAACCGAAGCCGTCAACTTAGAATTTTTTTCTTATTTTTCCCAAGTTGTGGATACTAAACCACAACTTTTGAGAGGTAATGCGATTTCGAAATAAAAAAATCGATTTTTTCGACTCACCCTATTGAGCATGCCTGTTAATATTTGCTTGCTATACATTTGGGAACAATATGTGTTTGTGAACATAGTATTATGATTAATTCAAAGTATGGTAGCTTGTCGTTGTTCGATAATCTGCTCGTATATAATACTGCAGCTTTCTGTTACGCCTAAATATTTGAAATTAATTGAACTGTACTTGGAGCATTGATGATTTTCAGCTAAAGATAGGGTATGAATGAATTGGAAAATACACATGGGGAATTGAAAGTGCATTTGTAACACATTTTACTTGGCTGCTCTATTTACTTAATAATACCTCTTATTGTTTATTTAAGTAAAAAAAAATGTTGATGTATAATTTTCAATGTTTTATGACATTCATAGTGTTCTTGTATTTTGGGAGAGGAAATTGTGTTAATTTATGTTTCATTGACTGTCATAATTTTTCTATGTTGATAGTTTTTACTGGATAGCTTGTAAGAGTTTTAGTTCTGTGTACTGTTTTCAGATTTTAGCTGGAAACCCTTGATTGGAATGTTCCCTTCCCCATTTGAGCACATGAAATATCCAGGGAAGCATCTATTCTAACATTTGTATTTATTTACTTTTTATTTTTATTTATTAAAAAAAAAAAACTATTACGTTACACGACAGTTTTCGAAAAGGTTATTTTTTTTCTTTCTGTCTCTTTTAAAATGTAGTTTTTGTTTTCCTTTTCTCAACTTTTAAAAATAGAACTTTTTAACGTTGGTTATACTTGTTACTTGAGTGTAAATTCCTTTATGGTCTTTCCATTGAAGTGAACATGATAGCAGTCTGTAATTGGGTACAGTAAGTCATGTAGTCATGTGAGTGCTGGAAAATTTCATGTCCCGGTTGTAAATAACTATAAGCGTTTTTTTATCGATTTAAAGTAAACGAGTAATGATGAATCACTCAATTGAAAAAAAATCGAAATATATGATAATTATTTGGTTTATAAGTCAAGAGCTTTTAATTCAAGTTTAGCTGCACGAAATACTCTTATCATGTAAAGCTAGTTTGATCACTGAAAGAAAATAAAATATGTTTATGTAAGCGATGGAAAATGTAAATAAAACTATTTCCATCACAATAAGCTCAACACCAGATTCTGGCTCAAATGATCTTTGAAGCTGTTTCGAAATTAGAAATGTCTGTGCCACATAGCAACTTAAAAAGGAGAGGAAGTAAACAAACCTTTCATCAAAACAACCTCAAATTGTGCCTCAAAATGCCTCCAGAAGTTCAAAACACTACAACTGAAGGACTGACCATACATCACCAGGTCATTTTTATTGAAAAATGCACCCAGCCCTCCAACCCCCCTTCATGTAGCAATTAAGTCTCCATTCTCCGCGCCCTCGCGTTAGCGTTCTTTTATTTTTCCGGGCCGATATTAACTGCCCTCAAAAATGAGTCCTAATCTGAAATGAAAATATCTGCGGCAGGTTGGGCGGTGGGTAAGGAGGGCATTACGTATCATTAGAGCCGCAGTCCATGCCTCATTGGAATGAAAAATGGACCCACCAGAAATGATGGGGATTTTTTCCTCATCCTTTCATCCATAGTTTAGGCCCAGGTTGAAAAAGCCGGGCTGCTATGGAAATGATTAGACGCTAATGGTGGGTGGTAGGGCGACCGGGAGGGCTATCATTCTTGTCAATTCCCTTTTTATTTTTTTATTTTTCAAAAATGCTCCTGTTGAAATCAATTTCTGGTTTTAGAAGTGGGGAAGGTGTGTTGTAACGTTTGAGCTGCTGGCGCGCGGACCCAGCTGTTTTATTTTATTGTTCTCCTGTTTCGCGGGTTTTACTGATACCGCTTTTATGTTTTAAAATAGTAAGATGGGAGGTAATGATTGAAACAAAGCCATTTGTAGCTTTTTAAATTTGCTTGCCATCTATCTTTATAAGAGATTTGCTTTCACGCAGTGTTTGTTGTAAATCCTTCGTTTGAACGCAATGCTGTGTTAATTATCTTTCTCTCTTTTTATGTCTTATATTAATTTATTTTCTTTAGACATTTTTGTAAATGCAGTGAAGTGACGTGTTCGTGCTTGATTTTTTTTTCTTTTTGTTAAATACTTAAATTTGTAGCTCTATAAAACTATGTATAAATTAATTCAAAATATTTCAGACTTCGAACTAGTAATATTTTACAAATTTTGCCGACAGCTTGGAATTGATTCTAGCTGTTATGTTGCCAACAGTTGTTCTATCTCGTACATTATTTACTTACCACTACCTTATCTATTGCGAAGAAGGTTTACCTGGGCTTAGCTGTCAGCAAGAAGTGAAAACACAGCAACATCATATGTTACATGCTATAAGAGGGACGCTGATCAAGAGGGTTTATGTTTCTGTATTACATTGACAGTAAAAATTTTGTTCATTGTGATACTTTCCGGGGTATCTCATCATAACGCATAGGAATGTACTAGAACCAACCAAAACTTTGCCGTGGTTGAAATACACATTTTGTAACAAAAGATAACAAAACACAGCTTCAATTTTCGATCAATGAAAGTCAAATAATGTATAGTAGTTTACTTTAAGCAAAAAAAAAAAAAAAAAACATTGAATTAGAATATTATGAAATTTATACTAATAAATATCTTGAAATAAAGAATATAAATAACTAGAAATGAGCACTAAAAATGTAATTTTTTTTGAAGCTCGACTTAGAGGATATTATTTTATTTCTTCTATTTTCACACAAGAAAAAGTTTAGCTGACAGCGTTTACTTTCAGAGATTAACTTCAATTTTGTAGCCAAATAACTGTAAAAAAAAAGAGATTTATTTACGCTTTTAAAATTTTTAGAGCATATTGAAATCGAAACCACTTTTTCAAATTAGTTCGACAATATTTAGGAAAACTACGCATAATCAAATTAATGTAATCCATTGAATTTATTATGAAGCATTATGTTAGCAATATCTTTCTGCCTATTTACATCTCTACACAATGAAGTGTAAAGCATGAGTAAGTAAAATAAATATAGAGCCAATGAGCTTTATATATATAAAATGGAAAAAAGTCATTTTACTCATTACGCTTGCCATACACATCTGATCTAGTTGAATTTTCCAAAGCAAAAATCACCTCCACCCACTCTCTCCACAAAAAAAAAAGATATATATATATATATATATATATATATAATAAATAAATTAAATAAATAGAATAAAAAAAGAAATAAATAAAATAAAAATAAAACAAATACTGCACATACACAACTTTATATTTTAAAAGAGGCAATAGTAGTTAAATGTGTTGCATGTGTGCACATATCGGAAATAAAATGTTAACAATACATAAAACGAAACTCAATAGTAAGTATATAAGTTTTATTTCATACATTGATGCTCATTAGAAGGAGCACTATTTCAACGTTTAATATGTACAAGTGCACCATAAGTTGTTTTCTTTATATAAAATATTTTTTTAATTTCGTTCCATTATAACCCTCAATCATTCTTTCATAGTCCTGCAAAATTTTAAATTTTGTTTTTGCCTATAAACTTCTTTTTAATATCAATTCTTCACTTAACCGACTGAAAACAACTTCGCGGTTGAATATAGAAGTTAACCATGTTCTCAAAAAATTAATTAATTAATTAATTAATTAATTAATTAAATAAACAAATAAGAATTATGAATAAATACAATCTTTTATGGCTTAACGAAAAAGTTTTTGCGAATATTTAAAATGTGAAGGTACGATATTGAGAATATTAAAAATTTAAATCAATTTAAATAGATTTTTAACAGTTAGACCATTCTTAATAATACACGTACAGCTAAAATTAACTATCGAAATTTTCCTACAAATAGTAAATTACTGATTGAGTTTCCATCAGTTCAATGTCATTCAGTGTCTACATTTGTTTTGTTCAATTCTTTATTTAACGTGTATCCATCAATGACACTTATCGTATAATTGAATTTTCGTGATCAATAGTTTTCATTAGCCTGACGATTATCGCTTTCAAAACGCAAGACATAATTTACTTATTTCTGCTTTTTATATTGTGACATCTTGGCAAATTTTGCACCATAAACTAAATACGGTCTAAAAATCTCAACAATCGAATGAATGCTCTAAAAAGAAGGTACCGAAAATATAAATATGTATTTTAAATATTTGCTTGAAAGAATGTCCACACTTGTGTTGTTTGCCCTTAAACATTTGTCCTACATTCTAAACTGAGAGAGAATTTGTTTTTATTGTTTTAAAGACATTTGAGTCAAGTTTTATTTATTTGCTGGCTGAGGCTCAGGAATTGCATTCACGTAACTTACAAAAAAAAAAAAAAACTATTTGTGAAAGGAGGAGAGGGCTGGGAGGGGGGGTAGAGAACTGAATGTTATTCTTCGCGCTGAATTCACGAACTATATCGATCCGTCTTTAATAAGTTCATAAAAGGGCACGTGCCCCACCCCTAAAACCGCCCTAACTCTTATAGAGTCCTCTCTACCCCTTTTACTCACCCCTCCATGTTTCCAACAATAACATTTCACGTAAACCTCCTCAACACAGATTTACTCGTAAAAATATAAAAAAAAAACCTCCACCCCAAACTAAATGCGTGAGGGTGATTGCAAATAAACCCTAAACCCACCCAAACCGACACTCCAGCCTGCACTCCAGGGGACTTTACCAAATGTCATAAAAGTTAGGAAACACTCTTAGGTAATGATGGGTTGTCGAACGCGGAAATCCCTTCTCCCCATCCTGATCCCCACGCGGAGGAATCGGGGATTTTATGAGTTGTAGTTGAGACAACCTTTAATTCAATGACTTCGCCCCCACCTGTCGAAAAGGGGGGAAGGACTTTCAACAAGGGTACTTAAGTAAATTAAAATCGGAGATTTTAACGTTCGCTGGTGAGGATGTGTGGATCTGCTCACGTTGATCTGTGGCTTGGTTGTTAAATTGTTGAATTTCGACTTTTTTTTTACGAAGTCAGTGAATTTTGTTCTCCCCCAAAAATGCAACAAAATAAATTGTTAACCACAAACACTCGGGGGCGCCCCGAACTAAAATTTTTGGGAGGGGGAAAATTATCAATTTGCCGAATGAAGCTCCTCTATGAAGCTTTTACCGAATGTTGAAATTCAAACATGCACACATGTCGTACTTATACTACATAGCATTTAATGAGGAAAAACATTAGTCATCGTTAAAAAAGAAACAATTTTAAAAAACAATAAGAACAAATTATCTCAATGTTGCAATATTGTCTTCAAATTATTGTAACATGAGCAAAATGTGCCGAATAAGGAAATTATTGTGAGGTCACAGTGACCTCCCATGACCTCTCAACGGGGCGTTCCGCGCTCCCACAAACACTAAAGCCGAATTCTAACGTTCTTGGTTATCAAAATTATCCTTACAATAGAAAATGGCAAAATTTTCTATAAGACTTTCCATAAAATGCTAGTTTTGTCTCTTAAAAGTCATTTTATAAGATATGGAAACATAATTATTTTAAATGCTAAATTCTTAAAACATCTGGGCAGATTTTGATTGAACATTTTCTATGTTTTCCGTTTCTTAAAAATTGACTTCTGAAATATTCTGAAACGAATTTTTTAGCCAATGATGAAATAAAAAATATGATCCGACAAAAGTTAAAGCGTTATCTTCGTCCCATTTAAAAAAAAAAAAAAATGACTTTCTTCACAGCTATTTGAAATGTCTTTGATGAGCGAAATTACTAAATAATATAATTCGGCATCATCCCATTTTTTAAGTTTTTTTTTCATTGCCAATACCGGTAGAGGGGGAGATCCCCCCTCCCCCGTAGTAAAACTAGTATTAACTATGAGGTGTAACTCCAGTTATTAAACAAAAGCTGTAGAAGAAAAAATAAAGATGTGCACTATCACTATCTGTTTAATCTGAAATTCGATGTAACCTTAAACTTTTCGATCAAAAATCTCGCCAATCATCACGCCAAGAAAATCAACTCAGCCGAAAATCAGTCTGTCACTTACAAGAGTAAGTTTCGCCGAAAGAAATCTTGTTAACAGCCATGAGATAAATTTTGATTGTAGCACTTCGCATTCAAGAACGTCCTCAACGCTAGTGAACTAAAGAATGAACTGAGCATGAATGATTGCTTGGTGAAGGAGTCGCTAAGAGTGCTAAGATTGTCTTTTTTTTTCTGACTTACAAAGCACGCAATCTAAACAACTAGATATATTTTCAGCCCGGCAAAACATTAACTTTTCTCAAATTTATGTCTTGTTTTGCTTTAGATAAATTGCAAAGGAGTATCTTCTATTATTTTTTATGTCAACAAAATCTTAAAAACATCCGATATCGATGTGTGAATAAACTCAATAAGTAAGTAAACAAAACTTTACTTAAGCATCTAAAACTATATTTTGTAACGAGTAAAAAAAAAAAATGTTTTCCTCTTGGTAAAAACTGATTTTTTTTTTTTTTTCAAGTACATAGTAGAATTTATGGCAAATTCAGTTGAGGTTAAATTTTTTAAATATGTTTTATCGTTTATGTTTGCCCCTAAACAAGCGCAGTAAATGTAGTTGGAAGTGTTTCATTTACAATGGTTTTTCATGAAGAATTAAGCAATTATTCAAATGTAAGGTAAGAATTTTTATAAATATTTCACTTTGTATCAAAATTGTAGACATTTGATTGCGCGAAAACTAATGAAATGAGTTTGTTCCGTATTTCAAAGTATGAAATGTTTGTGATTGTAATTGTAAAATCAATACATTTTAGACACTATTTATAATACTTTAACAAAAGTCTTGCTTTAATCATTAAAGCCAAGTGGATAAGGTTTACCTTTCGTTTTCATATATTTTACAACTGTGGTCACCATACTTATATTTTACGACATTTCCAATGCGCTGAAATAATGTACTTCCTTTTTTCTACGATTTCCGCACATGGAATTTTTTATACACGTTAAAATCTTTGTTTCCAAGTTAAAATTTTATTTTTCGTTTTACTACCCTTGAGACGGCGTATATTATCTGTAGTATTATATCTTGTAAAATGTGTAAATGTGAAGTTAAGAAATATTTGTGCTTGTTAAAATGAACATTTTATTTTATCGCAAACTCTGTTCCAGTCATATTTATTTTCCAATTGAGATACACTTTCCCAATAGATTTGAGTAATAATTAAATGCTAATATTAACTGATATGATAGTACTAACTTTTCACATGTAAGTGTAAATACCACTTCTAATGAGCTTTATTATTTTATTTAGACGAAAATTTTTCTTTGTTTCTCCTTCTGGATTAGAATATTTGTTTTATTTACTGTTTGTTTTTAATATATTATTTCATTACTATATGCCACACTTGGTGCTTTTCCGAACTCAAATTTGTATGCCCGAAAGAAATACTTTCTCCTCAATTATATTAGTCATATTTTCCCAATCTTGCATTATTTCGTCATAGTTTACAACTAAATAAAACGTAATAAAAATGAGTAGATAAAATACTAGGAAACTTGATAAATTATTAAATATTTTTTACCCTCTTGGAAATGCTTTTAAACTCAGTGGCGTGTTATACATATTGGATCACTGCATGTAATGGAGTACAGTATACTCGATATAGTATATTTTTCAGTTCTTACATTTTTCTTTATATTAAGGCTAAATAAATACGCTTGGGAAAAATATTTTTATTTTTCAAATTTGTAAAATGTTTATTTTACTATTATTTTCAAACCTTTTAGACATCACTCTATTAAACCTGATACTGTTTAAATGAGAGATAAACCCCCATCCGTGCGATCAGAGTTTTTTTAGTGAGGGATTTTTTCATAAATATCCTTTTTATGTATGCATAGTGTTAAATTAGGAATGGTTGCATGAGGTGAGGCTGTGAGCGGGAGGATGCTCTAGTTGCACCTCAGCTTGCCATTCCCCAACCTGAAGCACATAAGTCATATTTGCAATTTTTAACAAAATTGAGTTATCGCCACCAGGTGATTCTTTGTGACGTATTTTACCCACGTACAAAGTTTTATGATCATTTGAGAACAAAAACTTTTTTAAGTTTCCGAAAAAGTCAAGTTCCAAATCAAATACATGGAGGAGCAAAACTTTAAAGAGTTTTTCCTCAGTTTGAGCTCGACTGCAAATACCACTTTTGAGCGTAGCACGAGCACGGCAGTATAATAGCCATGCGTGACAGAATGAATGCTTCCAAGGGGAGCAACAAACAGAATGTTCAACGAACTTTATATATATTTGTAAAAAATACTTCCACTCAATCCATATAAATGAATTTTTAAAATAAATTTTCTGAAAATCTAGCGAGGAGGGTGTAATCACTCTTTGGCCTGCGAAGGTCAGGCCTGATTACTGTGGTTGAAAATCTAGTGAGGAGGGTGCAATAACTCTTTGGCCTGCAAAGGTCAGGCCTGATTACTGTGGAAGGAATAAGGACGAATTTCTTCCGCAGGGCCGACGAGAGGTTATCTCAGTCTAGTTGAAAACTAGGGACCCGGCGATTTGGGGAGCCCGGTATGGATCGGGAACAGGGACGTCATTTCGAAATTTTCCAGGGGGGGGGGGGGGGAAAGGGTACATGCACAATGTAAAATTCACCAAAAAGTGGCAAAACCACGCCCACTTTTTGCCAATACATTGATTTCCCAAAGTCGGGGGGGGGGGAGATTGGCCCCCTGCCCCCCCCCCCCAAATGACGGGCTTGATCCGGAGTAGTGCATTTTTTATAAATTTTATGGGGGAGAGGGACTAGAGAACAAACTCACAGGGGCGAAAAAAATCACCCTTGGTTCACGGCTGCCTTGTTCTTCTGCGCCGATTTTTTTTTTTCCATTGCATAATGAACCTAAGAGATCAAATTTCAATATTGAGTTTAAAGTTACCCTTTCAGAAATTGAAAAATTTATAAACTGATTAATGAAATATTAACAGAGTAAAAAGTCTGAACATTGCAACACATCTGCTAGTTAAAAATAAATAATTAATTAATCAAGCATTAATTAATCCATAATATCGGCAAAACAAAGCTCCGTTATTATTATTTCTTGCTTACCTTGAACTGAAAAATTTAATTTACTATCAATGTGTATTCATATTCTCTGTGTTTTATAAAGAGGCATTCAACTCTTGTCCATGTTTGATGACGAGCTGCTTGAAAATCAGTATATCTTTCGTCATCCAATATTTACTATCACTCCTAAAGAGTTCACTTTTTTGATATCATAATCATGTTTCTTAAGAATCTCATTCATACAAATTATCCATATACGATAAATGTGTGGATGGAACTTTATGACTTTTCCAAAAAAAAAAGGCTTTATATTCTTGGTGGATAAAATTAGCATTCGGCGCCTAATATTATTTTAAATCAAATCTCATTTAATTAATTGTATGTGTTTAACCACAGTATAGTTTACATGTATAAAGATTTAAAATTGTTTTCGGATAATTTTATTTACTGTGAAAATTATTAAACAAAAGCAAACAAAAAAGTAATGCGTACATAAATGCATAGTGTATAGTAAAGAAATGTACTACAAAAACTTTTTGCTCTGAACACATTTGGATATAATGAAAGAGTAGATTATATATATATAAACATAAGAGTATCAAGAACTTATCGAGAAAGCAGAAGAGCTTAGGTAAGCTTCTTGCAATACTTTTTCTTGTGTTCGTTATGGAAATGCTTCAAAAAATGATTGGATAAATAAATAACCAAATAAAAACATAAGTAATCGGATGCAATTGTATCAGATGGCGAAGATAAGCATTAACCTAATCTTAAGAGGATAACTTCTTAGTGAAGGAAGATCCCTTTTGTGGAAATGACACTAAAAATCATAGTTGCGTTTGGACGTTAATGATCTACTGAAGTAATTCAGCGAATAAGATACCATTTACCACAATTCAAAAACTTTGAAATGCAAAAAATTTTAAACGACTCAGAATGTTATGATTTATTTCTTCATTTTTAATGCAAAGAAACAGCTACAAACTTTCATCATAATTAATTCAGTCTAAAAAAAAAGAAAATATGCAATGCCTCGTGTTTTTACGCTTTTGATTGCGCGCATATTATGGTAATTAATCGTGGGAAGGCACAGGAAAGAGGAGGTCAATGGCGTCGTATCTGCATAGACTAAACACTGCAAGGTTATTGGCAAGCTGCTACTAGTTCTATTTACTATGCCGTAAATGAGTAATCTTATGAGAAAAGTTTATAGCTTTTGATGATTTAGTTGGGAAGAACGCTGCGTGCTGTCTGCACAATTTATCTTTTTTTAATGGTAGTGATTGAATTAATATGGGAAAACCCTGAATTGAAAGTATGCTGTTTTCAACTAGTAAATATATCAACATTAAAATATTTCTGCATCTGCTTTGCAGGATAAAAATGAATTGCTTTATTTACTCGCTAATGAAAGTTTAAAAGATAGCATATGTCTTTGATTAATCGTCATGGATTCGTCTGATACATGTTATTATTCTACTGCGACAGAATTTTTATTATTGTAAGTGAAATAAATGCCCCCCTGTTTGATGTTTAAAAGTTTCTTCTTTAATTCTTTCTTCTGTGGTACTGGAATAATCGATTGCCGTTGCACTTTTTTCAACATTCCTGACCTGCTGCCCCTTCCCCGTCTTTTGTAACATGTCACGCAACTTTTTTCCATATTCTTTTTAAAATTTGTGATATCACACTTCGTCTCCCCCTTTGCCACAAACTCTCACTTCACGATTCTTTGGGGGGGGGGGGTCCAAATAGTCCGAACATGCATACAAACTACCGTATCATGATTAATAATGTATGTTTAAAGCAAGAGCTCTTGGGTGACCCCCCAAATCCCGCTTTTGCTACCGACTGCACCACTTGTGTGGGGACTACGGGAGCACCACTTCTTTCATTATAAACTAAGATCTGATAATAATCATATGAAAAATCACAATAAATCTTTTGAGGTCGTGCTTAAAGCTATCTCACGTCCTTCTTTAATCCCAAAATAGACAAAGGCAGAAAAAGTAATTTTTTCAGCGGAATTGTTTAGACAAAAAGCCAAGAAAACAAGTGTAATGGGGACAACTGTCAAGTTTCATCTACAAATAAGAGAATGATTACTTTCGCTTTTTCTCTGTAAGGGTGGGTTAGCAATAAAACAACATAATAGCTTGATACAGCCTACTTTATCACCAATTCCAGCAGCACCCGTTTCTCTCTCCTTCTACAATATAGATCGCTTTAGTTAACGTCGCCGCTCTTTATTTCACCTTTTTCTTCGCCCTGGACGAAACAATTTCTTCTTGACCATTTGTCACCCCATTGAAGTGGGGTCCCATATTACAGTGTGTTCACTGAATTAAGCAATAAGCTTCCAAGACTTTGGCTCCGAGCGGTCACTCTGTGGCCATGACGAATGACCGCTCTCCGCGGAGCCGGCCAAAAACTGCCTTCGCCCAATATCGAGAAGCATTAGTTATTGTCAAAGAATGTTTGGGCACATGGCAAAAGAAATGAATGACCGAGACCGGATGTTTGCGGTAGGGTGGTGTGACTGCTCGCTGGCCAATAAAAGATCGCCCCCGCACAAAGTACAGCAGGCGACTGGCCAAGACAAATAGTAGCCTCCATGGATTATATTCTTAAGCAATTTTTTATGATTGACGGGGAGTTCAGTGATGTGATTCAAATATTTCATCTACCACATTCGAGTGAATAACCGGACTCAATTTTACACAATAGTCAGAAAAATCTCAATCGATAGCGGATAATTATTTTTTTACAATTGAATACCTCGAAGTGTAATTAATTGAAGTTGATAGCTCTAGCTCCATCATTTGCCAGTTTTGTATTTTACATCAAAATCCCAAGTGAAATTTTTTTTTATATTTTACTCTGCGCCAGAATGAGACATCCCCAACAGAGCTCCATCATTTGCCAGTTTTGTATTTTACATCAAAATCCCAAGTGAAATTTTTTTTTATATTTTACTCTGCGCCAGAATGAGACATCCCCAACAGATATACCATAAGGGATTGTACATAAGACATGTCACATTTTTTTTCAACATATTTTAACCCTCATCCATTCTTTGTCACGAAATCTTATTCTCACCCCTTTCCTTGTCACATGTTACTGTTGTTGTTGCTGTCTTGTGCCAGCTAGGCTGGCAATTTGGGAAGCGCTACTTCACTTTTCCAACTGTACCGTCATTTAGTACAAAGTCTAACTTCCACAGAATACACATTTGCAATAAGGAAACGTTCATAGGGCAGGCAACCGTACACAGCTCACATTTACACAAAGAAGGGACAAGGACAAGAGAGAGAAAGTACATCCTTAACCGAGCAGGGAGTCGAACCCGGCACCTCCGCATCTACATAGATAACATATTTTATTATCATGTCATTGAAATTGGCTTCATAATATAGATTCTAAAATAATATTTAATATAATAAAATAAATTAATTTTCAAAACATTTGCTTTTATTCATGAAAGATTTTAAAATGTGGAACTGTTCAATTCTTACTCAGAGTCTTTCACATATTTGAAGGGACTGTCATTGACACCAGGGTACAATTTTCTAACGAAAGAAGCGTGGAAGTTCTGTTGTCTTCACATCTTGTTTTTATGTATAAACACCCAGAACTTGGTCTGATATGTAAAGATTCACATAAATATGAAAAGAAATACATGAGTTAAACTTTCGTTAACTCTAATTTAAATCTAACCCTGATCGACACACAGTTCATAGGGATTGTTCAAAAAACTTGAGCAACTACAAAAGTAATCGTGCTGAATATCTTAAACGTTGAACAGAGTATTACATATCAAGAAAGTTAAACACTGTCTTTACCCCTTTTATGAGCATTTTCTTTCCGTTTATTATGTAATATCTTCAAAGATTTATCTTTCTTTTTCAGGAGGATGTCCTCTAAAAGGAAGAGTCCCCCTACGAAACTCTCTACAGATAATCTCAATAATGGTCGTACGGGTTTAAATGAGCAATGCCGCTCCGAACAGTCCGATCTCGAAGATGTCCTGCGCGTGGATATGGATGACGAACTGCATTCTGACCGAATGAGTCAAGATGAAGAAGATGAGCACCTTTTAGATCAAAACGATAACAAAATCCGGTATCATAGAAATCTACCATCATCAGATGGTGGAGATTTATTGCGCAGACTGACTAGTGATCAGTTTCAGTTAGCTCTTCAAACAAACGGCAACGGAGGACTTGAAATGGGGTGTGGCGTTGATTCTTTAGACGTTCCAGACATGCATTTATCTTTAAATGCTTCCACAAGACCACATACTTCTATGGACCAAGAACAAGATTCTTGTGACAGTCTAACTAGTGATGGTATTTCAGTTACCGAACAATCTCATGAACAAAGTCATGTCACTTCATCATCGAGAAAGCATAGGTTACTTTTAAGTGTTTCTTCTAACAGGTCTGAGACCACAACAGACTCGGAATACGATTCTGAAACATGTCTAAATGGGAATGAACTTGTTCCTGATGTAAATTCTTTTCCTTGCGACTTTCTGCAAGCTTCTTTGAAACCCTCTAATCAACTAAGCGAAGGTAGCAATGGCAATCATCTTCACGATTCACGCGATTTGTCCCAAAATGATAATCATCATCATCAGTATCATCACACATACCATCCTCAACAAGAAAGATCGCTTCCCGGTGGTCATGGAAAGAGGACAATGGATGATGTCTTGAAAAGGCTAACGTCAAAAATGACAACAAGCGCAACTCTGAGAGACATTCAAACTCCAGGCCCTCCTTCAATTATAATGACGGAAAAACCTGAGAATGATTTCTACAGAAAAAGTCCAATTACTTCAAGGTAAGACATAATTGTCTAGGATAATTTTGAATGTTTTTGTCAATACGGATACAAGTTTATTGATCGGTTCTAACACGAAAATTAACATGCTTTCCACTGTGAATTGCTTTTTGCTTGAAAAATTTGGATACCATAACCAGTTCATATTTTTATTCCTTTTCCTAGATTACAAACAGCACAATTATTAATAACATATCTCATTGAGAGTAAATGTAGCAAAAATGATAACAAAGGAAAGTAATACTTGAGAATTTAAAAGTACTGTAGCTGCTTAATTTCTACGGTTTTCATTCATACATTGTTGAAATTATTTTAAAATTCAGAAAAATTTATTTGTCTAATCAAGGGAAAGTTATTTAATGTTAAACATAATCTAGTTTTATGCAATAGTGATTTATTTTGAGGTAGACCAGAAATGATAAGGTATTCACTTTAGTACTTGTTCACTGTAGTACACAATGGCATAACTATATTATTACAAAGCAGATGCATTGTATTTGTGAAAGTTTTGTTCCTATATTTATCATAAGATATTATTTAAAATATTGCTCGATATTTTGAGAGCGAACTATTTTTTCTGGTTACATTGAGTCAGAACTTTTACTGCAATTTCAGACGCACCCAGATGTGTCTCTAAATTTACGGTAAACACTTATGTGTTTTTCATTACCTTTTTAGAGTTCGATGCCCTTACGTGGGGTGTAGCTTTCTTACGAAGGCTAACTTCAATCAGCAGGGAAAGTAATTTAATTGGCAGTTCTTGAACAAGAGCTAAGCCATTAGTTGATAAAAATAATCGGCCCTTTCACAATTTGATTTTTTGCTCTTACATATCTTGAATCTTTTGAGAGGAAATATTATCTGTGGTAACCGCTGTTTCATCGGCCTACATTGTAAATATTTTACATATGTTACATGTTTCTTAATGTGTAACAATGCTCATTTAAATAAAATTCATTAGTTTATAAAATTAATCTACCATTTTACAAAAATCAGTGGTGAAACTATTTTTGGAATAACATTTCTGAAAGTTTTAAAGGGAAACATATGTAGTAAAAGCTATTTTTATTTGTTTTCATTGTAAATATTTAATAGTCAGTTTTTGTATGAGTGGTTAATTCCAAGCTCTTCATTTTAAGAAAGTAAATTAAACCTCATAAAGTAGAAGAGAAAGCAAAATGAGAAAAATGCATTGAGAAAAGAATATTTGTAAAACTATTAAGGAAACAATGTTTAACTTGTGGGTCATTCCAGCGAAAATGGTACAAATTATGTCTGAGACTTCAGAATTTTTTCAAATCAATTTTTATAAACTGTTGTTTACAGTATAATACTGGCGGCCGAGGTTTCAGTTTAAAACTAAAAATTCACAGTAATAAACTGCAAAACTGCTATTTTTACAGTACTAAATAGTGAAATTGATAATTTGAAAGTTCATTACTGTGCATTTTATAGTTTTAAACTGCAACCTCTGCTGCCAGTGTTATACTGTAAAAACAACTTTTTTTTTGCAGTGTACCCATGAAGTTTAGTTTAACCAGCAACTCTTAAGATTGAAACCCTATTACCCGTAAATATAATAAAAATTGAGGCATTTTAAGACTTTAAAAAGTATATAAACTTGTTAAAATTGAAAAAAAAAAGTTTTGTATCTCATCGAATGCTGTTTCTTAGTAACACACACTGCATTTAAGAAGTTAATTGTGGCAGAAAACAATCTCATGATTTTATTTTCCCTTTTGTTATGTTATCACGGGAAAAATTTTTTTACTTGCTTTTATAGCTATTTTAAAATGGAGGGAATTAAATAAAAAAAGATCCATTCATTTATATGACTTATTACTTGTTAAAAAATTAACGCACATTATTTTTTGAAACTTTTATGACTGAGAAAAAAGAACCTTCAGTTTTCTCTTAATTATTTGTTTTTATCCACTTTTTTACGTAATTCCCTCCCCCCTTCCCCGTGTTGCTAAAAGTTATTATTAACAAATATTTTTAATGAAAAAATGGTGAATAAGAAATGATTCAACGGCCTTCGTAAATTCTTGTATGTGATCAGTCGATTAGTCTTATTCTTAACTAAATTGTTTTTGCAATTGAGTCAGAAAAGACATTGATATTCTATATTTCTTTCTTTTTTTTATCGAATGAATTTTTCGACAAAGAGTATTTGTATGAAGAATTCTTTGAATTTAAATCGAAGTTGGAGAAAATAAGCGTTCGATTTCATCTTTGAAACTAATGGAGGAACAAAAGATATTCATTTTCTGTGACAAAGTAAATCAATTTCGTATTTTAAAGAGTTTAGGATTTAATAAGTTCTTGTATTTTTAACGACCAAAAGAACCACCAAGAGAACCTCCCATCATCTCCAGTTCTCTTCCCTACTCTGACTGCCTTATCGTTGCCAATGGAACTCCCTTTTGATTGAATTATCAATTAACCAATATAACCAAATAATTACAGATTTTACAGTTCTGAAAATATTTTCTATGCCACTGAAATTAAGTTCATCATTACTAATTACAAATTTCCCCTAAAACACCAGTTGCATACCAGCAACTTCGTAACATTCTTTATTTGAACCAAGTAACAGGCCCCCTCCTCCCTTGTTTTTTGATTATGTTTAACAGATCAACAAAGAAAAGCAATGAAGAGAAGGGAAGACATTAAAAAAGTTTCAATCAAGTAAAATGCGGTTCTTCATACAAACACCATTCTGTCTTTAATACCGAGGACAAGTTTCAGTCTTTTGCCACAGTGAGGGTGAACTTCTGTCTTGAGTTTTACATCTGATATTGATTTTCCTTCGCTCTTGGATTTTCTCTGCTTCTTTCTTGATCTGGAATCATAAGTTGCTTCTTAGCTCATGAATAACACATACTGTCTTAAGAATCTAACTTCTCCCGGTGTTTACATCAGAGAAAACATAATTAATAAATTGTTCAAGTCTGTTATTTTACGGGTATTTCCTTTCCTTTCAATGTAACCGTGTCGTGAAATTTTAGGAGGAACAGTTCAATGAAACCTTGAAACGTAACGGTTATTTTGTTATTTTTTGTGAAATTTTCATTAGAATCATTCTTTTCTATCTGTAAAGTATTTTTGTGTTTTTTTTATAGCCATTAATTATCAGATAAGATTATCTTTTTTATCCGATGTATTTTGATTACATGAAATTCATGGTAAATTATTCTGTAAATTGAAGACCTCGGTGCTGAAGGTGACAGCTCTACTTTTTGAAAACTTTCACCAGCATCACAAAAAATCTTCTCACTATTCATTTCAAGGACGGTGTCTTAATATTCATACCATGTTAGAATGTGTCTGTATGAAGCCAATTTCAATGACATTTAAATAAAAGATGACGTTACCCATATTTAATTAAATGTCACTCATTGAAATTGTCCCCTTTGGTGCACCTAATACTTGCAAGGTGTTCCCGTTTAAATTGCAAAACCTTTATTTTTGCAACCGTTCGTCCTATATGCATACGTCCAGTTGCAAAAATGCTCAAAATATGGTGCAGAGTGAGGTTATTAAAAGTTTAAAACGAAAAGAAGATTGGTAAAAAAGTACGAAATCTTAAGTTTTCATACGACCCCCCATTTCCTCATAATTATGCTTAGGGAAATAATATCCATTGAAAAATAATGCCAATACAAAATATAAATAAGTTGAAGAACCGTTTAATTAATTCTTAAAAGTTGCAAGGTTAGATGTTTTCCATTAAAAATATCAAAACTTATTTTGTGCTAATTTTGAGTTGTTCACTTGGGTATTTCGTTTTTTATTCTCTCTTTTTTCAACTGTACCCAATCTTGCATACTTTCATGCCCTTTAATTGCATATCTTGCTTCAGCGCATGATTCCATCGGTGTTAAATCCTTATATGTTAAATGTTATCCCCTATGAGATTTCATATTTATTTTAAGATGGCTTCCTAAAGTTTTCTTTTTACTATCACTTTCTTACATTCTCTTTCATTTTGTCATTTGTTGTTGTTTGTTTCTTTGTTTTGTCTCTTTGTTGTTTGTCGACAATGCACTTATAATTTGCTCAGTGTGAAGTTTTTGTTTTCAACACCAGTTATTTCCCGTTTTCTGTTGATTTTTTTTTTCATTGTAATGAACATTGTGAATTTTTAATCTGTGTTTAGTTTTTTTCTGTTTGTGAATTTGAGATTATTTACTTATTTCTTAAAAATCTTGGATTATCCTAAAGTTTTACATAAAATGTATCTTCCCAATATTATCTTTATATTAATTGTCCCTTTGAGAATCATCGGTCATATGTGCTGCGTAAGTTCAAAATTTATTTTAAAAACTATTTTTTTTCATGATCAGACAAGATAATCATAATATTAGCATGAAAAACAATAAAGAACACTTATAATACTTAGAATAATTATATATTTCTATTTTGAAAACATCGCATATGAATACATCTACATTCATATTGTCATGCTTCTACTTCTATTCAAGATTACTTTTCAACTGAAAATTAAATATAAGTAATGTCATTAGTAATCCAAATATTTATGAGTTGAATAATAAATTAATCAAATTTTGTAAAATATTAGAAGCTTTGCATTTCTTAGGGAATATAGAGACACATATGTCCCCTTCAATTTACCCAAAATCTGCTCACAATTTTCACTGAACTTGACATATATGTTACGTAAAACACCATTTAATAGTTTTATGAATAAAGAAATTTCCATATTGTGCAGCAGGAGTTCTCCACCTGGACGCCTCCCTAGGGGACCGCAGAAGAATTTCAAGAAAGGCGCGAATGTTTAAAAAAATAAAATGAAAATGTAAAACAAACTAATTTGCTCATTTTTTTGTAGTCATATGCAAATATTTTTCACATTATCGCCTTCCTTGAGATTTTTAGTGCAGTTTTAATCCACATACCTCCATGAATCTGGATTTTCAGCATTATCATGCATAGAGTCAAAACATCGAGGAAGGTATTGGAAGTAATCTAAGGTGCAATTCGTATTCAAAAACTTATCAAGCACAAATAGTGGCAGCTTTCCCATTAATATGGCTGGTTCACGCCAAGATAAATTCCCTCAAATTAATGTTGTATTTAGTTCTTTCAGTCTTTTATTTCATATGATACGCTTAAAAAAAGTTATCTGTTTATGTGTTAGCTCTTTTATTCTTTTATTTCATATGTTCTAATAATAATCAGCTCAAAAAAGTTATGTGCAGTATTAGTAAATTTCATGTACGAACTTATTTGTATTTTCCTTTAATATCCAGCCTTAGTTTCAATCTCCGGTTTCCCGATCGCACTACTTGTGGGAAAAGTATGTGTGGGGGGGGGGGGCGGAGTTCCTTTCAATGTTCTAAAAGGGCGCAGAGCCTAAAAAGTTGCAAACCAATTTATTGGTCTTTTCAGCTGGCCAATATTCATTTCGCCTTACATATATTTAACGTACAGTATTATGTCGAAAGCATATTGGTTATTTTAAACATAATGACATTTTAAAAATGCCAATATACTTAACTTATTTTTTGATTACAGCACTCATCAGTCTTCTCAGTCTCCAAATCCAGAAGCAAGTATCCCGAACAGTCAGGAGTCTCATGCCGAGTCTTTAAGCATGGTTGACAGGGATAGTCTTTTATTGTCACTCTCCGGAGACAATGTTAGAGAGAAAGAAAGACGTTTGACAGACATGATCAACCATTTACAGCAGCTAAAAGAGCAGCTTTTGACACAACAGCATCAAAATAATCAGGTAAGATTCATATAATATATGTCTTTAGGAGATCTAGCAACCTATTGATTTACGTTCGAGCAAATTCAAAGATTGGATGACAGTTGGCAGCGAAAGATGTTCTTGTAATTATAATACTGCATCGTAAGAGCAAACTGAATCGTTAAAGGTGTCCAATTTGTTTAAAAGGCGTAAGATAATCTGCCTCTTCTTAAATCATATTATTCTTCAGTGTATCTGTTCCGCAATCTGGCTAAATGCAACTCGAAATGTACTTCTTAACTTCATCTGTACCAAGTCGGATACTGTTCATAGGACTTGAAAAATGTGTTCACTTTTTAGCATCAAGAAAAATGTTCTAGACTCTAAACCGACATTTTATTTTCGATGTTACATTTAGCTCATATCAAAACAAGTACACTAAAATATCGAACATTTAACACATTCTTTTATTGTAATCTTGTCACCCAAAATTCCTTTCTTATGTTTATAGCAAACTGTATACATTTATAAGGCGGGTTAAAAGTTGAAAAGAAAAAAAAATCGGCCTTTTAGTTTAAGTTTTATATACGCCTTAGGTTAAGTTTTTTAACCCCCAAAATTGAACGAAAATTTGCTCAAATTAAAAAAATAAGCATAAAACATAAATATATGACATAATGTTATATATTTATGTTAGTCCCATAATGTAATTAACCTAAAATTAAAATTTTTAATAGTTCAATTAGGTTCAAAACAAACAAAACTTTACCCATAAATTTGGAATAACTTTACGGTTGATAAACACTACTACTATTTAAAAATATATTTTTTTAATTCAAAAGTCTTGAAAATTTCTTTGTTCAAACCTAAATTATTAACCTTAAACGTATCTTCATTCACGACTACAAGTTTACTAAAATGCGTTTTATTTCTTTTCTGTATGTTTTTTAACAACGGTGTACAGCTGCAATTTATGATATAACATGATAATTTTGAGCTAACGTTAAAAACATTGAACAATCCTTTATTTAAGACAAGAAAGTAAATTTCAACAAAAATTAAATAGGCGTGTTATCCACTCCTGCCTACTTTCTTTTTTCCCTTTTTAATTATCATTACTTTTAATTAACATCGCATGACTAAAAATTATGTTTTCTAAGAGAAATATATTTCGGCAAGAATCTTAATAATTAAACTTTTTGTTCATGCTTTTTAATTATGTTGATAATATTTTTTTCTTTTTTTTTTTTTTTTTACTTAACGTGCTTCCAATTATGCGAGCAAAAATCTACTTTTCATAAAGTCAGATAATTTATATATGTATGTAAAATAACTTTTTTTAAAAGAGAACTTTATTGTGATCATTCAGCCCTATTTTGATAGTTTTGTTTTTCTAAATTTATTAAGGGAAGAATTAGAAATTATTTTAATATAGAAATTGAAGTACACTTAAATTTACATCAGAGAAAATTGGTATAATTTGCTTTTAAAAACTTACGTTTGATAAAGAATTCATCGTTTGAATGATTTCGCAAAGAAATTATGTGCTTGTTGCTATCTATTTCAGTATTTCATGTAAATTGTTTAAAATAAATTTTAATCATTTTTGATCGGATTTTGTCAAGAAAAAAAGTGGTGCAATAAAGCACACATTGCAATTAAAAGGCACTAATGACAAAAAATAAATGGTAAAACTGGGATTCAACAAACAATCTACTTTAAATAAGCAATCTCTTTAAATTGAACACATTTCTGAGACTACTTAGTTATCAAAACGTGCTGCATAAGATTCCGAGAAATTTGCTTTATTAATAAGAAATATACAAAGAATCTAGAATGGAATAGATAAACTTAGATAAGAGAGCTTAAACGAACTTAAAACGATATAAAACTTGCATGTCTTCTAAAATACGTTGCAAGGTAGATTAATCGTTTAATGACACTTGAAATTATAAGATTCTTGAAATTTTCTTAAAGGCTCTAACTTAAATAAACTTCTTTTGGATTATTTGTGTTTTGTGCAAGATGTGCTCTGTTTAGTATATGTTTTGTTGCGCAGATTGAATTGTTTGATATAGAAGAAATATGGATTAATACGGAGCTTGAACAAACTTTTTTTAGATTAAAAAAACCGAAATACATTTTGTAAATCATTTGGTGTTCTAGTTGCCAAAACGTGCTACGTAAGGTGAATTAACCACTTGATGGTCAAGAAGTATGGCCATTGTTGTTGCACCGGTGAAATACTTGTAAAAGATGGCGAAAACTTTGTACGAACATTTTAGAAGTAAAATGACACAACATAATAAGAACAAATGAAAATGACAAAAAGAGACTTAAAATTCGCGAACAGCTATTTCTTCTCTCCATCAGTGCTAGAAGCCAGAGGTGCACAGCTAAGTTGAAAACGAGCTAGTAAACAAAGTTGGACAAGAGCGTATAAACTTTGTCAAGCAGGATAACAAAGTATTCTCTCATGTACCGTTTTTTTTTTTTTTTTTCTTTTCTTTTAAGTTTTGCTGTGGACATCTCTATTTTGCACTCATAAAGAGGTTTATTTTGTCAACCTCGAAACGAATGTTAGCGTATTTTGAATGTAGTTTTAACTTTGTCATTTTGCTTCTCATGGCTATAATTTTTGGGAGGGGAACAAACGCATTGCTGGATCAAAGTGGGAAGTAAGCCAGGTGCTTTGACCCGGGAGGCAACTTTCACATTATTTCTGTGGGACTTTGTATTTGAAAGTCGTTATAAAACTCGAAGGAAAATGGATATAAGGGCGAAAGTTTCCAGTTTTTGCCCCGGCTCGGAAAAATCTCAGATGCCGGCACTTGCAAGAACATTCTTGGACGGGGAGTTTCCTATCAGGGTTGCGGCATTGTTGTTGGAGCGTGTCGGGCAGGTAGGTGCGCAGTCGTTTCGTCCCTGGAGATGTGTGGGCATGCGCGACCCTTTCCCATTGTTCCGCCCAAAGCATTGTCATCGGCTCCATTCTCTCCGGCAACTCCCCTCGCATCTTCGCCGGATCGTTAGCCGCTCTGTTGCCTCCGCCAATCGCCGTCCAGGCCGCAGCCTCATAGGCTGTGTGGGGAAAGTGGCCGAGGCCCGAGACAATGCTTCCGCAGACAATGGGCGGCGGAGAACCCGCCGAGAGGCTACCGGGGAAGACTTCGCGAGAGTTATCCCTGCTCTCCCGCATCCTTCTCCAGCCTAAGAAGGATCTTCATAACGCTGGCCTGGCGTAGTGGGTCCGAAGTTGACCATCACTTGCCCTCCATCTTTTTGTCATTGGGACATGAGTCGAGCCCTATCACTTTTTGACCATTGGAATTGCGAATTTCATATATATTTATAATGTTTAAATTCTTGCTAACTTCCATTTTTGCACTCGAAGGTTTTTGTCCTCAGAAGATGCATTGCACCTTGTCGAGTTTCGGCCATTGGAATTGCCGATTTCTTTGAAATCTTAACTGTTAAAATTCTTGAAACCACCTTCTATCTTTGCACTCAAAGATTTTTTGTCCTCAAAAGATGTGTCTAACCTTCTCGACATTTGGCCATTTGAATTGCCGATTTCTTAGGAATTTTTAGTCTAACTCTTAAGGCTTCTTCCACCATTTGCACTCGAAGGTTTTGTCCGCAGATGTAATGAACCCTGTTGGTTCTTAAGCCATTGGACACGCCAATTTCTTACTTGTTTAAACTGTGTAAATTATTGATAAAGTTGAGGCTCCCATTAGTAGAAGACACTCTTTCTAAGAAAGGCATGCCTAAAATCTTGTACTTGATGCAATGGTTTCGTGAAAAATGTTACGAGTAAAATTCTTTGTCAAACCGACAAACATTTTGTGAGTTTTAAACGAGAAATTCTGACATAGTAAGAAAAAAAAATGTCACACTGGGTGGAATTTCTTTATACAATGTCGTTGAACTGTTTTTTTTTTTTTTTTTTTTTTTTTTTGTACTGCAGTCATCCGTATCGCAGAATAGTTATTATAGCCATCCATACTGCTCAATACTGATTCATAACGCAGCCACCCAAGTCCATGACGAGTGCTTCCGTATAGCAACAATTCATATTGTATCAAGTTTTTATGCTCAGTAAAGAAAACAGTTCAGTAGCTATTGCCAGCCACCGGTATGGCAGCTATCCGTTGTATTCAAAAGACTATGTCCATCGCTTAAAGCTAATAGTTCTTCCGTGTTTGAGCCATCCATGTTGTGTCAGAAATCTCACAACATTCAATTAAAATCAATATATCTTCCGGATTGCGTGCCAAAAGACCTCAATTTCCTAATCATGCCTCTACTACGATTCTAGTGAAATACCCTAAATGACAACCTCAAGGCATGTCAAACCGTTCCGACAAGCTTTTTGAAACTTGAAACTGCCTCTACATGTGTATCTATTTGTTTTGATATTCTTCCAAATCTGCAAAACCTGATGATGTGTGTTCCACTGAAGGCTGATGCAAAGGAAAAGTTTCTGAAGCCTTAGAAGTGGGCCGACCTTCCTTTTACGTGAGTGGGGTGTCAGACCATGACAAACAAGCGCGCGTGATACTAGAATATGATTGACATTTGAGACAATGCATCAAGCATAAGCTTTTACTTATTTAAAAGAAAGTCGGTACTATCTTCATTCCTTCCTTGTCTTTTCATACTCTAACCCCTCTCCTGCCACATATCTTTTAATAATTTTAACGTTTTTTTTAATGTTCTTTTTCCTTTATGGGATTGTATTCATGTATGTCTTTTTTTATGTTTCCACTAGATTTCATTTCAGTAGTTTTTGATTGCAATATTTAACTGACAACAATACGAACAGCTTTTTTCATTTTGTGACGTCAAAAGGTTCCTGAAATGTAACTAAAACAGCATAACTTGAAGCAGTGATGCAGTAAATTGTTGTGAACTACCAAGATTGTGTTTTTATGCTTTATTAAGAACACTATTCAATTAAGAAATACATTAATTAGCTATGGGTAAAACATATTGAACTTAAGAAAATAATTAAGAAAAAATATTAGAATCGACTGGGGGCTCTTTCTTGCTTTCAATCGTTCTTCAAATGTTTGAAAATGTTCAGGAAAGAAGCTTCTGAGTTGAGTTTGAAAAGAAAAATAAGAATGCAGTTGTGGGGAGTTATTTCAATGTTAAAATTTTAAAAATGATTTTATTTCCTGATAAGAAGTACTTCAATTATTATTATTATTATTTTTTTTTGTTTTCCTTTATATATTTAGGTTAAAAACATAATATTGGACAATCCCGCTTAGCTCTCTTCGGAAAAAAATTCAAACTATAATGTAATTAAAGCGGCTTTTTTTTGCAAAAACTTTCATGATACAGAACTGCACTTTTTTACACAAGTTGCTATTTACAGTTACCAATTTATTCATTATTTAAAATTAACTTGAGCATGCGCTAAGAATATCTATCTATTTTAGAACTCCTTAGCAACAGATATTCATTTTACTTTTTGATAGTTGGCTTTCCATTCTTTTTCCTTCAAATTTGCTGGAAAACCCAAAAGAAATATACGATTGAAAAATTATTGAGTCTTACAAAGGAGAAAGGAATGTTAATACCCTTATGAATATAAGTGATTTATGCACACATAAGTTAAACACTGCAAAACCAATATTTAAAAATAAATTCCGCATTCAAATCTGCATTGTATGATACAGGTAAACCCTCGCTGCTTTCACAATGTAACTCTCTAACAAGGTGATTAACTTCGCAAGTTTTTTTTTTAATAAGTATGAGTTTTTATTAATTTATTTTTACCGTGGCCAGTTTTAAAAACATTAGCTAAACAGTTTTTAAGTTATTTTACATTGTTATATACTGCAAAGTGCTCAAATTATTTTTTGCCATTCTTATATACAGTCAACTCTCAATAACTCGGAAGTCCCTAGGGACCTCCTAAAACCTTCGAGTTATAGGATATTCTAACGACTTTCTCAACAGCATGGGATCCAATGAAGATGTTGAGATAAAGGAATAATATATTTATAAAAATATTTTTCGCTTTAAAAATGAGCAAAAAAATTGTTTTTTACTTAAAAATTAGAAAAAAAAATTGTGCTAAAAAATTGCTAAAATATTTTTTACTAACAAAATTTGCAAAAAAAATTTGTACTAAAACGTCACAAAAACATTTTTTTTTCAAAATCCTCATACTTGCAATTTTCCTCTTCATGCCTACACTACGCAGTTATTACAAAGAACATGCCGTCTCCCTAAATACAACAAGACACAGCCCCTCAGTGACCCTTTTCCCAACTGCTCCTCGGCATCACTCCCATGGAAAGGAAAAATCAAAAAAGTGGAAAATTGTGTCCGCATACAAAAACGGTCGTTGACATCCCTCGCCATTCTGCCTGCTCGCCAATCTTGGCTCTTTTTCTAACTCGACCGCCCCATGACAGCGCTAGCCCGTATCGCAGCTGTTGAGAAGACAGCGCCGTAACCATGGAAACCAGAGATCTGGTAATAACACTATCAACCCCACATGATTCTGACAGCCGCCACCCAACTAGGAAAGAAGTCAACAAGCCTAAGTGCGACATTGAACACCCCTGCGAGCGGCCTCTTGCACTCTTGTGGACAGACGATTATTTTGATTTCAGGTTATTTTTGCATCAAAACCCCGCACTGGGAAATTGTAGCTGTTAGACAAATGTTGAAAACGGGAACTTCGAATTAATACAGTACTTTTAGACTCTTTGATAACTTTAAACCTGTTACAAAGCCTCCAATTTCACCTGTACGGCTATCTTTAAAGCAAGGCAAATCAATTAGTTTTTAAAAGAATCAAAACTGTGACCCTGACTATGTAATTCTTCAAGTAATGCTTTTTCTGGAGCTTCCTTTATTAGATTACTAAATTACGCTCAAAATACGATTTTTTTTTTTTTTTTAAGTTTAATTTTGCAAGTTACGTGAATGCAAAGCTCAATAATGCCACTCTGAATTTTTTTTACTAATTTATTTTTAAATGAGTAAAATCGCTGTAAAAATTTTGAAAATTACCTTGACAAATGTGAGAACGTATTCCAACATGTGTTTACATACGTTAAATTTTTGTTCTAAAAGAGGCAACTTTTTATTTCGCTAAAGTTTTTGTTTCACTTGTTTGTTTTGGAAAACTGAAATTCAAATGAAACGTAATTAATTCTTTTAATCACTTAGTTTCGATTTTAATTTTCACATTTTATCACAAAAATGTTCACAGATAGCCGTTTTATTTGAGTTTTAGTCAATTTATTTCGCAAATTAAGTACGGATGCAAAATTAATTACCAAGTTACAAGAGCTCCATTTTTTCGTGGAAAAACATGTCGACTTATGGATCAAAAGCCATCGGAAGAAAGCTTAGTAACACCTCCATACGAGAAAAAAGTGAAATAAATTTCAGCTCTTTCTTTCTCACACTCGTCATATTAAATTCGAAATAAAGATGTACTTCACAGCATGTCCAAGAAAATTGTTGACCGAATTTTGTTGAACTGTTTCAGTCAAATCAAATTAAATGTAATGAAATTTATTTAAAAAAAAACCTTAACAGCAAAGAAAAAATATATCAATCACCTTTGTCTTTACCATTCAATTGACAAATTTAGTAAACCCTACTCTAATACTTCCTTTCCCATTTTATGAGTTAAATAATGAAATTGCGTGTTTTTAGTACGTTATTTAGCGAAATATATATATATATATATATATATATATATATATATATATATATATATATATATATATGCATTTTTTTTGCTACAGTGATCTGGCAAAGTAACCAATGATTATTAATTGGTTTTACTTTCCATGTCGGAAAAAATACAAGTTTGTGAGTTTTCCTTTTAGGCGCTTCTTTTTTCAAGTATATTACCGTTTCAATTTCAAAATTAAAATCTATAACCTTTCTACTCGGTATGGAAAGTAACTTGATATTAATCATTTTAAATCACTTATACTGAAAATCAGTTACAAAATTTGAAATATAGTTGGTTGAAATTACTTTTTCTTTTGAGCTTTTTTTTTTTTTTGTTTGCTTCTAGTTCTAGTTTTTTAAACAAAGTTCAATTTAATTATTGTAGCAGCTCAAGAAAGTGAATTCAAAGAAAGTGCATTTTTATATATTGGATATAAATATTTCTTTATATTAGAACCTAGTAAATATTTATTCAAATATAAATTAATTGTGCTTGAGTTTTATTGTTTTAAGAAGTCTCACAACGTATTTCCTCAAGAAAGTTCAACATGTCCACAATTTCATTCGGTAAAATAATTAAAAACAATACTTAAAAAACAGAGCAGCTGCTTGAGATAAAAAACCATAAATTTCCATTTCAAGTAATATAAGTCATGAGATGTGCTGTAAAAATATTTTACTTGAAAAGACTTACAATTTGTGAGGAAAAAAAAAATACGAACCGCAGGTTAGAGTGAAATTCTTTTCCGTAAATCCAGGAAGCGATGAGAAAGTGAGACTAAAAAAATTACCGGAAACTGTGAATGATTTCAACATCTGCTGAGTTCCTTTCTGGTCCTTTTTCTTTCAAAGCAGAGGAATGATGAGAAAAAGTAAACCTACTTAACACAATTCTTGTTTTAAATGGAATAGAGTTCTCAAAGTGTCTCAAAGCTCTCGTTCTCAAAGTGTCTATTACGGGGTTGCGATACATTATTGCATCTTTGTTCGTAGCTCTATTAATTGTAGCTAAATTTTATTTCATACCAAAGGTTTCAGAATATAGTACAAATCGAGCTTGGAATTATATTATTTCCTTCTTAACTGCTTAGACAGGTCCATCATTTGGGTCTTGGAGAGGGGGACAATTGACCCCTTGAATTGAAAATAAAATTTTGCATTTTTGCTTATATTTGCATGCATTTTTCCTGTAAAATGCACATACACTTTGCCCCCCCCCCTTTTTCCTGAAAAACTTCGAAATTACGGGAATGCCTATGAAGTCCATTATAGGACATATATTTCTCCCGTGGTTTAAGTTTATTTTATAAATTTTAGAATACAAATAATTTGCTTTATTTTTTAAATTGTTATTGAGACATCAGAATCTTAATATCAGATAAGAATGGTATTGTTTAACTAAGATAGTTTTTTTTTTTTTTTTCGTTTTTGAAAACATCTCAAATTTCGATATTCTATTTTATGGCTTATGGTCGTCAAAGGGTTAAGACACGTTTAAATATTTTCAATTTCAAATATTCTTACACTAGAAATGTCATCTTTTTCATCAACATCAAAATCATTTTTCAAGACATCAGAATCTTAATATTAGCTAAAAAAGGGTACTATTTAACGAAGATCGATTTTCTTCTTTTTTGAAAGCATCTTACCTTTAATATTTTTTTCAGAGCTTATGCTCCTCAAAAGATTAAGACACTTTTAAATATTTTCAGTTTCAAAAACCCTTAAGTTAGAAAGGTCATAATTTCTTTTAAAATAAAGTAAAATGCGCAATAAATGTAGGCCAAAGGACGGAAAGGCATTCTCTAAAACTATTAATTAAGAATTCCTGAATCAATATTTAAAATGAAATAGTACCATTCTCTATATTTAAAATGAAAAACATGAATTCATCACAAATTGTCAAGAAAATGCAGACTATTATTTCGAAGCTAAAATGGAGCCGCTTCATCAGTTCAAAAGTGCTCCACATACACGTGGTTCTCAAAAGAAAAGCACATTTTTCACTTTCGATCGGAATTTTAACTCTCTTCTGGGAGGTTGAATTCCATGAAAGAAACGTTTATCCAGTATTTTTGAAATAATTTTCTGATATTCAAGGTGTCTGGAACTTTTCTCCTTTTTATCAAGACTTTTTATTATGCATTGTGCATATTTAGGTATAAATATAGTTCCATTGTTGACATATACGGGCAGTATACGTCACAATAAAAGATACAGCATACCATAATAGAATTAGGTAAAAACTGGAAAAATTTGCTTGCAAAATGATAATTTTCAAAAGACATGAATTTTTATTCCAAAATGACCATACAAAGTCATCTCTTTGTTTTATTTAATGGGCGATAGTTCCATAGTAAGAATCCTTGAAGCATTAAGACGGTCTCTCATTTAAAATAAGTCAATTATTAACAGAACAAACCAAAGTGCAGAAAAAAAATCTAACTGTACAAAGATGAAAGAGTAGAAAAGGGAAAAAAATTGCTTGGTTAAAGTAACGAGGCAAAAGATTTGCGCTGCAACCGACCTGCACATTATAAAAGAGTCGACATCAGACATAGAAGAAACGTAAGAGAAAAGATCGCATCTATTCTCACTAAATTAAAAAAGAAAAAAAAAATGGAAAAAATAGATCAGCGCTAGCGGAATAATCGCTGACCGAGCTACATCAAAGGCGCCGTTGATCGTTTGGGAATGAGAAGAGTTGAGTTGTAAGTTTGAAGGGTAAGGGGAATACAAATAACGTAGGAGGAGTTAAAATTTAATAAAAGGCTCTCTCCCGCCCCCTTTTCTTTCAGAACAAGGATTTTTACATTCGCTGGCAGTGTAATATAGCACCGCTGACTTTGTTCCAGCCATAAATTTCTTTTGATGTAAAATCACCAGTTAGCTGCGATAAAAAAAAAGGCAAAAACTGTTGTTTATCGGCTTGATTCACATTGTGTGTGCAATTTCTTCGATGCCGTTTTCCAGTACAGTTATGTTTCCAAACAATGCATTGAATCGGAGCTTTAATTGAGATTTAATATAGGGTATAAAAATTTTAACTAAAGCGTTATTGGGAAGTTAGAAAGAACTGCGCTTTTTTCTCCTTTTGAATTATTTTTCCCTTCGGTAGAATACAATGAACTGCTTTGTAGTAACGCTCACTGTTTTTAAAAGGAAAGCGCAAAAGTAATTTCTCTGCAAAAAGTTTTTTTTCTTTTTTTTTTGTGTAAAAATGGCAAAAATAATTTATTTATTCTTATCACCAAACCACTCTTTCTATATTATATTTAATATCAGGTGTGATTTGGTGCTGGAACGCCGTTTCAGTTATGCTTTTCTGGAAATGTAAAATATCTATTTTAAGAAAAAAAGAAAAGAAAAAAAACATTGCTAAGTATAGAGTCCTTCGGCGCCGGCAAGATTCACCTTCTGGGAGAGGGACGATTGTTCGTTACAGTTCTTACTCGTATATAAACTACCGTATTAGGATTAAAAATGCAGAAGAGTCTTGAAAATCCGAGGTAATTGGGGCTCACGCTACCGCGGATTATTGAAAACTGGGATTATCCGGGAAAAACTTTAACGGTAGAAACATAACGCTTTTCGATCGTCATAAGAAAGAAAAACTGTTAATTTCAAGTCGTTTTGCATGCCAAGCTATTATTTCAAAAGCGTATCTTTATATATCTCTAGTAGTTTGAGAATATTTCGTGACACTTGGTCTTTTTCCACCGGACCTTTCAGCACTTTTTTAAATACTTTATTGAGAGTACAAAAGGAAATTTTCCAATTGTAAAATATTCTTATTTTCAGATTTTAATGCAAATTTTCTTTTCAGCTTTTACAAATTACTGCAACCCTACTTTTTCTCATTAAAAAATTCAATTCCATTATTATCCTTATAGCTCAAGCTCAAAAATTAATCCTGTTTGCCAGTCTGTTCCATTTATGATTATTTTTCAATACAGTCGCAGTCTCTTACAACAAACTCTGATTCAGCGAAAAAATCAGAAATACTTGGTTAGTACAATGTGGAGTCTGTGGGAGCAAAGCTCGCTTTTAACAAGCATTACCTGGATATAGTGTGCTTTACTTTATATAAAAAAAGAAGCTATGTGGTATGAGAGAGAATACTTTACGTAAATCATTTAACTCTAGCTCAGTTAATCCTTTCCTTGGAAAAATTCTCTCAACATTCTGAAGTCAACCGAAAATTAGATATGAATCATAAATCCTGAAAGCAAGCGGTAAAGTCTTTTTTCTTATTAAAAACTTCAAATTTTTTCACAGCTAGACATGCAAATGACGACATTTTTTCGGCCGTGAGTTCATAAGTATTCTACGAAAAACAATAACACAAGACAGAGATAACAAGACTGTTCTAAGTAAATGCACAAACTTCTTTATAGTACTGTTCAAAAATTACTTTTTTAAGTAATTCTGTATGGTCTTTTCACAAACCTGTTTTTTAAGAGCCTTCTGTTATATCGAGCAAAGATCGCAGCCTCTTCGCTCTCGATTTAGCGAGTGCGTCTGTACAAAAATTCTTTTGAAACGCAAAAAAAGGTCTTCAGGTATGTTTTAACCTGTCTGTCGAAAACAATGTTCCACTTTTGAGTTTGTTTCAGTCCTCTTTTTATCAGCAGCATTCAAAACATATTGAGATTTTTTTTCATCATTAATTTTCAGTACAATGTCACTGTATTGTAATTTTTAATAATTTCGTAAGTCACTATTTATATTCCCCTATTATCTTAATCCAGCCGCTTTTCGTATGTAAGCATCACAATTTGTAGAATTTATTCTACCTCAAGTAAAGCGTATATTAAATCCCATCTACAAAGCTTTGATAATTACCCAAAAACTTCTTCCATCTCTATAAAAGATGCCCCATGAGACGATTATTATACTTTACTTGTATGCAGTAATTAAAACTTCTAATTTATAGCAAGGAGTAAGGGAGTCAGTAGCAAAAAAAAAGTCGTAATATCCTGAAATATTTGTCTTTAATTCAATGTATAATAACCTCCAAAGACGATGTCCCTTGTAATTGTTACTAGTGAATAAAATGAACACGCAAGCTCTTGTTTTTTTTTTCTCGTCTCAATTCGTCTCAGCTGTTGCAGTTTGATAATAATTGCAGCAATCACGCTATCTGAAAGAGGTGCAATAGAGAAAGTAACTTGTTCTAATGAGCTGTGATTTTGGAGGGGTGTGTGTGTGTGAAGATGAGCATTATTTATTTTAGTTATTGAAGAATTTTTCGATGCAATAAATGCGTCGCTTGGGGGCGTGATGTCAGGTGAAGGAAGCATCGTTTTGAAAGAGGTACAGATGCATTGTTTAACTGTAGGATTCTTTCTAGTTTCGCGATGTTGTATACGAAAGTTGCTGTACTTAGACTGAAAATATTTTTAGGCATACTGCTGAAACGAGATTTATGAAATAATATTTATTTGCTTGATTAGAGTAGTATAAATTACTCGCAATCAATGGAGTCACTGCAAATTTTGGTTATGTGGCGAAGTGTTATAATGCCTTTCAAAAAATGTTTTGGAAATACTTTTATTGCATTTTATGTTTATAAAAATGTGAAATTAGGGTTTAATTCGTAAGAAAGCTTACGGCAGCTGGCCTGCTATTTGTGTAAATCGCTACATAATTCGACATCGTGTTTATTGAATTTAAAAATAAGTTTGAGTATTATATTAAATCGTCTATTTATCCATATATGAAAATAATCCTTACTTCAAAAACGAACGCCAGCTGTAACTCGAAACCCCGCAATATTTTATTACATATTTTAATACTTTCTAAAATTACAAACAAACATGCAAAAATGTTTTATTTTACGATAAACTGTATCTTTTCAATGTTTTTGTTTGAATATTCTCGTGTGAGTCTTCCCCCTCATTCCCCGGAGAACTTAAAGGACTGTGCTGTATAACAATCTATTTTTGTTTTATTCTAACTGAATATATTTTGCTACCATCGTACTAGAGTCATTCCATTTTTCAACCCCCCCTTTTCGAATTTTCTATTCTTCACTGTCAGCCGAATTCTTGATTTTAGGAAAAAGTAAAATTCAAAAAGTTATCTTTTGTCTATCATTTTTATGGATACAAAAGATATATTCGAAGAGGATTCTTATTGATGCATTTCCTTTCGCTTGTGTGTTTTACACATCATATTACGTCAAATACTTTCGAGAAATACGTAATAATTTTTCTGCAACTATTTCCTAATAAATAATAATTTTTGAATAAGTAACGTTTAAAAGCAATATACCTACTGTCAGGGGTGCCCACAGGGGGGGGGGGGATTATGGCGCAAGTTGCGCCATCAAAATTTGGGGGGGGGAGGGGGGCCTTTTTTAAACTAATTTATTTATTTATTAAATTATTTATTAATTCATTTTTTTAAAGAAATTATTTACTATTTTTTTTTAATTTTAATTACTCATTAATTATTTTTTAACTTTAATTATTTCTTTATTATTAATTAATTAATTAATCAATTGATATAATTTTTTTTGTGTATGTGTGCTTGGAATGTCTGGAATGAAAAAAAAGCGATTATATTCTGCGCATAATTGTTACTTTTAAAAAATTTATACATAAAAAAATAAGTTATAATTTAAAAAAAAAATAAATAAAATAAAAAAGAGGGGTAAAAATAAAAATAAAAAGCACAAGAGGTTGTGAACATTTTTTTCGGGGTGGGGGGGGGGGGATTTGTGCCATTGAGCTTGGGGGGGATGGGCACCCCTGCCTACTGTTATTTTTTATATTATGCACTTCAAGGGTAGGTGGTTTGGTATGGTGTAGAGTATAATGAACACTAAAATATGTATGAATTAACTTGCAGATGATTTTTTAATATGTATATTAGTTTATTTTTCCTAGCAATAATCAATTTTGAAATACATAACAAAAATTGAATTGTGTAGTTGGTTCTTAAGAACTATAGTTCATTTTCTGCACGAGGAAGGCTAACCGTATAGGCCACTTTTGATATGAATTTTAGTCGATGTTTACCACATTTTATTGTTATAATAGAAATTTAGAAAAATATGTGTTTGGTAGCTTTACGTCCGCATTACACTGCAAAAAATAAACAGTTGTTTTTACAGTATAATACTGGCAGCAGAGGTTCCAGTTTAAAACTGTAAAATGCGCAGAAATAAACTGTATAACTATTTTACAGTTTATTACTGTAAAACTAGCAATTTTAGTTTATTACTTTAAAATTAGCAATTTTACAGTTTATTACCATAAAATTAGCTGTATTACACTGTAAAAACAATAGTGTAATATGACAGCAGAGGTTCCAGTTTAAAACTGTAAAATGTACTGACATGAACTGAAACTAGCAATTTTACAGTTTACTATTGTAAAATTAGCAAATTTTCCAGTTTATTTCTGTAAAATTACTATAAAATTAGCTGTATTATACTGTAAAAACAACATGCAGTTTTTACAGTGTAGCATACAAACTTTGTAGATACTAATAAAACCAAAACATTTCATTTTTAATTATTCAGTTTTCTTGAAAATGTTAAAGCGTTATAAACTTAGTGAGAAAAATGCTTTATAGTTAAGAGTTTTCTCTATGTATAACACACTACTTTAGGGCTTCTCGTAAGTCTTTTTGGCCATATAATACAACGAAATAAGGTGACAAAAAAAAAAACCCGACTCGGATAACCTTGAATCAAGCAGTGTGCATGAAAAAGCTTTGGTCTTAAATTCGATATTCTTTGCCCTTAAAAAAGAATAACCATGAAGAATTTAAGAAAAATGTTAACAACCGATTTTTAATTGAGTTTGCATTTTTAGTCGATTTTTCAGAACACAGAAAAATTAAATTCGGGAATGACTTTTAAATTTAACCTGTGAAAACTGAAATTCAGTTAAGTTTAATTTCATCAATTTTCATTGGATCAGATAGATTTTTATCATATTTGGTCCGGTTACTATTTTAGTTTCAAAATCCTGTTCTCTCTATTTTAGTTACTACTTACGCACTATAAAATTACGAGTCAAATGCAAAAGAAGGAGGAAAAGAAAAACAGCTTAATTAATCATGTTTGGAAATTCAACTGCGATGTTTCAGATAGTATTTTTTTCATCGCTGATTCATTTAAAAGCAGTTGCTGATTTATCGGCGCTACTGTTAGTTATTTCGTATATTTTTTCTTCGTGGAATGTTTAGTCAGCAGGATGGATCATTCTGGTATATAGTGTGGGAAATATTTCGTTGGGGGGGGGGGGGGTAGTAGAGTTGGATGACCCGCATCTCAGCTTTCATATTTATTTCATTGACTAACGATGTTTTGGGTACTTAACTTGACTTTAATGTTTTGGGTAATTTAAAGCGTCGAATGCAAGCACCTGTTTTTAGAGTAGAGTTTCAGATTCTGCTCGCTCAAACAAAGGAATTGCTTTCTTTTTTCTAGATTCGCATTATGAAAGAATGTGATTTTGTAATAAATTGTCAATGCTGTATATTTTTCAAAATTTCTTCAGATAAGGGGACATCTACAAATGATGTCTCATTTTGAGATGAGAAGAGGGGTTCGTACAATTGTGAGTTTGTGACATGGGGAGGGTGGGAGTAACAAAAAGTTAGATATCACGCTCATTTTTATTCCATTATGCTTATAAAAACAGCGTGACATATGACATAAAAGGGGAGGGGTAAAAGCCGAAGTGTGACATCTTGTCCTACAGGGTGAGGGGGTCAACTATTTTGAAAAAAAAAAGTGACAACATTTATGTACAGCTCATAACATGCACATATCTGCAGGTGCTCCACTTAAAAGTTTTTTTGTTTTTCTTTTTAACGTTTTAGATCATTTAGATAGCAGAACTGCACTGCATTTAGAATGTAGATTTCGGTTCCACTTACTTTAATCTAACTGAATAATTTTATAATATTTTGCGAAATTTCAAGATCCAGTTTGGTTTCAAAATTTAATTTGAATTCCGCCCTTATTTTTACAAAGATTTAATAAAGGTCTCTAATGACATTAAGAGTTGTCGTTCTTTGAAACTGGCAGGTCCTTCACAAATCGATGCTGTTTATGCTTGTCGACTTTTCTATATCTATAGAACTTCAGCTAGTCTATTTCTAAATTTTACGCATGTTATCTTTCTCACAACAAGTTAAGTTTTCTATTTGAAAATATTTGGATAAAAAAATGCATTTTCTTGATGAACCAGCGTAACTTTTTCTTTAAAAAAATATTTTCAACCCTTTGATGCACGGCAGGCTTTGTTTGAAGCCACCAATTTCTCTCTCTCGTTTTCTAACCGAATGAACAGTGGCTTCAACAATTGGCTGAAAAAATGTGGTGGCCTGAAACGAAACCAATGTGATTCAAAGGGTTAAACCTTAAAATAAACAACAACAACAAAAAAAATGATCTGGACGCATAATCTTCCGTAGCATAACTTCATATTTACTTTCATAAAGTCAAATTGAGAAACAATATCATTTTTTGATGAGTTGTCATAACTTCTTTGGATCCACAATTTTAACTTATTTGATCTGAATTCAGCTTCTTCTAGTACAACATTATATTTGCTTATTGCAAATTGAAGTCATAACTAATTGATTCATTCCGACTACTTTAATTTTTCTTTAGAAACGCTTAACCTGTTAAAATTTAATGCAATCTGATTCCCAAATTTGATTTGGGTTCCGCTTCCTCTAATACCTCTTCGTTTTCTGAGCGCAAAGTGAGGGAACAATTCCCACAAAACAAAACTTATTCCTCCAACTATCCAAGCACAGCGGCTCAATAATGACTCCCAGAGCGATGTCTCAAGTGGATCCTGAATTAAATATGAAGCACCGTCATCGTATTAAGACTTCCCAATACCCGAACACCTTTCCTGAGTCCAAACGACAAGTAACCCCCATTTCTTTTCCAACTGCCCATCGGGTTGATTCTTTGGCAAAATGTTGCTGACGCGACCCTTTGCACCTTAAGTAGAAAGGAGGTGAATCGAATATAATAAATGACTGTCGGCAAGAGCTACGGAGATTAGCGCTCATAACTGCCTGTGTGGTAAATATGGTCGGTATCTGTAAAATCCTCGCCCTAAGATGTTGATGTGAAAATTATGAGAGCGGCTTAGGGGCGACTCATCAATGGAGACATCCATAACGCGCTAATCCGAGCAGTCGGGTTGGATTAATACTGAGAGCTTCTGTCATCATGATCATCCATATGAAGCAGGCAGTTAATCCCCCACGGGTGGTCTGCAGGTCAGTGGGGTCAGCATCATTGTGCCATCTGCATTAGCAGCGCTTTAAGAGTGGCCGCTACGCGTCATTTCTTACTGAGCCAATATGTATCATAGCCCGAACTGATTGTGCCTCCGTAGTCCCCACTTAATCCTGACGAAGGTAAAAGAGCGTGGACTGTGCTATATGTTATTATAATGAAGAGCGTGGCTTTTAAATGGCAAAAATTTCTCCTGGAAATTGAAATTAACAGCTATGCTCAGGCTATGTGGACAATTAATTTTGATATTATTCGTTTAAAAATTCAGTAGTTTGTCCGATCTGTGATATATACACATAGCAAAATAATATATTCGTTTGTTTGTGGCCTGTGTTACAGGAAAACTGTAGTGCAGGGTATAAATTTTGCTGACGTTGTGCCTGGTCGTCCGATTTTTGATAAATTAATTACAGAAAAATTATTTAATATTTTGTATGGTTTCAGTTCTTTTTACATAACACCTTGAACAAAACTCAATTTTTCTATTAACTGTTGAGAGCTTGTAATAACGAAATTACTCTTACATACTCTTGTCTTAACAATGAGTTATGATTGTGTTTACATACGTTTACATCTGACATATTTTAAAATAAGGTGTTTGTATATTTGTGTGCGGCGCGTTTAGATATTATAGACTGATAAAGATTCGATGAAAGACATTGATAGATGTATATATACATAGACTGTTTTAGAGAGGAAAAGATAAAGCGGTAGAATGATTAGATAGATTTAAGTAGATAGGTGTAAAGATAAATGGATCAAAATATTTTTTACACTTCCGCCAAATTAAGTAAACAGCGGGCAATAGCGACTTCTTCATCAATAAAAGTGAATGCCATTAACCCAGTCGGGCAAAATAGGCGAACCACCGGATGTCTAAGTGAGTCAAAGTTGACAAGTATTTTTGGACTACAGTAGGGGAAAAATACTTTGGGGAACGCACGTTTTAATATAGAGTGATACGGTTGACAAATTTCTATTTCACCATATAAGTTCGGTGTAGATCATGTATGCTACCTTTAATTCAAAAAGCAGACAAATTATTTTTAAAAGGATTGTTTAAAACCACTCTTCATTAAATCTGCATTGCTTTCACAGTAATAAAACAAATATTTTAGGGAACGGCGTTCCCATCAACCGCAGCACTGTCTATAGACATTATACAATTTATCATAATATTTCAGTACTCGTATGTTTCGTATTTGTTTTAAACAGTCACCCTGTGAATTTTGAAAGTTCAATAATATTTAAGGTTCCGAACTATATGAATGCGTAAAATTTTCTTAAGCTTAATGTTTAATTTAGGCCTTTATCATGAGGCTATTTCCTTACAAGAAATTCAAATCTGCATCGTCAAATCCTTTATGTTACTATGAAAGCGAGCTATTTTACGCTTACCGAAGAAGTTATTTTCGTGATATTTAGTTGCAATATTTTCCCAAAGTTTTCAGCAAAATTTCTCTTAGAGGTATACATCTTCAAACTCTTGTTTTTGCTCCGGCTTTTTTTGGACTTGATATTTAATTATTTTTATTCACAGAAATGTGCAGCCAGACTGCATGGTGAAACGAGTTTTTCGAACTCCAACATCAGAAACTCTAAAACTTTTATGAATTTGACAAAGGAGCGAAGAAATTAAAACCTGGGCTTCGAAAACAATGATTTATTCCCGAGTTGCAATTGCAAGCATAACGCTCCTCGTGCCAGGAATACTTTTCTCCAAACTACTCTTTGAAGCGCGCCTCGCTTCTGCATCAATCTCTTATTATCGGTCGCCGAGACGCTAGCAAAGAGGAATTAAGTCGGAAATGAAAATCCTGAGTTTTATTCCGAGGCAAAAGTTTGGTGGAAACTTTTCAATCGCACCCTTCCCCCTTTAATTACAATCGAAGCTAAAGAACAAACTCATAATGCTTTCGGTGGCGCAGAAATATCTGCAATCATTCACATGATACCTTCCGCCATCTAATAAAGGTCCTGCATCTTAATGGCTGCTTCTGTTTTGGAGTGATAATGTCCGCCCACCTATCACCATTATCATCGCCTCTCCCCGGCAAAGCCGACCCGCGTATTATGTCCCAATAATGTGGCCGTCTACACCGGACTGGTTGAACATTTGTCTGTTGGAACGTGCATGTGTGAGTGTTTGTGCTATCCTTTCAGCGTTACGCTCAGATGACGATGTCTCCAACCCAATGGGGCTCAACTAATTGAAAAAAGCAATGCGGCCGCCTCCTAGAATGGGGGGACGAGAATAAACGCAGGTACGCAGCGCCGTAAAACGAGGCGGGCATTGTAGTAACTGCTGCAGCACTGTACTATGTGTCATTCAAAATAATTGAAGTTAGGTAAACTTGGGCCATTCTGAAGGGAAGCAATTAGCATGGATCTTCATTTGCATGCCCGTTAGAGGGGGATCAGCGGGAAGAAAAGGAGGAAGAAAGGGATAAGTACTGCCAAGAAGAAGCTCCTACAATGGCGTCGACGCGCATCTAATCCTGCTTAAAGGGAATTTATTATGGCCGGTACAACAAATGGGGAAGTATTGCTGCTGCTCTAAGCTGCGGATCACTCTTAATCTGGGTTCTGAAACTTGGCTTCTAATTTAGATATGCCCATTAAAAACCGGTGCTGCCTAGCGAAAAAAAGAATTCCTGTCGAAAAAAGGGATGATGCCTTTTATAGGAGAAAAGATCCATTAAGATTCCTTTCTTTGCGGCGAAGTTCTGAACTGCATGTTTAAAATAAGTCAAAAAGTTTTGTCCTGGAATTGTTATCGATCCATTCGCTAATCCACGTATTGCCGTTTAAAAAGATGTAAAAAGTGATATTGGCGGGAACTGATTACATGCCCATTAAAATAAATTTGTGACAGTTAGAGTTTTTCTTGCAACAAATTTGAGATGATAGCGGTTATTATTGAAAGCATTCTGTGCTCAAACATTTTGTTTTTAATTTTTCATTTCTTTATTGTAAACTGTCCATGCTAAATGACGACTACATTATTCAAGGCAACTATTGAAATCAGTTGCTCTAATTAACGTATTTTTGATGTTATAAGTTTCTTTAAGTCGCTGTGATTTGAACAAACATCTCTTTATATAGCCTTATCAGTATTTTTACGCCGTCAGCAATACGTATAATCTGCAGGGGGGGGGGAGGTCTTTAAAGTGACAAGGTAAACAAATTAAAAGACAAGGGAGAAAATCTTCAGATAAAAGCAGGAAAGTTTCCGCGATTGGACATTGCCGGGGAGAGGGAATAATAGTGGAAAATTGCTTCAGTCTGATGAGTTTCACAGCAACACAAAATATAAAATATATACTTATATTTTGGTTTGCTGTAAAATGTCATTTTCTGTTATTTCTGTCTAAATCCATTGAATAAATTTGTGATGTAGGGTTATAAATTACATGCATATTTAAAGAGGGAATTTTAAACTTTTACACAAGTGCTTTAAGAGGGTATAAGGTTTGTTTGTAAAGAATTAAATTTTTGAAATTAAGAGTTATTTTATTCAAACAAATGATCCTGTACTACTGTTATAACTTCATGTTAGTATGAAAAAGAAAGTTCGTTGATAAAAGTATTTTTTTAAGTAACTTTTTTAGATGTTTTTAAACATTTCTTCTCGGTAGTTTTTGAAATGAATGTACACAATAGTTTAGTGCAAAACTGCCCACCAAAGCATAAATTTGTAATGAAAATGGTAATTATAAGGGAGCGCTATAGTCGTAAATTATTTTCATAAGTAAATAATCTTGATTCCATCTAATTTGTAGAAATTCTCATAAAATTTAAAAGAAGACCGACCTGAGATTACACAAATTCCTCTCAGAGATGAAACCGAGCGAAAGTTTCACTGGAATTTTTTAAATCCGCTTTCATCGGTTTCAGTTCTGGACTCCTAACTGTTCTTGAAAAGATAGATAGTAAATAGGTGAAAACCAAATATCCGGCAAATGTATTACTCATCTCTACAGCAACAGAATTACTAATTCGTTTATTAAATGACATTAACTTTGATGATGCTTCATTTTCTTCTCATGAGTGAAAATATGTTTGAATAATAAAGTACGAGAGCAAAACTAAAAGTTAACTAGATAATATAGTGTGAGTAGGGTAATCTTTTGTTGAACAAAGTGTTGAAATTAGAACTGAAATGAAATCTAATTCCTATTGAAAAAAATCCTATTGATCTGCTTCTTAATAGATTCTTTAGAGTCTCTGTTGAAATGTAAAAAAAGGTTTATCTATAGATTGTTTGGTAATCAACTAATTTCTCATGCACAAAAAAACTCTCTAACTTTGAATTTGCTCTGGGACTGCGACGACATAAAAAGTTCTCTTATTTATTTTCCTCGTTCCAAAAAAGCCTGAAACAATAAAAATTCAGGGAAACATTTTTTTAGTACTTTGTTTGCGAGTCTAGGAAAAGAAAATACCTTATGAGAAAAAAGTTCCTTTTTTATGCATTTTTCGTTCTCTGAAATCGAATTTAATTTGAGAAAAAAAAAATAGATATAAAGAAAAAAAGTCTTTCTACTGGAATGATTTCATAGAAAAAATACAGCTTCTGTATTAAAGTAGATTTTTGATATTTTTTTAAAAACTTTTTTTTACACGTGGTGGATTTATTTAATTAGCTTTTTGTCTGATTTCCAACATCTTTAGAATGTGAATTGAAAAAAAAAAGAGTTTTATTATATCCATGCTCACAGTCGAAATCAAATAAATAATTAACGACTTGCGGTTCAATAGTCAGTGTTAGTCTGTGTTATTCATCTATCGCTAGCTTCCTTCTGTAATTGTATCAAAGAAAATGAAAGCTGAACAAGAATCCACACTCCCTTCTTCAGTCTGTCTCCCCTTTTCTTCGCTTTTTCTTTCTCTTGCAGAAAAAAGGGAAGATATGTCGAGTCAAGCGAACTTTATGTTGCTTGTAGGTGAAGTTGATTAAATTGCTTTTTGAGAAGAATGAGCCCATTCTGTACACATATAAATACTCAAGTAAAAATTACTCGCGACTTTGTTGGAAGAAATTTATTAAAAATATCTGATTATTTCAAATGTTTTAACTTCCGAACAAGACATTTTTGTTTTTAATATTCTTTTTGAAGTTAAGAATTCGAAAGAAAAGATTGTTTTCTAGCGTGCAGCTAAGTCAAAATATGAAATGGAAGATTAATTTATTCTAAATTCGATTCAAATGGAGGGTGATGAAAGTACACGCTCTTAAGGATGGGATTTTTTTTTTCTTTTACAGAATGTAAAAAAATAAATTTTATGAGTTATCTACAGCATTCATCAATAGATAACAAATTCTTTTCACTACAAATTAGGAAATAATCAAACAAATAATGAAGGGAAAGTCACTCGCAACTATGTTAATGGATGTTTATACTGAATAGGATTATTTCAAAGGCAAAGGGGGAAAAAGTTACTTATACCCATAGTGCGTTAGTACGTCACTTTAAAAGTATTTTTTAACGCACAAAAAACTGACTGATTGCATTTGGCTAAGTAATTGAGATTGTCACATTTAAAATTAGAGCAAAGTAAATTTAATACAAATGATAAGTTAACGTTGGACAGGCAAATGATAATACGTGTACAATGGTGGAGCTCAAAACAACTCATGCACTGGTAACTAGAGGCTATTTTTTTCTTTTCTTTTCTGAACATGAAAATACTCCATGACATTTTTTAAGGACCAAAATTTATTTCGGATGCGTGAAATATACGAACCATAGTAGTGCAGACTAAAAACCACAATAAAGGTCGTTTCCATGTACCAAAAAAAAAAAAAAAAAATTCTAAGGATGGAATGGAAAACAGGAGGGAAGAAAGAAGTTGTACCGTTTGTAGTAGAATTTTTGGGATATAGAATTAAAAAAAATAAAGAAAGAAAGAAATCAAATCTGATATTTTAAATATTTCCGTTGCTTTATTTTTCCCGATTTTTTTTTTCAAGACGCTATCTACAAACATACAGGAATGCTGCTGACGCGCTATAACGTGTCAAATATCCCACAATTGTAGAATATGACGCAAAAAATGATGCCCAGGTGTACTGTGGGACTCGTATATTAATAACTCCAAAATGGCCGCAAAACGGTTTTTCTAATCGACCTCGTCTCGTTCATCGACATAGAAATCAAACCACTCGTCAATGAGCTCGATATCGTCACCGTATTTCTACCCACAATTAAGTTGGTGTACTGTAAGTACAGGCAGTATCATCAGAGACTCATAATATTCCTTACAGGTATACATTACATCACCAAAAGTTTTGGGACACTTTTGAAAATTCGAATTTTCTACGTATTTTTCCAGAAATTAGAGACTAATTGTTCTCTCCTCCGAAACATTTGTTGCATAAAAATTGGCTTCAGCTTACGTTTTCCTGTGAAATATGAGTCACCGGTGCATTATTTATGGGATCATAATGCTGATAATAAGCTGTAAATTTCTGAAGTTAATTTATATACAAAACATATAATTATTTTACATATTTTCGTGAAAGTGTAGCTTATATTTCCCTGCATATAAACATTTTTTTCAAAAATGCAAATTTTATTTGAAAATTTTTCGCTCATAATATGCCGAGTTTTCCTTCAAGCTTTAACTGACTTTCAGATGCCTTGACAGCATTCAAAAGGAATATAATACTTGATTTTGAAATAAAAATATTGAAAATTCGATGATCTTTTTCTTAAAAGTAATTTAAATTGCTTTTGATGGAAGCAAGTGGTTAAAGAATATGAAAAAAATCTTTAAAATAAATTTATTTCCTAATAATAATAACAAAATTAGTTGTGCTAAATTTAATGTGATGCTTCTCTCCGAGTCAACTCAACAGGACTAGAAATACTTAAGAATTTTTTCAAATGAAGATGTAAAAGTTAATCACCGATGTCACATTTACAGTAAAAAACAGTTAGAATTGTCAAATTTCATTTCATATTTATGAATGAGTACTTTGAAATCCATAATTATATGAGCCTTATTTATTTAATGATTGATATATCATCCTTTTTTTTACTCTACTGAATGAATACGAAGTCTAAAATAAGATCATGGCCTTCTGACCTCTTAGCATCAAATATCGCTCCGTTTTGAATGAAGTTCTTGTTTTCGGTTACCTTGGATTTGAAAGCATATTGCAGTGGATTTTTTCAACATGTACGAAAAAGAAATACGCAGACTATTTTTAGTAACTCCGTTGCTACCAGTAACAGATGCGTGAAAAATTAAAATACACCTGTTTTTACTTCTTTATTGGAAAACTGCTTTTGGAATTAAAAGTAACAGGGATAAATAAAAATTGATAACAAATGCAAGGGCTCAACAAGAGAATTTGAGGGTCAGAGCTTCAATTCCAATCAAGGACACTACTAGAGAATTTTCTGAGAAAGTAAACTTAATTTTTAGATATCTTTTATTTCGTGCACCTGCATACATTTATTTATTTTGAAAGTAATATTTCGTTGCATCTGCTTACTATTTAAATTCGCTTTTTATTACAATTTTTCTTTCTTTTTTGAATTATTCATTTTGACATGTTGTAAATGGAAACATACGCATTTATCATTATATGTGCTTTATTGTCTGTTTTCCTTCCGACAACTTAAAAGAAATTTCAAATTCTATTAATGTTTTCAAGCATGTATCTTTGATTGAAATAACTTCTTATCAAAAAGTTTTACCGTTAATTTCTTTGAAGTACTGCACTTATTTAGGAAACATCCATTATCACTAAGTACGCAGTGTTATTTATAAATCCTGCGTCTGAAATGCGCCAGACTCTAGACATCTAGTTCTGACAGTTTTAAGACTATTATTTATTTTCACTGAAATTTTTTTCAATATTCGTTGATACAAAGTAAATCATATATATATATAGAAATATATATATATATATATATATATATATATATATATATATATAATTTTTTTTTTTTTTAAATACCATAACCAGTCTTTTAAGTCTTAGCTCACACTTGTTGCTAAGGTATTAATACAAGTGCCCTGACGCGCTTAGTTTCTTGTAAGTAAGTGCTTTAGATTTAGTGATGTTTTAAATAAATCTTGTGGCGCGACATGGAAAGCCTTAGATTAATGTTTATCTAAAAGTTTTTAGTGAAGTTAAATAGTTTTAAAATTTTGAAAATCTTTATTGTTTTCAAAGTATTGAAGAACATCTTGCAAAAATATTTCAAACTGATTGATTTTTTCCAATATACGTTATTTTAGTGCATTTAATGCTTCGTATAACTTAATATTGAGTGTAACTTTCTCAATAACTGGAAAGTTGGGAGTCAGGAGGGGGTCACCTAGAATTGTGCTTGGATAATTAATGACATTACACATATTTAATTTCCCATTAAAAAGCAAGCTTGAATAAAAGTAGAAGCACGACAGTATGAATACTGTTGTTCAAAAAAGATATGATTGTTAATTTTTGATGATATCAAAAAAAAAAAAAAAAAAAGAGAAAAAAAAATCACTGCACATTTTTAACAAACATTTTATTACTTCTTTCTTTTTTTTTTATAATATTAATATTCTCATGCTTCAACCCACGGAAACAGTAATTTTTTAAGTATTCGCATTTGATAATTTATAAAATGAATTTTGAACTTAGTGGCCATATATGTCTTATGATCCTTAAAGGGTTAATGAATTCGTTCCATGCAGTTTTGCGATCTATTACTTCAGTTTAAGCCATTTCCGAAAGTGACATCTTGTTTATATAACATATGACAGAAGAAAGATTGGAGCGAAGAAACGTTTTTTTAATTTTGCATGTTCAGTTTAAAACGTTTTTAATGCCCCCTCCGGAGAAAGTTATCTCAGTTCTCACCTCATTTCGCTTTAGAAGATCTTGCAATGCAGAAAATGACACCGGTAGCCGGATGTTTCCTGTATCCTTTTTGCTCTAAAAATCTTTTTTTTCCCCCATCTTCTTCTTTGTATGAAGGACGCTACGAAATGAGTATTCGAAGCTATCAAAAAAGTCCGCGCCGGGAAAAAGATGTGGGCTGTAAATTGTATACACTTATTCGTGGAACTAAAAACAGCGGAACGTCTGGTTTGGCTTAGATGCGACTAATTTTGGAACCCCATGAATGCTTCTAACATAAACAAGCATAAAGAAAGTCCCTAAGACAAAAATAAGCAAAAGAAAAAATGGAGTTCAAAATGGTTGGACAACTTCTGACTTGTGAGTCCCGAGGATACGCCGTGTTGTGATGAATAGCATACCGCCCTACTGTGTATCATAACGTACACGTGTGCAGGTATTACCCGTGGAGTTCGCCTTTTTACATTTGTTAGGCTCCCACAAAACGCGAGAGTAAATAAATATAACGAGATGGGTTTGTTTGAAATTTTATTTCGCGACTTTTTTTTATGAGCTTTAAGAATGGGTGTCAACAATGGAGTTTCGGTTGTTTCTTTACCGCCCACATACTCCAGATTAAGCGTAGCTGCATAAGACGTACATGGTCTTCTTGGGCCATTACTTTAAAAGCCTTCATTCTGTTTTCCATTTTTCTTTTCGTTGTACGTTCCGGGTGTGATAATAAGTGGAAGAAATGTTTGGTGGCTTCGTGAAATAACATCATACTTTCTCTTTGGACAATTTGTTTTGATTTTTCTATAATGTTTGCCACGTTGGAGATGCTGTTGCTGTTTATAGATACTAAAAGTGATGTTTTACGATAATGCTTTGTAGAAGAATGGCTATTTCTGGGAAAATGTCACTTCTCCTTTCGCAAGAATCGGTGTGCACGATAGAATGATTAAGGTTAAAAAGAGGGACCCAAACAATTGAAATTCCCTTACTTTTTCAGGAGGAGGGGGTTTGGTAAAATGTTTTTTTTTTTTCTTGTAATACTTTTCCCATTGGGGATCTTGTTGTGCTATATGTATAGCTAAAATGCTATTTTGCGTTTTATAATTTACTAGCTGCGGGGCCCGGCGTTGCACGGGCTACCTCTGTATAAATGTACTATTCAACACAATACCCAATATAAAAATACCACGCACTTTTATTATGTGTTTAGATAAGTACCCATGTTGTACTAAACCATGACAAATCAAATTATTTATTTAGATTGGCAACTATATGCAACTATTTAAAAAAGTTAGATTCATTTGAAGTCATCGTATATATGTGCTACATAAGGAAAAAAACGTATAAAGAATAATTAAACACTACCCAATATAAAAATATTATGCAATTAAATTATGTGTTTAGTACCAATGATACAAAATCGTAAAAACGTTACAAAAATATGACGAATCATATTATTTACTTAGATTAGAAACTATCTTATATCATTAAAAAAAAAAGAATGTTTGACTCATTTGAAACCTACTTACCTACCTATTATACAAGAAAAAAAAGGTCAAAAAAATAAGAAAACAATACCCTATATAAATATACTATGGTTTTAAATTATGTGCTTAGTTAAATACCTGAGGTACACTATTATTTTCAAGTTACAAAGAACAACCACAAATGAAGAACAAATACTAACAATGCAGAAATAAGGAAGACAAAAGTTAATAGAAAAATCCTACAAAACAAATTATATACCTGAATATTAAAGAAAAACACGAAAACCATTTCGTGATCTGAGCCATGTGGCAAGAGGCAAGACTCTCGAGGCTAGAGCAATTGTCAACCAGTGCTCTCTACACAGTTGCTAAAAAAATAATTTTAACGAACGACATCTCTCGAGAAGAGTGGAAACTAATCCACATTAAAAGGGCAAATGCTTGATTGTCAACCATTGAATGTAGAGGGAGCCTCCACAGTTGCAAAAGCTTAGACATACTCTTTATGAGCGCCATCTCTCGAGAAGAGAGGAAACTAATTATTTTCGTAAAGTTTATTATTTGTTACATTATTATTTTTAGTTATAACAATAACTCCTATAGGCTAAAGCCTTCCTGGATAAATGGACTATTCATAACAAAAAGAATTTTTCAAATCGAACCAGTAGTTCCTGAGATTAGCGCGTTCAAGCAAGCAAACAAACAAACTCTACAGCTTTATATTATTAGTATAGATTGTAAAATCTTTATTCCTAGAAAAATATGACCCCTATTTGTCAGAATCCAATGAAATGATTAAGGGTGATATATTCTCATTTTTCAGGGTAAATTTTCCTCATAGCCTAGTCATGCACCTGGCTTGAGCACAGTTTAACCATTGGACATATAAATTAAATGGAGCTTGATGCGACCGAATACCATCAACTTTCTTTCAACTGAGCTATTACATGAAAGCTGAAAAAAATACATTTCATTTTGAATTTTTATTAATCAATTTGGTTTTAATAAGGAACATTTAAATAACAAAAGCGCTTGAGAGAGTCAGGCTGCCCTAAAATTACTGTAGAATTTAAGGTAATAGCCCATTCTGAAAAGAGTTTTAAAAGTTTTTCCGTCGACTGGTGAAACTTCATTTGTAAGGGCGAGCCCTGTTTAAACTTTGTTCTTCAAGCTTCAGATAACGAATTTAAATCTCGAAGAACCGATAATAAGAAATTTAGCACCAGATAGACGTTGCTGAAATTTTAATTTCTAAAGGATAAGGTAGTCCGACTAATGAATAAAATAAAATCGTAGTTTTAAAAGAAACAATAATAAAGGGTACAGTTATTTTTCTATTATAAAAATTGACAACATTAACTTTCTTTTATAACATTTCAAGAAAGAAGCGACTAGAAAATTTTGCGCATGCCACGAAAAATTAAACGAATCAAAAAATGAATTATGTGAATAAAGTGTTTTTGCAAGTATCTTCAGAGCAATAAAAAGGTTTGTTCGAATCGGACTGTCCTCCAGAAGTCAATGCAGGAGGGGAGGGGATAGATGGACCAACAGACACACATTTTCTCCATGTCAAACCATTCTTATTTTCTTTTCAAAAAAAAAGAAATTTTTTCTTTTTTTTCGCTGTGATATTTTAAAACATTTTTAAATGGTTTTGTTTAAAATTTACTGGAAAGTAGGTCAAAAAACGTTTTCTCACCAAGTGTGTTTGCGAAAAATAAATAGTTATGTGATGCACTCTCTCTCTAATTAATACATCTTTATCAACATCCCAAAGAAGTTTGCTATTTCCATCTACAGCTTGAGAAAACATACGCTCTTCAATTGGATTTTTGTTTCCTTTGTCTACAGTTAAAAAATTGCATGTTTCTGTCATGTTAGAAAGACAAGAGAGGGGGAGGGGGCAAAGACAAGACTAGAAACGAATTAAAAGTTATTTGACACTTTTGACGTACGTAAATGCCAGTCATTGTAAGTTAAAACAATTAAATTTATTTTTTTCTATTTACTTTTTGCTACTTTATTACTTTATAAGTGATGTTTTTTATTATTATTATTGTCATAGGACTTATTGACTACATCAGATTTTTCTTTTATTGTGCCCCCATTTTTTTTTATGCCCTGCAACTTAATCGACGCATAAAGTAGATATTTAATCTTTTCTTAGGATTTGACTTTGGTTATGTAAAATTTCTGCTTCTGGATTAACATATATCTCTTTGTATACAAACATACAAAATCTGAAAAATCCCGTTTGCCAATTCGCTTGGGCAGCTAAAAAATTAAGGGACTGAAATTTCCTTTATGAGCCAATATTTAGAAAAGTGCCAATTTGAAGTTGGAGTTTTCTGAAAAAAAATTTTTTTTGCAGAAAAAAACTAATATTGGATTTTAAGTCTAAATTGGGTCTAAATGCAAGAAAATAAAAGGGGGGAGGTCAAGGAAGTTATTTACCCCCTCCTTAGATTACTCACTTTTAAGCCGTTACAGATCTGATGAATGTTACAGATCTGATGTTAACATGAGCTACATATTTGAGTTTATGCTTTTAGTCTTCGTTAACATCTCTAAATATGATATCATTTCCTTGCATTTTAAACATAGAATTAAGATAATTATATTAAAATATATATATTAGGCTAAAAAAATCAAATTTCATTATGAAAAAGCATTTCTTGGAAATAAAAATGAGCGATAAGGTTTTTAGATAAAATAAATTATGAGATTACCAAATCCAAGCTAATAAAACATTTGTTTTGTTTTAAAACAACACACAACTTCAACTTTTTCAACACACAACTCTGCTGCTTGCTTTTCTTTAATTAGTTGCAGGAAATTTAATTTCTTCATCAGAAATTCAAATTTAGCATGCTAGTTATTATCTAGTTATTTAGCGAAGTTATGAGAAATTGAAGCACCAAAAAAAAAAAAAAAAAAATAAATAAATAAATTAAAATAATAATAATTAATTAACTTAATTTCAGCTGTGTCAAATTTTCTTATTTTACTAACTTCTATTGTTAGGTCATACAAACCACAAATGAAGCAATTGTACTAAAACTCATTGCTTTTCATTTTTTAAGAACAAAAATATTCAATATATATGGCTAAAGTATGATTTTTGCTTTTTATAATTCTGAAACGTGTGAGTTAGTTCTGTAACATATTTGCTGTTTTTCAATGTTACCGCTCTGACTGTTACCGATCTGAGAAACTGACAAAGTTTTTTTTTTATTTCCGAGTCGATCGCACTAAACCAAAATCAAACACGTGGTTTTTTCACTTGTAACAAAGGACTATACTTATATATAAAATAATTTTTAAAATAATAAAAACTGCGCATTTTAGAGCGTGTTACCGATCTGATGACTCAAATGACACACATTTTATAAAGTCACTTTAAAAAAATTTACCTACAATTTTAGATGTAGAAATGCAAATTTTTAATTACGATTCGATAAAACTTTCCACCAGGTACTCAGTATCACGTGGTATAGGTGCAGGAAATGATTTTGGGAGCCTAAACATAGATCGGAAGTTGTTGTTACCACTCTGACGGCGGAACTTGGGACACGCTTATTTCGCATCAGCTAGAAAATCAGAAATCGATTAAAACAAAAATGAAGTAAAATATTAACAAAGGGGTAAAAATAGAATCGTTTTTTGTGCAAGTGCGTTTTTTTGGGAAGTTAGAAAGTGCGCATGACCTGTTTGCATGCTAAGCTTTGCTTCTTGGGACACGTTACCGATCTGATTTTTGATGTATAAACACAATATTTTCTGATGAACAAAAAATTTTTTTTTCTGATGTTATTAGATGAAATGAAAGAGAAACTTATCTTCTTTCTGGGAAAAATTATTTTTTAAACTAGTTATTGAAATACTGGTGAAAATTCACTTGGGACTCAAATTGGCACTTTTCTAAATATTAGCTCTTATAAACTCTGAGATATGATTTCTTTGGCGCGTAAAGTTTTTTCCTGGTGCCTAAGATTTCTCCGTGTTTGTCCGCCCCTCTCTCTCCCTCTCCCTATAAATATTCGAGATGGCGCGAAGCGGGGTTTGGCCGAATACCGAAGCTTCGGCCGTAGCATTTATTTGTTTTTGAGCTAGTTTCACTGTTACAGTTCTAATTGACTCGCTTATCCAAATTTTGCGAAACAGGTCGCTTGCCACAATTGCACACTAAACCATCGATGTATGTGAAGTTAGACATATTTCTCATGCATGAGATATATCAACGCTGAAGTTTGTTTTGTCTTTGTATCAAATAAAAAACAAAATGATTTTTATTCTGCTATTTTTTTTTCTTTTTTAAATTTCTTTCCATGCTGCTTATCTTTTGCCCACTTTTGTCCATAACCCGCCGACTGGTCTTCGTTTTCATAAGCATCACTCAGTCAAGTAAGTTTCCCTTCTCGAGCGGTCCTTTACAAACATTTGAAGACAGCTGGTTCTAAAAAATTATTCCCATCATGGTCAAACGGAGCTTCTAAAAGTGGGGACGTCTAAAATTCACGCATTAAATTCACTGGAGACAACAATTTTACTGAAGCAAACAAACTGCCACATTTTCCCCTCCGTTGCTCAAAGAATTGATCCGAGTCCTGCGAATTCTCCTTTATTTATACGAATATGATGTTGCAAAATTTCCAATGTTCATGCACTCCATTTTTTTCAACTCTGTGAGTTTGTTTTCATGAATTTAATATCAGTTCTGCATTAGCCTGGCCTGCTCCTTTCCAGGCAAAGTTGCCGTTCTGCTATATATTATTCCCTAACTCTATTTGTTCCTCGATGACTTCTGACTGTTGCTGTCGTCAATATTGAAAGATAAAATATTATTGAGGTCATTTTGTTTGGACATCCATCTTTTCAGCGATTCCGCTGCCTAGCGACATTGAGTTAAAAATGCTTTCAGATGCTTTGGCAACTACATTTCGATTACTCATATCTCGCATAGTAAAAGGAACAACTTTTGAAGTGCTCTGTACATAAAACGCATTTTAAGTTACCAGTCGAGAAACCACTAGAGATCATCGATTAAGTACGCCTCTTTACAATAAATACTGTTTTAATACAAAGTTATTTCCGAGTACATAATGCTTAGGGAACGTCGTACAAAATAAACGACGAAGTTTTAGGTTTCCCCCAAAAATGATTATTTCAAGTTCAACTACAAAATATAAAGATCTAAATGTTTTACAAGTAACAAAAGCATTTCTTTGTGCAAAACTAAGTATGACGCGTGACTGCTGCTCTCTTGTGACTGCTGCTTGCGTCGCATCAAGCTTATAGAGCGCGATGTGCGTAAATGTGGGTAAAAAGAATTTATGTCCTAACTTTGGAGCCTGAACATTAGCCGTACTGTTTAAAGGATAAATCATAATGACCTTAAACCATTTAATATATAGTAAAGAAATACTTGAAACACTGCACTTAAGTATTTTTAAAATTCTGGGTGATATGAGCTCAAAATGATTCCTAACTGTTGAGACAAAAAGCTAGTAAATGCTTTGAGACTAAAATAAGTAGAAGTTAAGAGCGCCTTCTAACTTGAAACTTTAAATTACACTGAAAATATTAAATACCGTAAAGTCGGGTTACTTGGACCCTAGGAGGTTACTTGAGCCCATTACAGTAAAATGATAAAATCTAGGTTTGGTACTTATTAGTTGAAGACTTACACGTAGTTCCTCGTTTCTCTGCTAGGTAGAAGCACTCTGCAGTCTCTAACGCTAGTACCAAACCCAGATTTTATCATTTTACTGTGGGCTCAAGTAACCTCCTTGTGGGTCCAAGTAACCCGACTTTACGGTACTAGCGTCGTGAGAATAGCTTTTCATATTTTCAAATAATTTTAATTCTGAAGCAATTAAGTGCGTCGTCGATTAGACGATCGAATCAATATTTTATTTGAGTTTTTTTTTTTCTAAGATTTTTCCTGAAATATTATATGTGTATAGATATTAATGATTCTAAATAATCTGCTAGACAATATCAAATGCAATAATCATCTATTGCATAAAACTCAATAGTGCAATCAGTGATATGTATACCAGTTTCATTAAAATGAAGCAACTACTTGTTCAATTCCCCGTTATCTCGCTGGAAAATGTCAAAACAAGTGAATCTGTCAAGAATCTTCCACCTATCTGATGTATGAAGAGATGATGAACATGTTCGCTTGAAGTGCCGATATCACCGCAAGTGGTCGGATGAATGTAATCGAACCTAATGGGGGGACAGGAGGGGGTGGAACGTAATCCCCCGACTTCTTTTGTACCCCAGTTTCCTTTTTATCCCCACAATGACGCTAGACACATGCTCCCGTGACAATCAGCGGTCCTGCTTTATGTTACCGACTGTCCATTAACCACCCTTGTTCACTCATTTTAGAGTTTGAGTTGTTCAGGTAGCGAGTGACATTGATTTCAATGTGGAAGGATTTTTTTATACATATTTATTTTTTTGGAAACAAAAATATAATGCATTTGGTTTGTAAATCCTTGATTCCAACTCATGAACCAATTTATGTCCCGTATTTCTAGTAAGGTAGTGGAACCTATTCGATATGGTTCTGGGCTCAGAATCGGAAGGTTTTGGTTTCGGATCTAGACGTCATACCTCCTGAGTACGTCCTCGTTAAATGCATGGTTCTGAAAACAAGGGAAAGTGCAGAAATTTTTCAAGGGAATGGTGATTGATTTTAATTGCTTACCTTTTACTACGTATCTTAGATTGCACATGTTGATCACAAATATCTGGAACCTCAATTATGAAATATTTATGGGAAGAGCCTGAAACTCCCTTGCTTTAGCATCAATAAAAGATATTAATAATTTAATTTTTTCTCAATTTTTTGTATAGAGAAAAATCACAGGTACAGATCCCCTCAAGGGAGGGACAATTGTCCCCATCATCCTTCCCTTGTAACCACCGAGCACATATGAAAGTCCTGTGGTCCGTTTTAGCAAGGTTATCTCAAGTAGCATTAACAATAACAACTAGTAACGAAGTGTTGAGACTTATGCATTTTTTATTTAATTAAATAAGAACTCGCTGCATAATTTATGTCACTAGCTCTTCAGTCGTTTTATATCGTAACAGTGAAGGATTCCCAACTGACAAGCGTCCATTTTTTAATGTACTGACTGAATCCTTTTTCTAAAATTCGATGTGTCAGTTAGACAAATAAAAGCTTTTATTTTTGTTTTCAACGTATATAATCTCGCAACTATTTGGTGTTTATATCCTAGTATTTAACAATTTTTCTGCATTTTTTGGATTTCTATTCAATGTCAGAAGTTTTTATTCCCACAGATCCTTCTCTAAATACAGGAGGCAACTGCGCATTAAGACGTCGACACAGGGACCTCAGAAGTCAGGGAGGGATTCAACCCAGTACCTCGAAAACAGAAAATTACTGTGGTGTCTGTGGTAGCTACTGCTATAATGATACTACTGCGCAGAAGTTAGCGAAATGCGTTGGAGACTGGGTTCCGTGATGCGTGTGAAGAAAATGACTATTAAACCCAGTTTACATGTAACGAATATTAATAGTTGTACGAGAGAGATGCGATATTGTACAATAAGTTTTTTTTTATTAAGTTAATCTTTTGTATATGCTAGTGCATTGTTCATAAATCTTACAAAATTAGCATTTCGCTTGCCACCTCGTAGACACTCATTGAGATCTGGTATAACTAAGAGAGAAGTGGATAGATTTTGGTGATTTATGTTGAAAGTTAAACAAACCATATTTCATAATATATGAATTTTCTGAGCCAAAAAAAAAAAAAAAAGAGAAAGAGAAAAAAAAAAAACTTTTTAAATGTTCAGTAAATATATCATTTCCTCTCTAAGGCATCGAGATGTCCCTAAATTACAATATGTATAAACATGTAGTTCTTTTGAACTATATAATGTTGTTTACGATGTGCCATACGCTGGACATTTCCTTCAGTAATTAAATTAAAATCATTCATTGTGTTAGTTGTTTCAATTTGAAATAATAGTACACTATTTTCAAATTCTAAAATAGAAGTTATGTTCTTATACACGTGATTTAAATATTTAACACAAAATGCATGTAAAAAATGCTCTTGATCCTTTCACACAGTACAAATTTCCATTTTTGATTCATAAGAAGCACAAATAAATTATAATACCCTGATTCTTCCAGTAATCTAAGCAGGAGAACACAAATATTATTCTTCCATGTTAGCATAGTGCTCTTGTTATTCTCCCCGTTTCACAAGAGTTAATTCAGAAAATGCAAAAGATATGGCCATTTTTATGCGTATCCCTACGCATTATATCCTTCTAATCCATCGTAAAAATAAATTTCCGTGGGATCCTTTATTGTCACGTCCTCTCAAAAATCTGCCTCGATATTGCATATTTGTCAGTTGGTCTACAATAGCAATATTTATCAAGCCGGAGTTTTCCCGCGCTGCATATTTTATTCATAAAAAAAGAGTTATTGTGCTTGAAAGCATAATTCTACCTGTGGCATTTGTGTTTTCCGCTTTCACATTGAGAGTTCTGTTCGTAAAGAATGCTTTCCACCGACTTGCAATCCATTTGTGTTCGTTTTTCTGCAAGTGGTGCTTAACATTCCATTTGGAGAAAGGATTATTTTCGAGTTCACTGATGGAACTTAGACCGATAAACACCGGATCGTAGACAAAGTACTTTTGGGTAACAGGAATAAGTCAAAAAACTGCTTAAAATCATACTCTGCCGTAGTAGAAAACAATGTGAAGCTACTATTTTGTAAGGAAATCTTTTTGAAGGATGCAGTCTTCAATATGGACTATAGAGCTGTGCTGCCATTAATGTTCATAAAATCTTCTGTAAAATCCCAAGATTCCCGGTTTGTATATTTCGCCGCGTAAATACTTACCTCAGTATTTCGCTACGTATTGTAGGCACAATATTATTAAGCATGAATGTATTTACTTAAAATAGATTGTATAACATAAAAGTTCTAAATCAGGTACATGTGAGGTTTGAAATTAGCAAATACCCTTGTACAACAACGTAATAATAGTAAACAGCATATATTAAGCACAAATTTGTAAACTGATTACAGACCCGTGTTTTGAAGTCTCAATGAATCCCTTTCTCAATGCAACGAAATGTGAGCTGCAGGATGAAAAGTGATCCGAGAAACGGAGGAAAGGTCTTTTTTCCGGATGATTTAAACGTGTTTAAAGGCACATGCTCATCGTGTTCGTCTGAACAATTTCCCAAATTTTTTATTTAAAGTATATCTGTAGTTTGGTTGTAAAAGGACCAATGTCAATTTTTTCACATTCTGTGTTATTTACATCAAAAGTTTCCAATTTAGTAAAACTCTAATTTTACAAAGGCCAATGTCTAATATCAAACTAAAATTGGTTGTATTTCCATTATAATGTCAGCCAATGGCATATACACACAATGTCATAATATTTACATAAAATAGTAACAGGTTAAAAAATTTCATATGATAAAATAATGTTTCTTTACACTAACAATAAACAAATACCAAAAAATAATAATGGGAATCTTAATATAAGAAAGTTATAGCATTCTAAAAAATCTCAAATATCTTTCATCGCCTTTTTCTCGAAACTAACATTTTTGACTTAAGCTCTATTAAAACCAAGCCACAGATATAAAGAAGAGTATTTTCAGTAACGTTGAGAAAATAGTTTGAAGTTGAATTTTTTATGCTTAAATTGTTTATGAGTAAACAGTCCCCTTATACTTTTTAAAATATAAGCAATAAATAAAAGTTACATTAATTGACAGCATTTCTCTAGATTCCTTTTTTAGGGCTTGACTCAGTTATTATAATCCTTGCGTCACCCTATAAAAAATTATGCGTTTGAAATAATCTATAAAGTATAATGCCGGTTTCATGAAGAAGTTTTATGTCTTTTTTTTTTTAAATTAAAATATAAAAGGTATTGAGTCGCTTGGAACTTTATAAAGACAGCAATTAGCAATGGATAACATTTAAGTTAACATTAGCATTTCTGGTGTATTAAAACAAAGCAATTTTCTAGGCTTTTTATGTTCCAGTAAATTATTTTTACATCTTGACAATTTTCTGAACCAAACAGAAGTTTCAAAATTTTATGGTAATAAAATACTGGCGCATTCAAATGATCTGGCCTGTGAATTTATGAAAACACACTGAATACAGCACTCGGGGCTAAAAATCATAAATGGGGTTCTTCGTGGAAACGCAAAGAACTGTTAAATTCAGAGCAATTTGGTAAATTATTTTGGAAGCGAAGAAGAAAGATAAACTTTAATTACAAAACATAAAAGGCTCTGTTTTGCTTACGAAGTTCTTAGAATTTATTACGTTCTAATGAAATAAGTTTTTAGACGTTTGATGAAAATTCAAACTCTTTCTTATGGTAGATAAATTTTTTTAGCAGAATAAAGAAATCAACTAGAAATTTTTGTGCATGTATTGGTGTGTGTAAAAAAATGAGTAGAGATGTCTAATATAGAATGTATTGAAATTCCAAGTCAAGTGACTACACTTTTCGTGGTTGGTTCAAACATAAAACAAGGAGTCGACTTGTCTAAAACGAACTATCCCTATTTATAATTACATATAAATTTGCTCGATGTAGTTATCAGGTGCTACGTAATATGCTTATATTTATTTTGCGACTCAAAATATTAAATGACATCGTTGCACAACGCTTGTAATTTCATTGATTATTTCATGTAAAAAAACTAAATGTTTTCCCTTCAGAATTAACAGATGGTAGGAAAACATTAAATAATTTTATTAAGATATTGAAAATGCGAATGATTAATTAGTACGGTTTGTTAACCCTGGGAAAATTGTGAGTCTTCAATCAAAGCAGATAGTCAAGTTTCAACACACTTCATTGTTAATTTATTATCCTTAGTTTCCAAAAAGCACACAACTTAACTGCATTTGTTTTTGGACCCAAAACGTGAGCCCAACATTTCCTTATCAAAACCGCATTCTATTTCATAAATTATTTCAACTGTAAAACCTCTTTTTCCCCCCGGCCGCACTCATGGTAAATTGCTTTATGCTTAAAAAAGAATCGCCGTGTAAATCACTACTCATACTTCACTCGCAATCTCTAAATATTTTACACAACAAACCGACTGCAGCATTTCTATCTGTGACAGTTAGGGCACGTACCCAACTTCCTAGCCTATATATCAGTGTGTTACGTATTGAGAGACAAAGCGGATATCTGACTCACAAGAGGGAATTGTGACTGCCCGGGCGGTTAAGTCTGTAGGTTGGGTGGGGAAGATCAGTCCCAAGAGTCACATAATACTACTAACATACTCGTTCACGACAATCATTTCGCATGACAAGTGTGGTTTCAGACTAATCCGATTCCGTGGATGTGTAGTCTGCACCTTGTGATCATTTCTGATAGCCGTTTTTTTTTTTTTTTAACCTTCTGGTGGGTTATCGTAGTTTGAAATTCATGCATTTTTCAACTTTCTCGATTTAAAGTGTGTTCAAGTGAATGTCCATTCCCAAGTTTTCTCGCCAAGTAGTTGAAATATTCAGGATGAAGTGTGACGAATATATACGTGGTCACAATTTTGAGATAAGGAGGAGTAGATTATTTTGGATAATCTGTGTTTTTGTTCCAGGTTTCTTTCATAGCTTTCATAAATAAAACAGGTTGAAATATTTTATTACGTTTTTAAAATTAGTAGTTTGTTTTTTATTTCTTTCATTTTAATTTCATTTATTTTCTTTGTAAAGAATTGGTTTATAATTTAAAATGTTCAGTAGAAAGAAAGCCCATAAAGCTGAGCACCGCAAAGGGTTTTGCAGTAATAAACTGTAAAATTGCTAATTTTACACTAATAAACTGAAGAATTCCTGCTTTGTAGTAATAAACTCTAAAATTGCTAATTTTACAATTTATTACTGTGCATTTTATAGTTTTAACTGGAATCTATGCTGCCAGTATTATACTGTAAAAACAAGTTAATTTTTTGCAGTGTTGCTAATTCTGTAAAGTCACCTGTTTTTGAATCTTCCCACAGAAAAGTTATCAGTGGTTCTATCACAACTACAAAGAGCTACAGAATTCCGCGTTTCATTTTTTCCCTTCATCTATGTTGTGGAACTCTTCCGGGTTAACACCCTTGCAACTCAACTCGTCTCTTTCCCACTTCTTGAGGAATTCTTGAGTTGTAGAGCTCTGGGGATGATGGCACTCACGTCCCACATGTGTTGGACATCTGGTGATACGCATCACCTATCACCACGACACAGGATCAAAGCAGAGAGACCTAGCGGGGAGGTTGAGGGAAAAACCAAGGAGTACGGTTATTGTCTTGGAAATATTTTCCTCTGAAATTAAGAAAGGGAAGTGCTGCGAAATTTATTCGGCCATATCTATAGAGCACTTTCATGTGGCGTGTTGTTTATTTTCACTCACTTACTTACGTCTCATTTCTCTTTCAATGGCTTCCTTCAGTTTATAATGTGCACCCCCCCCCCTTTTTTTTTTTTGAATGATTCATAGTTTACTTGCATTTATTTAGCGTGCGGATTATTTTATTTACAATTTGACAGTTTAAGTTCCGATTATATTTATTTAAGATCTTAAGTGACATGAAATTGTTAGAACATATTTTCCTAAAATTGTACGTTCTTAAATTTGTTGAGATCGATTCTTAAGAGCACATCTGTGCGGCATCTAGCTTATTTTCAATTGCATTAATTAATTTATAAACTCTTGCGTCTTACCGTTACAGGCATGCTTATTTAAGCATATTTACTTAAATGATGTACTTTAAACGACTTACTTATATATACTTTGTATGAATTAACTTTTTTCCCTTTTGACCCCCAAATATTGTTTACTTCGAATAACTTAAATGGTACAATATTAACTAAATAATTTATTATCATTATAATTGTGTTAAAAGCGCATATATGTGGATATGTGGTATGAGGAACAATTGCTTTTTTTCAATTATTTATCGGGCACATTATTTTTAACATTTATATATTGTTTATGCATTATTTAATTTATAACTGCATATCATTTAAATGTACGAGTGAATCACGTTCATGTAGCTTATTTATTGACTTCATGATGAAATTTTTCTCTCAATTTTTCTTGCATCAATTTTTAATTTTTCTTTTTTTTTCGAAAAGATTTACGCGGCTTTCAGTTCATTTTCTACCACTTCACTATAATACCCAACTTTCTTTGTTTCTGCGATCTGCTCTGATTGTTAGACGTTTTTTGACTATTTCTCTCCGTGTCATAGCTTTTAATGGAAGAAATGTGTACTATTTTGATTTTTAACGTTAAGACTGTTTGATACTTAGTATTCAAAAAAATAACAAAACGCTCGAACATAATACATTAAAAAAATCCAATTGCTGTTTTCCCATTTCCTACGATGTCAATTTTTTATTGACAATTCAAAGCGTGAAAATACGCTTGACTAAATTTTTTTAGTCAAATTTTCTATTTTCAATACGCAAAAAACCCTTATAAAAGCTTTAAAAATATCTGCTTGATAAGGTTATTCATATTAAGAACAGTTACAGATTTGCGATGACGGTGTATACTGCCGTGCTAAGCGCAAAAGTAGTGTCTGCAGTCGAGCTTAAACTGAGATAAAACTCTTAAGTTTTAGGATGAAACTTTTTCAGAATTTTTTTAAAAAAAATTCCCGTTCTCAAATGATCATACAATTTGAATTTTGGAAAAATACGTCACAAAGAGCCACCTGGTGGCGATAACTCAATTTTGTTAAAAACTGCAGATACGACTTTTGTGCTGTGCTTAGGACGGCAGTATAGTGAATACCGATTCTTACCAGGATTATATAATCATCCATTATAAAACTATGCTTTTAACATCGTCCATTTTATTTATCATTCTAAAATACTCCATGCAGGAATAATCGGAAATATATATTGATTAATAATGAAGTGAATTTAAGTATTGGTACTTTACCTTTAAAAATAATGGTACTGCTGAAATTAAGCGTTATTTTTCACTCTTTAAATATAATAATATGTGAATATACAAAAAGCATGGTTTAAACTCTGAAAGCTAAAGAAGGGGAGTGATGTTTTTATTTAATAAATACAAAATGTACTTAAAGGAAACGTCGCTGTCATGTTTCAACATCTCTATCAGTAATTTATTTTGAGAGTAAAAAAAATCGAAAGGAGAAGAATTTGAAGTTTAAAAAAGGTCGACATTATATTAAGCCAGGACAGCTTGTGAACAGTTTTCGACAGAATAAATTTATTATTTTTTTGAAAACTTTTTGAGGCAATTACTGTCAAATAGTTTGAATTGGGACTCAAAATGTTTCGTGTACAAATAATGTTACGTAAAAAGTGAGAGAGTTAAAAATGAAAAAAAAGGAAAAAATGTATAAAGTTCGAAGTGAAAAGGAATCAAACCGTGATGCAAGTGATGAGAGGAAAAACATATCAATCTTGTACTTTTTCATCCAGTAGTGACCAGAATGTTTTAACAATTCAAAATTACTTAATGTGTCAAATCTAGTTTCGTTTTCATTATTTTTCCTCTTTTGCAGCACGTTTAGTCAACTCTCAGTTTCTACATTATTACTTAACTTTTTTGGGGGGTAAGCAAAACCTATAAAATCTACATGCTATTGAATATATTTGAAGTATGATTTTTTTAATTAATGTAAATTATTAATAGCAATGGATGCAATAACACTACAAAAACATGAATGGGCATTTGAAAATGGAGACTATTTGGATCAAAGTGTTCATGAAAGACTGCATAAGTAATAAAAGGAAGTTTTATTCCAAAAGCAAAAATTACCTTAAAGGTATAATAGTCGAACTTGTTCATCTCAAACCTGCCAGTATAGAAAACCTCTCTATATCGACATTTGTCACTTTCCCTGCTTTTACAGGATACACTTAGTTTTTTTCTCATGTTTATCTCGAATAAATTTTCCCGAAAATCTCCATATCTCGAATTTCGACGACTCTCATTTTTGAATTTTACTAAAGTTATCTTTATCAATGGTATAACTTAGAGACAAAAATCATATTTTGCAAAATCATTCAAAGACAATGCTCGTACTTAAAGGTATGCAAGTATGCATCAGCTTGCTATCTATAAAATCATGAAAATTAGTAAAACGTGAACTCATAATATGTTCGTACTGCAAAATGTTTAACAATATCAATGCAACACAATCTATTAAGTTTCAGAATTTGTTCTATTTGTTTATTTTTGTAACTTTTATCACAACCTCTGTATCTCGGAACCTCCGTATCTCACATTTTTCTTCCGTCCCATGAAATTCGAGATAGACAGGTTTGACGGTATAACATGCAAAAAAAGAAAAAATCATGAGACCAAACAAAATACTAAAATCAAAACAGTATTGTAAAATATCTGTAAATGTCTCTGGAAAACTAAGAGAATACTTCGTCACAGGGTCGTATTTGAGGGGTGGGTTTTTAGGATTCAAACCCCCTCTGAAAATTTTTAAAACTATTACAGAAATGCTTTTCATAGTTTCTCACTGCACAAATTATTATCGCTATTTTATTTTAATTTTCTTAATTACTTTGAAACTGCATTTGAAAAATGAAATTATCATTACTGAAAAATTGTACAAATTGTTTTTTCTACAGTATTTATATTTCTATTGCAGTTATTGCAAACATATCGTAACAATACACCTTCCCCTTCAAATTTTTATAATACTGCTAATAAAAACTCAAATTCTTTCAATTTGGAAGTACCAAACTCTATATTTAACACGTCTTATAAGTGCCGTGAGATTAGGAATTTTAAAAGTAATCCTTAGAATGCGCGTACTGTCTGTTTGCGTTTTGGGCGCTTGGCAAGGTCAGACGCTTCCATCTGAAAAAGGGGAGTTAGGTTTTGGATGCGCACTACCCGATGCCTTCAGCTTTAGTTCGCGGATTACTTCCTCGTTGCTTTTCCTCCCCATTTCGAGAAAGTCCAAAGAGACTTGGCGCGTGCGCAGATGAGGCGGAGGTCGCACGAAAAAATTTTAGACTTTTTAGTACATGAGTAAACTCATCTATCCAGATTTTTTTTTCTTCATTGGAAAGATGAGTCACTTTTTTGCAGTTTTCATATCAATGCCCTTTTAACATCTATTGTAACAAAAATCAACAGAATATAGAACATGAAATCAAATTTTATTGACTTAATAGATTTCACAAAAAATAGGTTTGCCAAAACGCTTCCCGAAACAAAGGTCTGGTTACTGCCCTGCTTCGTTAGATCTTTAAAGAAAAATTCTGTTCAAGACTATTGTAAATCAATGAAAGCAAGAAACAATCTCCCAACACAGCTTCCAGGAATGGAACAATGGTGGTTTTCTTTTCCATCCTCCTGGGATTTAAAACAAACCATAACATCACTCCCAGAACCTTTGTAGTTTTGCCGAACTATCTGCATATTGTGATCATCTGGGATTTGGTATTCATATTGAGATTGGCAGCAAGCCAAAGATTTACTGTTCGGAACTTTCAAAGATATTTTAAAGCTAAATTTGTAGTTACCATGCAGTTTTTTTATTTCAAAACATTTGAAAAGAAGCATGGACAAATGTCTTATTATAAAGGATGGTTTTTTTGTATATTTCATGTGTGTTAAAAATAACCATTGATGCTACGACTTTTCGTTTAACTTTAGAAATGGGTTTAATATTAGGATTTATGTCCAAACATATTTGATAGTACTCATGAACAGTTTCATGACATTGAAATATTTGTAAGGATAGAGTTTTAAACTTTTAAACAAGAAAGAATATTTGTCAAAAACGCAAATAAATTGAGTTTTTGGTGTAAAAAGTACATAGGAGTGTATTTTGATTATTGAAGAATAATGAATATATTTAATAGTCGTGAACATGAAAAAGAAAATCGCTTTTAAACACAAATTATTCGTTTATTGAAAAATCTAAAATATGAAGAATATTCGATTAAATAATGTCTGACATGTCTAAAGAAAAAGCATAAGAAAAAAATGGCATAATCTTAATTTGAAAAAAAAAAAAAAAGTTAATTATTATGACATTTATAAGGCTATTTTTTATTCATTGTCTTAATTACTTATTTTAAATTGAAATCTAAAAAGTTTCGCTTTAATGGAGTTTATGTAGTTTCTAATATCATCATTTTAGTTAATAGTATTACTACAACGACAGCAAAACAGATATAAATGCATAACGTAAAAACTACTGAACGTCTTAACTCAAAATTGCATTTGTTCTTATAATTGTATCAGTAGATTAATTTTTCAACAAAATAGTTTCGAATCATACTCGTCACTGCAAAAATTTAATTAATATTTTAAACTCCGTTTTTCCCCCCTTAAAAAAAACACTCGTTCCCCAGGTAATTTGTGTATATTACACGGTGAATTATTCTCAATTTATGTGTGAAGCAAGGGTTTGAACCAAAAAACCCTCACACAGGAAAATATTCTGTTCTGATCACAATGATGAAAACTAGATTGTTTTTGAATCCAAAGTTTAATGATTTAAGTTTGAAGAAGATTCCATTATAAAATTATGTTAATGACATTTTGTGCGACGTAAGAATTCCTTATAAAGTGCCACATTTTAAATATCCCTCGCTTAAATAAAATTCAAATAAGAACGAGCGTTGAATTTATTTTCTAGGACTGTACATCTTGGCTATAGAAATTATTATATCGTGGCCACAACTAAATATTGCAGCTATAAACAGCCAATTCTTCTAGATTTCATCAACAACTAAAACTGCAAGACTCCGACCTAACAAAAAAAATCTTTTTCATCCCCGCATTATTCGTTCTCAACCAGTGATCTCCGTCCTTTTATTTCTCCCTTCATTTTACTCTCACTAGTTTTTAAACAATGGTTTGAACCAAATAATTGTTTTGTGATTTTAAATTTGAAAAAGTTTATCATTTAAATTTGAAAACTTTTCTTTATTAATATTCTGTTACTAACATTTTATGAGGTATAAGCATTCCTGGTAAAATGACAAATTGGATATAGCCCTAGCGTAAATATTTTTGAATAAGAAGGAGCATTAAAGTTATTTTCTGAGACGGTGCAAGTGTATCTTGACTGCAAATCATTACATCTTGGCCACAAACAAGTACTGCAGCAATAAACAGCAATTCTTTTTGATTTCATCAACGACTGAAATTGTAAGATTCCGACCTAACAAAAAAATCTTTTCATCCCAGCATTATTCCTTCTCAATAACCAGTGATCTCCCCCTCCTTTTATTTCCTCCCCCCACCAATTCCTCGATTCTAGAACTTGTTCGAAAACTGTTCCATCATACCCTGTAATAAGGTGACCTCGCTTTTGTTGAGTAAAGTGACACAAACCATCGCTATTCCTCGTTTTCTTCGTCTTTGTTATGGGCGAGGTCATTTGGACACGTCTTTTTCTCCTTTTATTCTTATTTTCCTTCTTTTTTTCCGGCATTCTTTTTTCCGAATGATATTATATTCTTCTCTTGATAAAACTTGACGAAAAGAAAAGGAACAAAACACGCGCCTCGGTCGTTCTATCTGCCCAGCCGATATTTCCTATATTTTCTTGGTCTTGTCCTAATGAAAAGAGTTTGTCCTCAGCGGTCATTGTTCGCCTACATACTGTCATCCCAATATTATTTCCGTCTCTGGTTTTCGAAGGAGGCTGATGAAGTTTAACTGATTACTTTGCTGCGTAATCTCCCGAGTTCTATGATGAATTTATTTTTCTTTTACCAGGAACTCAAGAATTGTTTACTAGAGATTCTTTTTTTTTTCTTTCCCCCTTTCTGGTTCAATTTGAGATCGATATCTTGACAATTCCTTCATATCCGCATACATCTACACACCTTGAAGATTTATAAATGAATGTGATTGGATTTGGCATGTCTTGGAAACAAAAAAAAAAAAGTATTTCTTTGGAAAATTTCCTTTTCATCTGTCACTGTATTGAAGAATTTCGCTTTTGAAAATGTTTTGTAAAAATCATTTTCAAAAATGGATAGAGACATGTTTTTTAATTATTAGCATTAATCAGTTTGGAAATGAAGTTTTTATGCCCAGATTTGTTTCTTTCTTTTCTTTCTTTTTTTTAAATAGCTATCTGCGTTAAATAGCATTATTTATTCTGACGGTAAAAGTACTATTCAGCAACACATTGAGATGGCTCGTGATGAAAGAGAGTAACAGGGGGAGGGTGGGGGATTTGCTTTTCAGAGACAAGACTGGAATTATGCCATTCTACCTGAAAGTTAATAACTTCTAAATAGTTCTTACTAGGAAACCATACGATTGTGATTGTGTAATAATGAAAAAATTTGCACTAAGTAGCAATCAAATGAGCGTAGTGAAACATGTTTTTGATGCATAAATCGTTTAACCTCGTTTCTCTGATATTGAGACAATAGGTTTTCAGGTTTGGGAACATTTTAAGAAATGTCTCCATATGTTGCCACTTTTGACGAAAAATGGATTTCTAATACTAAAGAAGCTACGGCGACTATTCTGTAATATTCTATTTGTCCCTCATTTAAAGTTCAGTGCATCACAGTACTCGGACATAAAGACGTGATTTGCCATGCTTGGTACAAGTCTGGGTTTTGCAAAGTCAGCCACCTCCATTTCAAACAACTTTTTTTTTTTTTTGCTCGAGGTTAACAATTGTAATTGCTGTACTAGATTTAAAATAAAATCACGTAATGATCTTTGTGCCACAATTTTCATATATACTTCAATATGTTTCTTTTTATTTCTCTCTCTCTCGCTCTCTCTCTCCCTTTTATTAGTACCGTATTACGCATTAATCCCTTCTCTCGTCTCCCCCTTATCGAGAAATTAAATCTTAACGTTTTCTAATTTATTTATTTATTTACTTTAGGAAACATTAAATAAATTTTTAAAAAATGTGGTCCTAATTCAAAAATAAAATAATCAAATCATCATAAGATACAGTTAATGGATATAATTTGTAAAACTTAAGGAAGCTTACAAAAAAAACAAAAAAAAAAAAAAAAAGAATAGGAAAAAAATAATAAATAAAGTGAAATTCATTATTGGTACACACACACATCTGTATAAACACAGAATATTGATGTCTTATTTCGGCAGTATATTAATCCACAGTTATTTTGCTGATGTATACTATGTTTATTTTTTGTTAAAAATAGTCGTTTTTTTAGGAACAAAAGCTCACATCCCAGCAGCAAAAAGAAATTCGAAAGCAACAGCAAGAACAAATTCGAAAACAACAAGAACAACTTGTTAGGCAGCAGCATAAGATTCAGGAACTGCAAGTAAGCGAACTCACTGTAAGTTTTGTTTCAATTAATATGACCAGTGGTAATTATAATTTAAAACATTGTGTGTACATCCGCCATGATTTTTATGCTTAAAAATATAGACCGTAAAATAAATACCAAGACTTCGTTCGTAAATGTTCATTTTGCGCCAAGTGTACACCTGAACTAAAGTAAAGCAAATAAAGCATATATTTAATATTAATTATAGGGAAGAGTCTTTAGGAATGATAATTTGGAAGGAATAGGACAAATTGCATTTATGCAAAATAAATGTAAAACATTGTTTCTTGCTTGTCTAGTAGATATAGCAGATTAGAATCATGTTTAAGCGTTTGATGCTACTGCGGAACAAGCAGTAATTCATTTTTCACATTTATTTCGGTATAAATGCAGTTTGCCCCATTCCTCCTGACTCTTCTCTATTGATTTGTAACCGAGTTGTGACATGTATACATGTATGCATGCCAAAAAGGTCGTCATATAGTAAAATGGAGTTACTGCAGCTGCAAAAATGCAAGCCAACTGCAGAGAAACATCAGCAGTTCCAAAATACTCACTAGTAGAATGACGTCAATAGTCCTCAGCCATAAGAACCGAGTTTCAAAATGCCAAGGTACCAGGGCAATTAAAGCACTCTAACATGCACTCTTAAAAGCAATGTTTTAAAGAAGGGTAGCAAGATTATATGAACACAATATTCAAAAAATATGTGTTACCTAAGTTTCACTAGAGTGGCTTCGCTCCTGGTGAAAATTTTGTAGGAGCCGGCTGCCTCAGCGAAAATATCCCAAAGGTAGCTAAATATTCCCTCAAAAGAATAAATAGTCCCTAATTATACACTTGCGGAATAACATCAGTACTTTGTAAATGTCTCCAGTAAAATAGCACATTCAGTTCTTAGTTGATCCTCAGTTAGTATAAGTCAATAGATCCTAAATAGTCACCACTCTTCAAAAATAGCTTCAGATAAATAAAACACTAGTTTTTTTAAGTTTTAATGTAGCTTATCTTGGTTGACCTAACCAACTCAATTCAAGTGTCGAATATTTGTCGATGGGTAAAAATGTGCTTTTGCTGATAGAAATCCTGATCATAATGCAAAAGTAGCTCAACTTTAACAAAATTTATAAATATTAAATGCTGTTTTGTGTTAGGAATGTTTAAGAGTACTCATGTTTAGATTATGATTTAAATATCAGATCTCCAAAACCTGCACAATTAAATAAGAAAAAAGAAAATAGTGCAGAAGAAAAAGTGCAGCTTCTTTTATTGTACACATTTGAAACTTTAACACAAATCGCACCAATATTTGAACTTATTTTTACAAGTGACTATAAAAAATCTAAATTTTAACAAAATTAACCTGATCTTTTAAAAAGCTGTTGTAATTAAAGGAAACTAATGCGTTATATTTACTGCTGTAATATTTTGAGTGTTCAGAGAGTGTTTCCTTTAAAAACATTCGCCGGTATTAGTTTACTATTGTTTCAAATGCTAGGATCTTGGATGTCAATTGTTTTTTACAGTAAAAGTTTTCGTTTGAAAAAGTTTTAAAAGCTTTTATTGTTGTCTTTGCTATGTTATGAAGAAAATGTAAAAAATAAGAATTAAAATCTAACAACTATTCTCATACATTTTAAACACTTTTTTTTAATTGGTTTAATTTTTCTTATTTTCTAACATTTAATGTGTGAAAATTTACCTGAATATTTCAGTATTATTAATTATTTAATATTGTTATTTATACCATTTTCGGAATTGATTTTATGCTCTGAAAAT